>JAQMCW010000038.1:6419450-6429890 GCA_030068335.1 Chrysichthys cranchii | reverse complement strand
GATCATCCAGCTATGTAGGGAGTTCTTCTCCATCATAGTTTGCACTGTGGATGATTCAAGGTGCAGGTCTCTGCTTCCTGTGCTTGCATATGGGCATGTTCACTTTAAGAACTATGCTGGTGTAATAAAGCACTGTCTTTAAAGTGCTGGACATTACGCCTGCTATAGTATAATCATCCAGCTATGTAGGGAGTTCTTCTCCGCCATATATGCACCTGCGGCTTGTAGTCCGGTGCGGCTAATATATGGGAAAGGCTGGCTTTGTTTTGAAAATTAGTGGGTGCGGCTTATATACCGGTGCGCTCTATAGTCCGGAAAATACGGTAGTTATGTTGTGTACACAAGTTAGAAAAGTGTAAGTATTAGAGTTTTTCACACAGGCAGTGTTTAGCTAGTGTGAGTAGAATCCTCGTGTGTTTTCCCTGTAAGTGTAGTTCGGCAGTTTGATCCTAGTGAGAAAGTGATCTGACCCTGAATCAACCCAAATGAAGTACGTGTGATCCAAACGTGGTGTGTGTTTTGGCTTTTTTTTTTTTTTTGGAGCTGTAAGTTGATAAAATGACCTGTGAGGTGCAAGGACTGAGCTGTAGCAGCTCTGAGATGCCATGTGATTTGGAACAATAAGGGGACGCGCGCGCACACACACACACACCCACACACACACACACACACAGACAGAGAAAATAACTGCTTGATGTAATACACAAATATTTTCAAGTTGTTATAATTGTCTGATCATTGAGAGTTGGCTACCTGTTTTTTGTTTTGTTTTTTTGGGGTGGGGGGTGGTAAGTAAGTGATTTTGTTATTTTTAGGCACATTTGGATTTATTTGAATATTCTCATCATTCTGAATTCATGACCAATGACTGAAAGGGTTTTGCAAGTACCTTTTCAGTCACACTTGCTCCTCCACCACTTATTTGCTTTTTGCTTCGTTTAACAATGTGCAGTGTGAAAACAAACCAAATCGCAAATGAACCAAAAGTATCAGCTTTACTGGACTCAGCAAACAGACTAAAACCAAACAGACTTTTTTGGACGTACAAACATTAAAGTGGAAATATATCAACAATTTAAAAATTGAAATCACATATACAAAATCACGCACACAAAATTCACCTTTTTTCTAAACTGACAAATGTCGGTAGATGGAAGAGTAGAAACAGGAGAATCCTCCTGACTTTCCAACTATTTCTAAAAAAAAAATCTTTGTGCAGTATCTAATGTGGTGTGTGTGTGTGTGTGTGTGTGTGTGTGTGTGTGTGTGTGTGTGTGTGTGCGTACACATGTACATCTCTAGTTCGTGATGTCTGGCTGGGGCACAGGTTACTCCTTTCGCTGTGATCTGGTGGATTACTCTCACTCCCCGCAGGGTATGAGGGTAAGTACACCTGCTACAGAGGAACTGAAACACCTTTTATTATCATTATTATTATTACTACTACTACTATTATTATTATTACTTCCTGTGGATTATTAGTGTGAACAAAAAGTGAAAAGTGGGTGTGTGTGGTCTGCTGATGAATATCTGTAAAGTGGTTTTGGCTAAAACTAGGTATAGGTTAAGCCCTTTAATCCACTGCATAAACGTACATGATTACAAACACCTCACACTCTGCTGTCCTTGTTTTTTAGATGGCACACATTTGCTGGCTGTACTTCTTTTCCAGATTAATTGAAATGCTGGACACAGTAAGTGTGCCATAATATGTACACCAGTACTCCAGAGAGGCATATAGAGTAATGGAGTAATGTTGCTGCAGTCTGCCGCCTTCCTTTGGTAATGGTTTAATCATGTCCTTCTTGGCCAGGTGTTCTTTGTGCTGAGGAAAAAGAATAACCAGATCACTTTCCTGCATGTCTTCCATCACTCTATTATGCCATTCACATGGTGGTTTGGTGTCAAGTTGTCTCCAGGTACACTTTTGGTATTACTGCACATGAACATGAGGATTTACACTGTTGTGTTTTTGCCAGTCTGTGCAACGTACAATGAATTTCTCCTTAAAGAAAAATCAGGGTGCATATGATGCTCATATTTTTCTTGTGTTTTTGTGTCGTAACTTTCCCCCACTACCGAAATAGATGATTTCTGTAAAAATTAAGTGTATAATAGGAGTAAGTGCTGTGTCATTTAGTTAAAAAAACAAAAGAAAACATTCACATGCCAGCTTGACATGCATTGTGTATTATCTACTTAAAGGCATAGTTGTGACGTGTTTGTCACATATTTGACAGTGTTGCTGGGCAATGAGAGAACTTATCCTATTGTACATCAGCTTTTCATCTATGGTAGCTTTTGCCCTTATGTAAAGATAAATCTGTAGATACATTCTCCATCAGTTTCCTTGTTCCTCTTTGGTTTATCTGTAAGATAAAGCCCATGTCTGCCTGTAGTAGGTGTAAACATCAGTTTGATTTGCAGTTAAACTGTCAAAGCATGCATCTTTATCATCAGTAACTACCGACTAACACTGATAATCGCATCTGCGCACATCGAAACCATGAACTGAAATGGAGGTAATGGGTCTTAGTGTCAACATGTAATATGCAAACATGAATCAGAGGCACAGACGCAGGTCTTTATCAGCTTGGAGACGCATTTGCATACAAGAGGCAATACAAAGCTCCGCTCCGGATGTGCAATTTAGCACAGAGGAACCACATGCCAAGGCTGTTCAGAGACTTTATTGATTTTATTGTCTCGTTTTTGGTAGTCTCCTGCTTTGCTTGCATTTCAGATTCATTTTGTTCAGCATTTTATTAAGAGGAAATACAGATTTGTGTGTTTGTTCAGGATGGAAAGTCATTCCATTTCACTAATTCATTAATGCATAAAAACCGAGCCATACGTAGATTTCACATAACTACTTGCTGATAAGGTTTGCAATACTTTTTCTGCCATATTATGTTCTTCAAGAGCTTCATAAAACACAGAGCAAGCATCCACACCTGTCTTTATTGCAGCAACCCCAGACAAATACACCTCGAGCTTAACTTTGCTGAGATTTCTTTTCCTCTTCTGCATTTGCTTTGTTAAGGTTCTCATGAGATCTTTGTAGGCTTTTATTGGCTCACTAGCAGCACCTGCATACGTTAGGGTGTGTTTCATGTAAATTAGATGTACAGTTGTGGTCAGAGGTTCACATACACTCACCATGGACATGAATATCATGGGCTATATTGGGCTTTCTGGGACTTCTTTGAACTGTTCTGTTTCTGTGGCAGAATGATTATAAAGTGAATCAATGTAAATGATTATACAGAAAAATAAGAATTTGGAGCACAAGTTTTGGGTTTTATGAAATCAGCATAGTGTCAAAATTATACCTGATATATGATACATCATTTTACATCTTTTACATCTTTTTCAATTTTATAATTATATGTAAATGCAAAAATTATACATTATTCGTTTTTCTTGTTTTTTTTTTTCCCTATTAAAGATGTATATTTCATTCTGCTCCAAAAAAAAAAAACACAGTTCAAGGACGTTCTTGCAAAACCCAACATTGCCATGAAATTCATGCCCATGATGTCATTCATTGTGGCATTTTCGTACGCATGAGACATGTAATTCAGGGAATCAGCGGGAAACTGATTCATCAAATGCACTCGAATCAGCACTCATTTCGATGTCTAGTAGCACTTTCGTGAAACAGACGCAGATCTGTTCATGCGTCATTCCACGAAGCTCAAATCCACTACTTGTTTCTACTTCACATTGACAAGTATTTCTGTAAATAGTACTGACGCGCCACTCTGCAAAACAAGATTTCAAGGGCCATGTGATGGACTTGGTGCCTGAAAGTTTAAACCAGAAATTCTTCCTGGAAAATTTTGACTTAAAGCGCTTTGAGCACATGGAAATGTGATGAAAGGAAGGACTTCTGAAGGCTTCAGCACCACAGGTCATCATACTGATACAGAAAAGAGACTTTCACAGAAAATTTTGTAATCAGAGAAAAGTTCAGTGTAGTCATTACCACTTCATCTGAGACGTGGGAAGAAATACGTGTAAAAATAAATAACTCGGTATCTCAGAGACCATACTGTATATTGCGATGGGTTTTTTTCCCCTCATCATTTGTCCAGCTCACTATACAACCATGGGCAAGAACCAAGAGAGCAAAATCGGCCTTCGTGGTTCTCTAGGTGAGAGGGACTACATACTATTTCCCATCTGTCAACCTGTCAATCACAGCAACAGCCAATCATGGGAACCTGTGAACTCATGTGGATGGAAGAGGGCTGATAGTGCTTTCCTCTACGTGCGTTGCATTGCTTTGCGATGCAGCGTGAGCAGCAGTTTGTAAAGATGCTCTTGGCTGGCTTCACGTGTTAGCCTTCACGTTCTCTGATTGTGATAGGGGAGAGCTGGCTGGTGTATGGGAACTGGCCGGTGATCAAACTGGGATAAATTGGAGGAAATTCTGTTCCGTGTTATTATGGAGTAATTGATTTTTACGAACCACTGTATTTAAGAAACAGCAAATCAAGTCTTGCTCAGAAACCTAATCATGTTTCCAGGTGGCATGGGAACATTCCACGCCCCTCTGAACTGTATTGTCCATATCATAATGTACACATACTACGGCCTGTCTGCACTGGGACCTGCTTATCAGAAGTTCCTCTGGTGGAAGAAGCACCTAACGTCCATACAGCTAGTAGGTGTTGCTTTTGAAACATTGGTTGATCTGTATTAAAAGCAAGGAAACACTGAACTCTCTAAAAGTCTCTCAAATCTGATTTCACTATGTGTACAGATTCAGTTTGTGATGATCACCACTCACATCACACAGTACTTCTTAATGGAGGATTGCCCCTACAAGTACCCCATCTTCATTTACCTCACCTTCCTGTATGGCGTGACGTTTCTGGCACTGTTCCTCAACTTCTGGTATCACGCGTACATCAAGGGCAAGAGGCTTCCCAAAGTCCTCCGGAACGCAGACAAGGTCCAGAACAACAACAGCGTCTCCAACAGCAAACAGGATTAACCAGATGGACCTTTCATGAAATGACAATCTGACTCTCATGGAGTACTTGCTGTTTATTAGTCTACTGTACTTTTTATATAAGAAATATTTATATTTGTGAGAAATAATCGATGGCACAAATAATTCCTACTAATAATGAAATTTACTAATAAGTCTAAAATTGGTTAAAAAAAAAGCAGGTTAGAGAGGAAAATATAACTTAAGTTAAATAAATTAAGTTCAGTCTTAACCCCCATTATTATAGTTCTGTTTCCTGTCGAATATCAATAACACTGAACTCTCACGTCAGTTAACAACACCTGAATGCAAAACTGGGGATTCTTGAAGCTTCAGCTTTGCCTTGCAGGTCTTCATTTCTTATTTCTTTTTAAAAATATCTAAACATTTTGGTGTTGTTGTTGGTTTTTTTTGTAGTTACTATTATATTGGATACAAAGCCAACTGAACCTAGCTTTAAAGTCCCAATTGTGCATTTAGCTATACGTATACCTTAAAACGTATTCCATAGCTGTTAGTAATGCTCTAATAGGAAAGGAGTATGAAATTTTAAGTCTGGGCCCATCAAGTCCCGGGAGTTGTTGTATTAATTCATAATACATTCCCCTAGACAGGCATTTAAGAACCCCCAGTGCCTTAACTATTTTTATCTCCTACATTCCCCGACCTTTCTCTCAACTCTGGAAAACATGCTGATGTACACATATAGTCTCTTTTGCCTTTCAAAAATCTACAATACATTTGCACTAAATGTAGGCTTAGAGAAGTACAGGAATTACTAAGTGAATGTCCCTGAAGGAGCCAGTGCACTTACATGGACCTCGGATGAAGTACTGATCTTGGATCAGATCCTGTCTGACCATTTGATACGTGGATAGGAAGGCAGAAGGTTTTATCCAGGACCAGAACTCTTATTGTGAGAAGTGTAATTCATGCAAATATCAGGTAGAACTGCATTACTGGTGATTTGGGACAGGACCAAAAAGACATCAGCATGTCTCCGAATACAGATGATGAGGATGGCAGCCTTACACAGATCAACCGCTGGTTTTATTTTAGTACGGTCATGATTGTCCTTGTCGAGGACAGGAGTCCAGGTTCCGATTTGTATCTATGTGAAATCGAATATGTGAAACGTATGTTTTAAAATGTATATTTAGAAAGAAATAAATACTTTTCACTGGTGTATATGTTTCAGTGGTGCTGCGTTTCGGTACTGAATTTTAAAATAATCTTAGAGCTCCCTCATGTGGAGTGCTGATTTTTTGCAAGTGTAAATGTTTTAGTGGCAACGAATGGAGCTAGGTTCTGGTTTTAAAGCATGATGAGCAGTCAAGTTGTTTTCTTCTGTTTCTGTGACTCAAACCAGGGAACTTGTGATTGGGAAAGACCATCACTGTGATATTTCTGATGCAAAAACGGAAATTGCATTTTTCTTGTCACTTTACTATGAGCCTTATTTCATTATTTCATACCCTTGCTACATTTGGCATCCTGAAACATAGAATAGTGATATTAATGCTGATAAAATTGTCTGCGTCTCATCATGCGGAAGTAAAAACGCTGCGCTTTTTAACCACAAAATAAAATCTGCAGGAAAGTAAACTCATCTGTGACTTTATCAGGAACACCCGTACCCCTACACATTTATGCAGATAACCAGTCAGCCAATCATGTGGCAGCAGCACACCATATGCAATCATGCAGATACAAGTCAAAAGCCTCAGTTAATATTCACATCAAACATTAGAATGAAGAAAAAGTGTTATCTCTATGACTTTAACTGTGGTTGTTGTTGGTCGTTGGTGCCAGGTGGGTGGGTTTGAGTATTTCAGAAACTGATGATCAACTCAAGGGTTTCACACACAATGGTCTCTAGAGTTTATACAAAATAGTGTGAAAAACAAAAAACACTGATTGGGCAACAGTTCTGTTCTGTGGGTGGAAATGCCTTCTTGATAAGAGAGGTCGAAGGAAAATAGCCAGATTGGTTTGAGCAGCCAGGAAAGATCTAGGAACTTAAATAAGTACTCTTTATAAACATGGTGAGCAGAAAAGCATCTCGACATGCACAAAACTTCGAACCTTGAGGTGAATGGGGTACAACAGCTGAAGACCACATCGTGTTCCACTTCTGTCAGCCAAGAACAGGAATCTGAGGCCATCATGGGCACAGACTGACCCAATCTGGTCAACA
Source organism: Chrysichthys cranchii (assembly GCA_030068335.1). Taxonomy (NCBI): domain Eukaryota; kingdom Metazoa; phylum Chordata; class Actinopteri; order Siluriformes; family Claroteidae; genus Chrysichthys; species Chrysichthys cranchii. Next base: position 6,422,694 of record JAQMCW010000038.1, on the reverse strand, counting down.
GAAATAAATCTGCTACACAGTTCGAATGCTACACAACTGAAGTTTATAGAGTTGAAGACGTGCTTATGCACGTTGATTTTATAAAAGAAACTGATCCGATTTGCAACCCTTGAAAACCACTGGGTGAGTTACCTTTCTCCAAAATTCTCCCCAAAAACATGCAATACAATAATGATTATAATGACTCGATGCATTAAAACTGTTTCCAATGGTACAAAGCCATGCTTCAGCAAGATTCATAATGTCCAAATCATAAATCATATTTCTCTAATTATAGTCTCTATGTCCTTTCTGCCTCGCATTTTTCTGCAGCTCTTGATTCATGTTCTTAAGGTTTTAAGAAACCTTTCATTTATTTTAACAGAAAATGCAGACAGACCTGCTCGCATTAACCACAAGGGAGAATAGCTCGGTAAATTCTCTTACGTCAGTATCTGTATTCAGAATTGAATTGAATCTGACAAACGCTTTTGTGCTTTTCAAAAAGTTTCAGAAGAGATGATGTGCCAAAGTAGTGTAAAGGAATCGAGTCAGTGTCCTTCCTGTGTTTAAGATGGTTCCTGAATCCTATCTTATACGAACCTCATTCAGTCATTTGACGGCCTTCAGTGTATGCACATGAACAACACTAAAGCTATACAATCAGTCAGTTTACTCTGGTGCTCTCTAGAATCCTTTAGAGGCATCTTCTTTGCACATCTTTACATGATGTGGTGTAACAGTATTCTCCTCACAGCGCTTTTGTGTGGTTTTTACAAGCAAATGTGGTCTAACTGAAACTGGGTCGTGGCACATGATGCGTAAAGTGTGAAGCAGCAGGTCACAACAAATCAGTATTAAAAAGGAATGCTTAAGGGTGCTTTCGCAATTAAAAAATAAAAAAAGGCACTGATCATACTGCTTAATAGGCTGATATATACAGGGTTATTCACTTGAAAGAGGCCCCAGAATATTCAATTACAAATATTTACGGCCTCTTTCGAGTGAATCACTCTATATAAAGGCACACGTGGAAGGCACAAGACACACGTGGAAACCAAAGCAATAACTTTCCAGTCTAACTAGTTAGCCTATCTTGCGATCAGGATTTGAGTATTTTATAGTAGTAACATTGTTCATAAGTCAGGGTTGTTGTAGATCTAGAGCCTATCATGGGAACACAAGGCAGGAGGCACAATTCATATTAATTGTAGTAATAAAGATGAAATAAAGATTGGTTTAACTCTGTGACGAAGAGGTTCTTTTACCTTTGCTGTAACTTAAGAGGCAGAAAATTAAGATAAGAGCTGCTTGTGCGACTTGACTGTATGCAGCCACAGTTAACTGAAACACGAGAACTCACTCACTCACTCATCTTCTGCAGCTTAATCCTGTTCAGGGCTGCGGAGGGAAGCTGGAGCCAATCCCAGCTGACTTCAGGCGAGAGGCAGGGTACACCCTGGGTAGGTTGCCAATCCACCGCAGGGTCAACACACAGAGACTTCACACTCACGTTCACACCTATGGGCAATTTAGAGGAGGAAACCCACACGGACAAGGGGAGAACATGCAAACTCCACACAGAAAGGTGCCCAGGTCGACCTCGGGGATCGAACCCAGGACCTTCTTGCTGTGAGGCAACAGTGCTAACATCACATTTATTTATTTGTCTGTTTGTTTGTTTGTTTGTTTATTTGAATTAGAATGTGGGAAAACTGGCAATGAATTCTTTCCAATTCGTAAATCTCCTTATTTAATAACAAGCCTTTTTCATAAGCAGTTTGTCATCTGCGTCTGTTTTTTCACTGCCCTTCAATTTCCCAGGATGTTAAAAAAAAAAAAATCTCAGTACAGCACATCTATGCTTTCCTGAAAAACCTTTTTTCAACTTTAGAACTTCTACTCTGACCAAAAATTACTGGGCCACTTCCATTAGGATTGTGTGTAAATCGTAAAAATGGCAACTGGGAAATGCTTATTACACTTATCAGTCTGAGATGGGGCTTGGTAATAACAGTAATATGTGTGCAAAGTGAAAAGTCTCGTAAATCACATGCCAGTTTGCCAAAAAAGAAAAAAAAAGTTGGTTGCAGGAGATTGGGTTAGATGCTCCAGTGCACATATTAAATGTGGTTGAGAGGAAACAGAAAAAGCTTGTGCTTGTGTTGCAATTGAAACCATTAGCTGGGTGTCATCACGATTTTGTGACCAAAGGTTATTGCAAACAGATGGGCTGTAACATTTGTGGACAGTTTACGCCAGAACTTGGCCCTACAGCTTGGCAGGAGGTGAACCATAGCAACACATTTGAGTGCTGCTGATGATAGACAATATAAATACATTGTTAAAAAACAGAGCCGTTGTTAGAGTTTAAATAAAGCCATGGATTTTAATAGACTCTAGTAAAGGGTAAAATGTAGAACAGGATTCCGACAAGAATCTGGGTGTAACATGAGGTGCACATGATGGAACGTTTTACGCTTCGTCACTTTGTCGACTTCCATGAGCTATAATATCATATGTTCCCAAACCTAAAAGCATATTATCCAGTAGCTGCAAGAAAAACCCTAGCGAATGATTAAGCTAACATTGCGTTATAAAAGGGAGTGCAAGTGAGGAACCATCTCAAGGGTTCACTCAGTCACTCACAAATCTTCTGCCACTTAATCCTGTTCAGGATCACAGGGGGAAGCTGGAGCCAATCCCACAATCTGACTTTGAGTGAGAGGCAGGGTACACCCTGGGCAGGTCGCCAATCCACCACAAGGCCAGCACACAGAGACAGACAACCATTCACACATACAGGAAATTTAGAGTAGCCAATTAGTCTAATCCCCTCTGTGCATGTGTTTGGACTATAGGAGGAAACCATAGTACCTGGAAGAAACCCACACAGATACGGGGAGAACATGCAAACTCCACACAGAAAGGCATCCAGGTCGAACCCTGGGATCGAACCCAGGACCTTCATGCTGTGAGGCACCAATGCTAACCACTTAACAAGGGTTAACATCACTAAATTGGATTATGTATCTTCGATTGTAAAACCAGCAAGTTAATACAGTATATACAAGATTATGAAATCAGATTGTAGTAATAATATCGCTGCTAATAAAAGCTTTGTAGTCATGGCTTGTGATCAAAATAAAGCTTATCGCAAAAGTACCAAATGGAAAGAGATGACACTGTAAAAGATGATATATTTCATTCATTGTTCCATATTCATGCCTTGGCATAATTAAAAAAAAAAAAAAAAAAAAAAAAA
>JAQMCW010000038.1:6373604-6387757 GCA_030068335.1 Chrysichthys cranchii | reverse complement strand
GGAAACCGGAGTACCCCGAGGAAACCCACACGAACACGGGGAGAACATGCAAACTCCACACAGAAAGGCACCTGTGCTGAACCCGGGGCTTGAACCCGGGGCTTGAACCCAGGACCTTCTTGCCGTGAGGCGACAGTGCTCACCACTCAGCCACCATGCCGCCCATACAGCCGCAGTAGTTGACTCTCAAAGATACATCAATTTAAAAAAAATTCCTACCTCTCGTAATAGTGTGGCTTAAAGCTACAGGGCATGTAGTACAACAAGAAACTTATTACTAAAATTAGTGTAAAATTAGATTAAAATGAAATTTTCTGACTAAATCTTAAGTCAAACAAAGCAAAGATTAAAATGTGATTAAAATGTAACTACAGTGTTTAGTTGGTGACTAAATTAACACTGGTTCATGCTTCCAAGGCTGGCAGATATTTCTTGAGCAGAAGTGCCCTTGACAGAGTTTTTCAGTAATGTCTAATCCAGTGCCCTTAAACATAAGCACCTGACTTTTAAGCATGAAAAAAAAAGCAGATTAAAGATGGAATTTGAGTTTGTTACATAAAAGCATGGAAAAAAAGAGTTGAGATATAGGGTGTCCCGAGAGTCAGGATTACTTAATTGGATATTACAATAAATTCTCACATCGATGGCCTTCAACTCCATGACACTTGTGTATACATTGAATTTGATCTTCTGTTATTAGTTTCAAAGGCATCTTGGATCTGAAATTAAAAGAAAAATATTAAAGTTCATATAAGAAAGAAAGCCTATGGATCCAGAGTTTTGGGACATCCTGTATTAAAAGAGACGACGACCAGTGTGGAAATCCCGTATATTGCTGCTGTATTGCTTCATGACTAGACCTAGTTGTAATTATCGGTTAATCACTGCAAATGTGTTAACTAAACAAAGTTTTCCTCCTTCATTATTCAGATGCTTATAAAATACCACTTAATCCGACACATCCAATTACTGTGTGCTAAAAGTTTATTATGAACATAAGGGATGCCATGAGATATGAGGCCATTAATTAAATACAATTATGCCAAAGTTTTTGGTAATTTGATATGCTCTCCTGTGGGGGGGAAATATGTGCTCATGGTAAGAAGCATAATCTGACCAAGCATGTGCTATGCTACATCTCTCTTTGTGTACTTCAGAATTTTATCTATAAAACCTTCAGTTCTCAAGATGAACGGTGTCTTCAGCTAAGTTTGTCTCCTCCAATGCCTTCTGTGCAAAAAACGGCAACAAAAAATGTGTATTTTAAAGGGAGAATCCTATTAATGAGTTAATATTGTTATATTCATGTATTTGAGTATACTTGCAGCCCAAAAAACATATTGTGGTTGCATTAAACTGTCACAGTGGTGCTAGACAATATGTAAGGAAAAATGAACCACTGTCCTTCAGGTAAATGAGAATGAGCTTATAGGATGTGATCAACCTATGAGCAAATAAATAAGTAAATAAATCTGCCAGCAAATTCATAGCGAGGGATCTCCTAATAAGGAATTCCCAATAAAGACGACTGTCTTTTGGAAAAATGGGATCCCATGTCTTCAGTCCAGTTTCAGAGACATGTAGAAACTATGAAAAGGTGCCCTGAAGCTGTTCTGGCAGCTCTTGGTGGCTCAGCACATTATGTTGATTCTTCCTTCAAGTTGTTACCTGTCTGCAGTTTTCAAAAATAATTAAATAAATGTCCCAAAGAGGGATGATGCTGTTTAAGTATTTGTTCTCAAAATGTATTGTGCAGCTTGTACAGACATCACCTTCTGGGATTTGATTCAGCAGAGAATACTGCTCTTTTGATTATCCATCTCTCAAACTGTTGCCTGCTGGGATTGAGCTTTTTTCCCCCCTTCTTGGCCGTTGGATTCCCAGCTTCCACCATGCCATCACGTCTATTGATTTCATTGTAGTTTCTCCGCCCTGCTGAGTTTACCCCAGCCGAGCCCAGTTGAGGGTCTATCACACTGATTCGTTATTGTCTGAGCAAAGTACAGAGCAATCTGAACAGTGTTCTTACATGCTGAAAAGGAAAAAAAAGGCTACAAAAATAGAACAGAGAATACATAAAGAAGTAATTAGAGGAAAGTGTCAAGCTTTATTTAAACAAACTATCCGCACAGATCAATCATGCTCAATTTATGAGTCAGTTCTGTGTCGCTCTGTGTCTCTAAGTACAGACCAAGTGTAATTCTTCAGTACCTTGACAGCTGATGTAGGGAGAGTTTTTGCAGATCATGCTTATGATGGGTAGGTATCAATGTTGGTTAGTGTGGTCCATCCCAAGAGTGCATTGGCAAAAACCAGGCAGCTGAACCACAGCCAGACGCAGCATGTGCGGAAATTTAAAAATGCTTTCGGTAATGAGTGGCTTTAGCACGTCTCAGTGGGCTTTTCTTTTATTCTGGTGTTCTGATGCCATCTGGTAGAGATGACTCGAACAATCCGCTCTTGATTTCATCCACTAACAGATGTGTTCAATTTGAGAGGAAGTTATTAATTACACAGGCCGCCCCTCAACATGTGTCTTTATTTTCCATGCAAGCTGCTGGAAAGCTTAAAGGATAACTTTAGCTCAGCTTGAGCAAAATTCTCAGGGTCCTGTTTGGGTACTATCCAAGCTCTGGGTACTGTCTGTTCTCCTCCTGTCTGCCTGGGTGTCATCAGGGTTCTCTGGTTTCCTTCTACCATCCAAAAACATTTCAGGATTATGGATTTCTACCTCCCAAAAGCATTCTGGGTGGATTGTGAATTGCTACTTTAACTTTCCTCTAATTGTGTATTCTAGCTTCATGCCCAGCATTGCTTGGAATAGCTCTAGATCCACCGTGACCCTGATCAGGATAAAGTGGTTACTGAAGATGCGTGAAGGAATGGAAAAACTCTTCGTGAAGTGCTTCTCACATAGTAAAATATCTGTTCAGCAAACAAACTCCAGTCCCAGGTTCCATGATTTAGTGTGGGTCTAACCAGTCAATGCAAGGAGACTGCAGTAATGCCTAACTCGTGTTGCCTGCCAGTTCAGAAAGATTCCCCAAATGCGACAAGCCTTTGGGTGCTTTGTAAAGGGCACTTCTTCTGTAGAAGGCTGTATTTAATCAGCTATATTCATCTTATCCAAAAAAAACAAAAAACACTGACAATAAATTCAATGATTTTTATTTTTAACAAAAAAAAAAAAAAAAATCATGCACTAGCTTTAAAAACAAAAGGGCAGTGGTTTGTTTCCTGAACCTGAGGAGGGAATGAAAACCAGACAGGTTCACTCTACTCCATTCAATTTCGGTTCTCGATTACTTTGTTTCCAGCTAGTCCTCATGATGGTTGGGATGGAGGGAAGAAAATAGGTTACCGAGTTGTAAAGGACATTCTGCTCTACTATATAGTCCTTCAAGACAAGAATAATGAGGTTAGCCACAGAGAGGCAGAGTTAGGGAGCCTCAGTTACTGTGCCATGTGGAGCAGAATGTGCAATCAAAGACGATAGGAGAGATGGAGCTCAGGGGAGCGAGTACTGCTCCACTTCCTCGAAATCACCCTATTTTGCCCCAAAACCACCGAATTGACATGGATAACCACATATTCTTAAAAAAAAGAAAAGAAAGAAAAGTGAATAGCAATACATTGTATATGGTTCTATAATTATATACATATATATGAATGGAGATTAAGGTTTAGTGTTTTAGTATTTTGGACTGCTGTAGAGTTTGCATTAGCTTGATGAGCTTGTCTGTTTTACACATCTATGTCTCTTTAGAATTTTGGACTCTGTCCAGCACCAATTCGATATTTAAAAATTTATTACATTTTCTTTCCAATATATTTTCTTCAAGCTTAGTTTCAGTGATCCTTAGTTGAAAATCCTTGATTTTGTGTAGTTGGTGCTAGATGACACGGTGGGGGATTGGGCCAGGTGTATTGAACACTGCATACTCTACTGAGGTTCTACTGCTGTCTGTCTGTCCGTCTGTCTGAGTAAGATTAAGAGGAGCTGTATCACCACCTCTTTTGCTGTTGCACAACACCAGGCAATGTGATGTTTGCCATATTTTTGTTTTCTTTGACTGAGTAAAGCAGTATAGCCCCAAATAGTCTGGTTATTCACTTTGGACTTAAGTGTGGGAACAGCCCAAATTGAAGAAAATAGCATTTTCACTGATGGAATAATATAACTTCAAAAATTATGCAAAATTTTTCTACATCAGTTGTATTCTACATGTGATGCCTTTGTACCAAACCTATAGCTCAAACCATCAATGAAAAATCATGTGTAAGCAATCTGGTGACTTTGGTTTGATAAACGAAGGGTAGTTTCTTTCTAGAATTGTGCATAATTTCAGACTTCCCTTGGCTCGAAATTTTGGAAAGCCTTAGCACTTATACTAGAAGGTACTTAATATATTCCGGCTATGGCTATATGTACTTGGAATAATGAATTACCGTCTTAAAAAGCTGCAGTACAGGTCCTTGTTTGTACCCCAAATGGACCAAAAATGTAAATGTAAAGGTGCAAGAGTGGCCTTTAAGGTCCCTTTACATGTGAAAAAAGGTTTTAACACTACAATATATTACATTTCCCAAGTTACTTAAGTACACCAGCCTCATTGTTTTACACTCTGAAGCAAAGAACTTGGTACATATTTGCCTGAAAGTGATGGAGCCCAGTGGCTTTTTGTATATAGGCATAATTTTACCAGGAAATTGAATGTGGCAATGAATTTATTTTAGATTTAAGTTTGTTGGCTTGTCAGCCTTGGGTCCTCATTGAGAAGGTTTTTTCCAGTTTTCTTGGGGTTTAGTGCACTACTGTACAAACAGTTTCTACATTTAAGAATTGCCTTATGATTTGGATCATATGATGTAATTGAAAAATGTAGTTCATAATTAAGTTAAAAATGCAGAGTTTCCCTTAAGTAACATTAGTTTTGTCAGTCAACATAAAAAGAACTAAACTTGCTAATAACAATAATATTAACAAAGCAATAGTTAACACACTTGTTTAAATATTAATCATATAACCTGCATGAACTGTTAATTCTGCCCATGACTAGAAGTACATCAATTAACATGTATTAACTTTAAATATTTTTGAATGTAAATTATTAACTCAGTTGTAAATCTTATAAATATTTCTAGTCAATTTGGAAACATTGCCATTAAAACACCAAAAAATAATTAAATATTTGCTTCACACTGATTATTGTGAAGTTTTTTTTAATTTATTGACTAAATAAAATGGGTGTGGGACAAAACCAGGAAGTCAATACATAAACATGCACTAGGAAAACGACAAAGAAAACACAGCATTAATCAAAGATTAGAAGCACACGTTGACATGGATGAGACTTGGCCCTGAAATGGCAAAACACAACTGCTTAAGAACCGTGAGAGCAACCATGACGCACTAGTCAGCTAAACCAGTGATGACTGGGTGGAGACAAGATCTAAATACATGTCTATATAAACAAAAACTCAAGCCACAAAAGCAGTGCTGTTTGTGCAGCATGTGCTGAACACTGTAGCTTATGCTGAGAAAGGGAATACATGACGAATCCTCCTCATTAAGGTGCATCTCCTGAAGCAGGCAACCTGAGGCCCCATAGCTTGTATTGCCAAAAAGGAGAGATGTCCTCAGTGGAGTAGGGAGGTGGAGTGACATCCTCTGCAGAGCAGGAGATGGCACAATGTCTTTAAAAATGCAGGAAGGTGGAGAGACGTCCACTGCAAAGTGGGGAAGGGGAAGCTCTTTGCAAAAAACAGGAGGTAGGCACGGGACAGCCAGGGAGAATAACTGGAAACAAGCCCACCAATTGGTCAGGACTGGAGTCCAGGTGCTCGAGGAATCAGCGTGTCGGGTTGTCTGAGCAGGGGTCGAATGAATCAAGGATCATAACTGGCTGGTTAGTGGCAGACTCGGGTGGCAGAATGATGAGATCTGCAAATTCATCAGGTGGTGGGACAATGAAGTCTGCTGGTAGTATAGCGATAGCATCATCTATGAAATTAGAAAGTGGAGTGCCGCTGTCATCTGCAAAGTCAGGAGGTGGTGCAATGACATTATCCATAAATTCAGAAGGTGGTACAATGATGTCCTCACCAGAGTCAGGACATGGACTGGATTGGATGCGAAGGGCCTCGTCAGTCTTAAGCTTTGGCTTGGCTTGAGAGGCTGTCTTGTCAGTCTTGAGCTTTGGCTTGGCTTGAGAGGTTGCCTTGTCAGTCTTGAGCTTTGGCTTGGCTTGAGAGGCTGCCTTGTCAGTCTTGAGCTTTGGCTTTGCTTGAGAGGCTTCCTTGTCTGTCTTGAGCTTTGGCTTGGCTTGAAAGGCTGCCTTATCGGTCTTAGGCTTGGCTGGTGAGGCCATCTCATCTGGCCTGTGCTTGGGTGTGGCTTGAAAATTCCTTCCCCCTCTGTCTCCAGTTGTTGGCTCAGTGCAGTAGCTCGTGCTTTGCTGACTCTGTCTAGCTGATATGCAGGTTATAGCTCCGTCCCAAAATATTTCTAGGAGAGGCTTGTACCTGAGCAGCAGAAAACTCTTCTCAGGAGGCTCGAAGACTCTGCCGTGTTGTCCAGGCTTGGGTGTCCTCATGTGACCAGGGTTTCAGCCCACTGATGTGCTCTGTTTGTAAGCCGTGAAAAATATGAACCTCAGTCTGTCTCTCCCATCAGGCTTAGGATCCGCCAAGTGCAACCAGTACAGTTTGCACTGCAAGATTATGCCGTCTGGTGGAAACTCGATGCCATCATATACGCTCAGTGCAACCCAGAGAACTGAGAGCAGGACTAAGCACTAATGCACCAAGTCCTATGCTGGCATAAAAAAAAGAGAGCGAGGGCGTGACTTACCGGATTTGAGGGATATCTTTTGTTAAACAAAACCCTAAGACTAATTCACAATGTCCTTCTTGGGCTTTAGCATCAGGCATCAATTACCTTAGTAATAATAATAATAATTTATTAATGCCGATGTTTATGGGTTATTAAAGGAACGATATATGTAACGTATGATATAAAAATAATTGTTTAAGCCATGGCCTCGGCACAAGTGTAGTAAGCAGCTGAGAAAACCCTTTTGGAAAGCTGATGTTCAGTCAGGAATGTATGTTTGTGTATGGACGGGCCCCTGTCAGTCATTTTCTAGACACTCTAGATTCTGGATGTGGCGCTTTCTGAACTTGGGAAGTAATGGGAGTTGGTAGTTAAAGTAGTTTTAAAAAAAATAATTCAAATGTCAAACCCCTCTATATGACTGCTAGAGACCTAATCTCTGTTAGTTTTGGGAATGCTAATGTAATGTGCTAACAAAATAACTAACTACAATTTTATATTTGTCATCTGCTATCTAAAAATAGCTCATTTTTGTGGAAACCTTACGTTGGAAATCGGTGCTTTCATCACCACTTCATAGTATTGAAATTCTTATCTAAAAATAGTTCTCCAAGTACGTTCTCATGTTTCAGTTTGCTTCCCTTCCATAACAAGATAATAATGTAAAATAATATCCAGCGTATCCAGTTTATTTGATTGTGTGTGTTTCAGACAGGGACAGTAATGTCCTCCCTCCCTTTCTATCAAACGCCTTTTTAAGGAGAGCATTATTACCCATGGGGAAATGAGGACATGCTTGCCAAACCAATGAAATGAGAAAATGACTAAGTGCTAGAACCCCTTACCTTAAATTTGCAAATGCAAATTTACAGTTCACTTTTAGACCTGCGATAATATGTATTCACTGTTCATACAGAAGGTTAGCTGGGCTCTGGTATAGTGTAATTTTCCACTGACTTTTTTTTGGAATTAATCAAGCAAGTAAGGTTAAAGGCAGCATGAAAAAGAAATCATAATTTTTTTTTCATGGTGTGAAAAGTGGTATTTCTGAGTGAAACAGGATATTTGTTCATGGAGTAATGGAAAGTCATTTATAACACACTGCTATAGAATTCTTGAGTCTGTCTTGTCAGATGGTGGTGGGTTTTTTCTTTTCTTTATACCGCAGACAAATCACAGGTCTATATTAATCTGCTTGTTTTAATAAGTTATTGTTTGTAATGGTAACAACATTAACAGGGACTTGTATGGTGGACCTCCAACTAAATGGTTCCTGTGAGATATTTGTTTAGCAGACAGCACAGTGATGCAGTGGTTATCAGTGTCTGCGCCCAGCAAGAAGGTTCTGGGTTCGAACATGCTGCCCTGCTACTATTACTACTCCTCCTTTCGGCTGTTCCCTTCAGGGGTCTCTTTCTAACTCTATTCTCTGCATCCTCTTTTCTCATACCAACTAACTTCACGTCTCTTTCACTACACCCATAAATCTCCTCTTTGGTCTACCTCTAGGTCTCCTGCCTGGTGGTTCCAACCTCAGCATCCTTCTACCGATCCAACATTCAAAGTCCCTACTCTCAATCCTACACTTTTGCCTTTCCTCTTCTCCCTCTGCCTACATACAAGCATGCATTCTTCCTCTCCTTCTTCGACCAACAGTAGCCCAATTTCCACCGGCACCCTGTAGGTCGACAGCACCGGTGGCGGTCGTTATTAACCCGGGCCTTGACCGATCCGGTATGGGAGTCACAGAAATGAGTCGCATATTTTTCTGGCATAGGTTTACGTCGGATGCCCTTCCTGCCACAACCCTCTGTATTTATCCGGGCTTGGGACCGGCCCAAAAAGGCACTGGATTGTGCCCCCTGGGGCTGTATTTCGAACAGGCTGCCTGACTGGAGTCTTTCTGTGTGCAATTTGCATGTTCTCGCAGTTCCTGCATGCCTAGTTCTAGTGCCTGGGTTTCCTCCCACAAGCCAAATACATGGCGATTTGGTCAGCTGGCTACTCTAAATTGCCCATAGGTGTGAATGTGAGTGCGAATGTTTGTTCATCTCTGTGTTAGCTCTGTCATAGATTGCCAACCTGCCCAGGGGTACACTCCACCTTTTGGCCAAACTCAGCTGAGATTGGCTCCAGCTTCCCTGCAACCCTAAAATATAAAGTGGTATAGATAATGAATGGATGAAATGTTTGTTTATTTAACACATTTTCGAAGGAGTGTACAGTGTCTGCCCTTTGTAACAGTCCCTTTGTTAATGCTGTAAATTTAAGTTATCACACACAAGAAAATATTCAGGACCAGCAGCTTTGCCCTTTTCTTGGGAACATGAAAATCTACATTTTCTTTTTCTTTTTTTTCTCTTTTTAACTTCAAGTGGAAGGACAGAAAACAGTGTAACGTAAAGTGTAACTTGGTGATAACAGGAACCTGTTTCATGGATGTTCCATTACATCAAATGTAACGATACTGTAAATATGCATGTTCTTTTAATAAATAAGAAATTGTAATTGTTGGAAAATTGCTGTGATGCAAGGCTTGAGCACTTTGGCACAGACTGTTTACGTTTTACTGATTAGTTTCCTGTAACGGCATGCCTCTAACATTAACATAACATTCGGCTGCCATAGCATAACATTCAAAAATAAAACGACATTCCGAGGTAGTCTGACCTCTTTGGATTTTAATTAAAGATTACAACAGTTTGTGATCTTTTATCGGCTTTGTGGCGCAGCACAATATGACCAGGAACATGAATTACAATGTAAGAAAGGTCACATTACTGTCAGTCTAGGTGCTGAATATAATCTTGCTCTTAATGTTCCATGTGGACGAACTGTGGAAAATGATCTCCGTCTCCAACTCACTGCCTCGTCCCCAGTAATGATTCTCTGCAGTATCGAGAGCATCAATTAGTACAGCACCCAGCTAAAGTGATTTTTATTTGCCTCACCCTAGAGGCACTGTGCAGAATACCGCTCAATTATGCGCTATGTAGATTAGATGGAAAGTCACTGTATAGACTTCAGTGGTTTGAGACCATAAATATTTATGAATGATCCATTTTTTTTCCAAGTGGAATTAATCTTCTGGGGTAAGAATTGTCTTAAAACACACAAAAAAAAACCCCTGCGCTTGTCCATCTTTGTAATGCTTTTACTTTTTTTTTTTTTTTTTTTACTGTATTGCTTACCTCCTCCTTAGTCAGCTACGTTTGGATGCAAAGAAAAAAAAATCAGAAATGGTTTGCATTTGACATTTTGACCTTTGCACTGAATTGAAGAATGAGGCATAGTGATGCACAGGGAATAATGCTTTAATATGCAGTGCTTTTCTTTCCTTTTTTTTTTTTTTATGCGCTGTGATTTCTGTCCTATATGAATGTCATTGTGCTTTGTCCTGAGCTTTATGTTTGAGTGACGGTTTCTTTTTTTTTTCTGTCTTTCTCTTTCGCCATGCCCTTTACTGTGGAATTTCTCCGCTCCGTCCCTGATGCCCAATTACATCTCGAAGGTAAGAGTGCCTGGGCTTCTGCTCTTGATTGAAAGCTATTTGAAATAGCTTTTGTTGTCTTTCCGTTTGTGTCCTGGTTTCCAATGAGAATCCAGCTGCTTAAAAGCTGTAGCACAGATTTGTGTGCATTATGATATAATATAATTCACTTTGCAGGAGCTGTCTAGGTGGAAAGGGGGAGGGAGGGGGGTGAGGAGCATTCTTTTTCTATTCAAAAAAAGGGCACGTTGTTTTGTGATGGTGCGCCTGGCTGTCAGGAAGTTCTCCACTTTAATGAAAGCCCGTTGTTTGGACGTAGGAGATCCGGCTTATTTTAAATGCCGCTGACATCCGCATTTATCTGCAGCGGCAGCAGAGCCCGGGCATGCAGCATACATTATTCAGAGGGGTGGAAATCATCATGTCGAAATGAAATGTGTTTTAGTCCAGTTTTCCTCGACTTTAATGAAATCATTAACGCAAGCTTCATTTTTATCCGTGTTGCCGGGCCGGCTGATGGGCTCTGACTGTAGCTCCTGGCAATCGGCACGATGAAGTCTGTCTCATCGACACGTGGGTGTGGGAGAGATTAATAGCTGGGCACGGAATTCAATATTTGCAACTTGCCAGGGAGTATGAAAAAGAGACGCTGTTTAAAAAAGAAAAAAAAAAGTTAAATATTTAGTTATGCACCGCCTCCATATTGATGCTGTAAATCTGGATTCATTTTCTTTTCTATCGCTCCATCATTTGAAATTGTTGATGAACTCTGTGCGACCCATGAAGCAATTTTGCGTCAGTTTGTGCCTGGAATGCACTGTCCAGCATTTCGAGTGTGTGCAAGGCCACAGTCGGTACACATTTACTGCTGGTTTCAAGGATCCACGGTTTGGTCAGCCTTTCGGCTGGCATTCTGAGGTTTGCATCATCTTTGAAGCGTCAAAGCCTCTGTAGGGGAGCAGATCAGTGTAGTGAAGAGGGCGGTGCGAAGACGTGAATCTTGCATCTCGCACACGTGCACTGGCATTCGTAATGAAGGTTGAGGATTTGATCTAATCTCTCTGTTACCGGTATAGGAGATTATCACGAGATACTTTGCTTTCAGGTGTTTTTTAGATTGTGGATGAAAGGAACTGAAAAGGTTAGTGTTTGATTCATGATTTTACCAAAAATTTGGACGACAACAACAGACAGTCAAAAATCCGTAGGTGTAAGCAAGACTGTTTGTTTTTGCTTCAGCTTTGCAAAGTGCAATTTGTACTCTTTTCAGATTTATTCAGTGGAGACCATTTAAACCTTCTGCTTTGTTGTGTGGTGCTAAACAAATAAATCAGAACCGGGATTTAGGCCTTGGTGTCTCTTGAAGGCCAGACATGGAGCTGATCCTGAAAGACCTTTTGTTTCTGATCTGTAAGAGTTCTGTCTGCCCCCTTCATAGACTAGGGCTGGATGATATGATGCAAGGAAAGTATTAATTATTTTTTCCTGTTTTAATTGCATTCGAATCCCTTGTTGTCCGTGATGGATAGTGACTAATTGTCATGAAACCCTACTGGGCAAGAGCTGTTATTTTCACTCATTTTCTGTAAACGTTTTCAACATTTTGCTTTGCTGCAGTTCCTCCTCCTGATACGCTGTATCCCGATACACTGATTTTGTATTTAGTCTCATCTTTGCTATTAGAATAGCCTTTCCATTCTCATGGAAAGCCTTCCTAGTAGATTTTGGAGCATGGCTGTGAGGATTTTATTTATTTTTTGCTCATTCGCCCACAAGAGCGTTAATGAGGTCAGAAGCTGATCTCAAGTGAGGAGACCTGGAGAGCAATCCATTAGTTCATTGCCATGCTGGAATTGATTTTGAACACGGTTCCAGTGAAGCTAAATCTTAATGCTACAACACACAAAGACATCTTATACAGCTGTGTTCTTCCAACTTTGTGGAGACAGTTTCAGGAACAACAGCACAGTTTGCTGTCAGCTTTGCTTTGATTGCCATAATTAATCCTCAGATATGTCCCGATCACGGTCATTTCCTATCAGCTATTCATTAGCTTGACAACATGTGTACACTAGGATTGCATTTCATTATCATGAATAAATGAGCACAGTATCGGACCAATGCTCGATACCAGAGTCAGTTTAGATGCTTCTGAAATGTCGTATTACTCAGCCTTAGAGTGAACCACAGACTACAGATGATCTGAGTCCTTCTTTCAGAAACAGTGGACACAGAGACTGACGTACTGTACCTGAAACCCAGCAGAGATAAATGCTTCATTTCATTTTATCGACTATTTTTTAAATATTTACTTATTTGAAAAGAGAGAACTTGAGCACAGTGCAGAGATCTTTTAAAGAGCAACAGTTTAAAAGCTTCTATAATAACTTGTGTTTCCCCAAATCAGTTATCCTTGATTGTGATCTGTGATGGTATTTACAGGAAATTGCATTTGGTCCTTTCCAGCTGTGAAAAGGAGAAGGAGAGTGTGTGGCTAGCTGAGGAAAAGGCAAAAGCTCCATGTGTAAATGACAATAACAGAAAAATGTGAGCGGTGTATGCTCAAGTCAGGGCTTCCCAGTCATCCTGTTTGGACATGTTTGTGATTTCATAAACAGCAGCTCTCTATAAACCAGACTGCAGTCTAACGGTTGTCTCGTGTCAGGAGCCTGATGCAGCTAGTTTAGTTGCGGTTGAAAGGTCAGAGCTGGATCTACTGCCTGGGTGGGAGACCTCGGCACGACGCTGTGCTGCTGCACCTGCACTCCTGACATTTCTGGGCCATTCTATCAAGCAGGGCCACGAGAAGATGCGAAACCCAGATTAGTTTTGAAGCCAGGTTGAGTGATGGTACTATTAGATTTCTTATTTCTTCCAGCTCGATCTATTTCATATGAGGTTTGTGCGTGCTTCTGAGGGAGAGAGAGAGAGAGTGTGTGTGTGTTGGGGGAAGCTGTGAGCCAATAAGTTTCTTCTGGCTCAGGTAACATGGAAAGCACGTAGGCCCTCCAAACCCCACAAAGAAGAATGTAAACATTTGTGTTTTTGAGGGTGGAAATTCTCACTGTGTCAGTGGAGTTGTGCAGATGTTTTGCACAATGGAGCAAGAGCAGGTTTGGTTTTTGAATGAATTCCGCATGAGACAGCGCTGTCGTGTCACCTCATCATTGTTACTGGGTTATATGACATCTCCAGCTGTGAACAATACATTTTTCCCTGTCAGACTTTTTTTTTTCTTAAAGCGGACCTAAGACCTGTCATTTCACAGCACTGAGTGATTACAAAAGTATTTTCGTATACAAGGCAACCAGTGGAGATTGGCTTTCAATAGCACTGTAATTTCGCTCTCGATGACTCACCCTCAAGTCAACAGACGCATTAGTCTCATAAATATCAGGGAAAAAATGCACAAACTTTATATCCTATATTTGTCAAGCTATAGTTGCTGAATAATTTGAAGCCTGAAACTTGCATCATTAAATACAGCGCACTTTAAAGCTAGATGAACAGATGGCGTGGTCCCCAATTCCCACGCTAACTGGAGCTTCGGTTCAGTGGTTTGGTTATAATTATCTACAAGGATAGCCGATTGAAGTACTCTAGAAAATGAATCCTGGGAACACTGAGGCTCAGATCCTTATATTAATAAATATCATAGTTTAAATCTCAGTACACAGAACCCAAGAGTGTGGAATGCAGTGGAGTGCTGCCATCTTGTGGTGAAAAAAAACCCAACAACAATGCAACCTTTTCATTGCTAACCATACATTTTCAAATGTAGATAAAGTTTTTAGTTTTATAAATTTTTATATATATATATATATATAT
>JAQMCW010000038.1:6339918-6359010 GCA_030068335.1 Chrysichthys cranchii | reverse complement strand
GGGTACTCCGGTTTCCTCCCACTGTCCAAAGACATGCTCATTAGGTGGATTGGCTACTCTGAATTGCCCGTAGGTGTAAATGTGTGCGTGTGTGTGAGCATGAACCCGAGCGACCTCACCCTGTAGAATGCGCTTGGCTACTGAAATGTCAGCTGAGCCCCGTGAGGGCTGCTTGGCACCCTATGTGCCATGAGGCACGTACAGGTACAGACAGACAGAAACAAATTTGTCTCGGGATTATTGTTTGTTTTTTCCGCTTTAGAACGGAATTACCATTATGGTATATCGTTACATGCTTGGGTACTGGGGTACTACAGTCATCTCAATCACCAACAAAAAAGAATTTGTGAGACGATGTTTTGCTCTGCTACCTTGTTGAAAGATGCTACCGTAAATGCTACTGATACTGAAGTTAACCCTAAAATCTAAACCTTAAACCTAACATGCAACTGCTTAGTAGTGTATCTCAGTAGGTAGCACAAATTGACAGAACACCGCGCTGGCTGATTACGACAGTGCTTAGTGCGTGCATATAGGCAAGAAGCCACATAAATTCCCATCTATTTGTTCTCTTTCATGTCACATAACCACAAATCAGTTACGTGTCAGATTTAGGACCACATACGAATGTGATTGAAATAACTTGAAAAGATCGGATTTGTATGTCTACACAGCCTGGAAAAGAGCAGACCTGTGTCATATTAAGGCAAAAAGTCTGATTTAAGTCACTTCAGCCTGGTAATGAGAACGTAGCCTTATGAAGTTAAAATATGAAAGCTCGTCAGATGAAAATGAAAAGGAAGAAGGGACACCCATTTTACACCCAGTTTCTGTGTAGGCACAAGCATTCGGGTGAATCATGCCGATATTCAATATAACTGCACTCTTTCTTGGGAATCATTGCTTAAGTGACTCATTTTAATTATTAATGCCACATAGGAAGTCTCGCCTCCCAACTGACACAGCGTATGTATCAGGCAGCGAGTTGTAGCCATGAGTAGAGGGGCTTTATTACCCATTGTGCAGTGTGCATCTACCCCTGCAAATTATGTAAGCCAGGAGAGTATTAATATATTAGTATTAATAGGAAATTTATTTGTGTATATAAATTTATCAGTGGCATGGTGGTAAAGTGGGTTGTGCTGCTGCTACTTCCCCGGTTCCCAGTTCGATCCTCAGTTCCACTTACTGTCTGTGTGGAGTTTTGCATTTTCTCCATGTGTGTTTCCTCCAAGTTCTTCAGTTTTCTCCAACCTTCCAAGATGATGGAAGCTGAATAGGGCTATGCTAAAAGCCACTACATGATTTTAGCACTAATTACCCGATCCCTGACTAATTATAGGTCACTTCAGGAGCTAAACCCTGCTGTTTCTGCAACTACTTTATGCACAGTTCCTTGGTGACTGCTGTTCTAATATAAACGATTCAGTATCATGATTTCCGAAGATGGACTGGCATCCCACCTTACATCCCATGTACCACAGACCCACCATGACCCTGAGCAGGATAAAGCAGTTAATGAAGATAAATAAACTAATCATATGATGTTGGTAACTGATTCCTGGTCATGCTTATATCAAAATAATGACGCATCTTTTAGCCCTTGTGTGGTTTAGAAATGTTGTCTGGGTATTTATACTCCAGGATATATTGGTTGTATTATTATTATTATTATTATTATTATTATATTTATTTATTTTTATCAAGATGTGTGGGTGTAGAGATATTTAATAAAAACAGCTCTGTTTATTAGAGCAGCTGCCAGGTAAACCAAGATGTAGTTTTCTTATCTTTTTAGTCGGATACATACCGAGATGTGCACGTCAACACACTACGCACGCATACACACTGAAACATTTACTCGTCGCTCACACATCTTTATCGAAGCATCAGCTTGCAGTCAAGGCACAGCATGAAGCTGCAGACAGCTCTCACCCCTCCCTCTTTCTCACTCTCTCCCTCACTCACTCACTCAGTCACTCTTTTCCTCCCTCCCTGCCCGTCTTGCTCTCCTGCTCCACGCACCACACCGCACCACACCACACACTATACACCACTCTGCAGCCGTCCTGACAAGAGCTGCCTATTCCAGCACCAGCTCGCTCTGCTCTTCCCTGAGCCCTTTCTCCTTTCTGTTTTCTTCCCCATTCCATTTTCCTCCCTCCTTTTTTTTTTCTGTGCGTCAAAGTGCTGTGGAGGTGGCTGAGAAACGGAGTTTCCGAGTTGCCCTGCTCCCCCGTTGGCGCGGGCTGGGAGCCGGTGGACAGGATTAACATCCACAGGGAGCAAGTCGGAAGGGTTGCAGGATGGCACAGCAGGACACCCTGGCTGTGCCGCCCATGCCCAAGCATGTGGGCTTGAACGAGGACCTGGTGAAGATCCTGAGGGAGAACCTTCTGCAGCAGGAGCGCCCGCGCGGGCACCGCCGCTCACCCGCAGCCATCTCGCCCCGGCTGTCACCCCGCAACTCGCCACGCCTGCTGCGTCGCATGCTGCTCAACAACAACATCCACAAGCAGAGGCGCTTCACCGTGGCACACACATGGTAGGAGCGCAAAACCACTGTCGCCTGTGCGTATAATAGAGGAGCCACACATGTAGATGGGCTTTTTATTTCGAGTTTTTAGAGGTAGTACGAAAATAAGCACTCATCATACAGCGGCATGTTCATGATTTCAGAGGTTGAATTATTCAGTTTCGCGGCTTGTGCTCCAAGGGAAGGTGTTTGTGTTTCTCCGCATGCAAAGCAGAATGTTAATGTGAGAGTGAATTTTAATGCACATTTCCGCCTTTTGATATCGCCACCCTATTCAGGACACCTGGCGACTTGTGCCGCTGAATAAATCACGCTCGTGCCAGGCCTGTACCTGTGGACCTTCCTGAAAGGAATCTGATTTACATCTCTTTCTCTCTTTTTTTCATTTTTCTATTGCTCAGTTTTCTTCTCTAGACTAAGGGAAGTGAGGGAACTAATTGTTTCCTTTCAGTGGATTGTTCAAAGATTCTTGGGTGTATTCACCGCCCTTCACCATGTTGTCTGTTTTAGTTTTAAAGACTTAACTTGCACCACTGCTTCCTTCTTAGAAGCAGCTGGATTTGTGCCATAAGCTGCCCATCAAACACCTGGTGTACATTTTCACTGCTGCTTTCCATCTTATCATCATTTTGATGAGCCTATTTGCGTTTTATTGATATGGCTTTTGATATGACTAAGATTTTTCTTAGCTCGAGCACAAACCCAGCTCACACTGTTCATCATGTTCATTATGGTGTGACCGCTGTGGAACCCTTGCAGTGCTGTACGGTATAAAACGAGAGCCGGAATGGCTCACCACATTTCCAAAAATCCATTTAAGGCCTGTCTGAATCCGGTGCTCCAAATCTGAGCTTATTATCCAATGCACATTCTCATGCTGCATGCAGGCATGTAATCAAGAAGCCACAGCTTGTGCTCATTATGGATATAGGGGTTAGCGGTGCTGATACTGTTCTTGTTGCCATGTACTTTCCAGCGTCGTGGAGACGTGCCCAAAGGAAATGGGCATCATCTACACAAATGTGCACAATTACTGACCTGCAGCCACTCTGCAACATTAACTATGCTCGTTACGAAATTGTCTTCCAAGGAGTGCCCCTCTCAAGTAAATGCTTTCAGGAAGCGACTGGCTTTAATATCATATCTACTTGAGTTTCAGCTCTTATCACGCATATGTGATGATCTGTCTGACAGTCTTCGGGAAATGTGATTCTCCTCTACCTGTGCTATTCGTTTAATAATTCTGCAGCTGTTAAGAGCTTTTTGAAAAGAGTTCCTTGGGGTTTTCTCTGGGCCCTATTTGAAAGAACATTGCCCCATGCCCCAACCCTAATTCCATGTTACGGGTTGTATAAAAATATTCAGTCCTCCCTGTCCAATCCTCGTAGGCCCTTCTCCAGCTGAGGACCTCTAGAGTCATCACCAGACTTTACTGCACTAGAGATGGCCCTGCTGATTAGGTTTCACTTACCTGTATAAGGATTGAGGTAGACTGCAACATGCAGCCCATTTCAGCTCAACAGAATAACACCATCGATCATGTAGGATTTAAACAAGGGGACAAGATCTCATGGATGGTGCTTGACGGAGATGAAAAATCTCAGTACTGGATGTCGCATTGCCATGGAGAGCCTGGATAAAATGATATTTGCCAGACATGTTAGCAGATACCCTGGCGCCATTCATTTCTTTTCTATATTTGGTCATTTGTGAATGAAGAAATGGAAATGGAAGCCATGTTTTTGATTAGGTTTAGAATATAATGAGCACTTTAGGCCTTTCTGAATGATTTCAAAAACAGTTGATTACAGTTATTTAAGATCAGGATTAGTGTAGGTGATTTTAAATTGTAATGAAACCACTGAGGCAACTTGTTGGGGGCCAAGGTGCATATCGTAATTCTGTGTCTGCTTGTTATTATTCTTATTTGTTGTGCTTAACTTTTTATGGGATTTGGCACAGTTATAGCGAACAGTCTTATCTATATACACAAGTTTTGGTGTATATTCATCAAGCACGCCACCAACTGGGCAAATTTGGATATACGTTTGCAGTACTAATCTCACCGTACAACATCACAGAAATCCAATCCCATTTTCCTCGCAGTCTTTGGGCAATTTCCTCTATATTACCTTTTTTTAAAAAAAAACCAAAACATTTTCTGGCATTGTGAGGCTGTGTGCCCCCCCTCCAGTTGTCACTGGATAATAATTGCAGATATATAAAATTTTATTTATTTATTTGTTTGTTTGTTTGTTTATTTATTTATTTTAATAGATGCGGTGAGGTTCTTGCATAACACACAAACAAATTTGAGCATGTGACACATTCTGATCGATTTTCTTAAGTAAGTTACTGACCAGGGCCTAGGGGACTTCAAGACATTTTGTCCAAATTCACCTCTAGAGGTTGCAATAAATCACATTCACATTCATTGTAACTTTTGAACCACTCAACATTAAACCATGATACTGGCCATGTCTCAGTAAAGTTTTAAACAGACAATACATGACGCACATATGTCTAGCAGCATGACTTGATAACAAACGTGCTTGAAGTTTATGTTTGCAAAATGGCAGGGCTATTGAAAACAGGACATGAGGCAAAATCTCACCAGTGGCTTGACGTACTGCCATCAAATACATCAAGCCAAGTGCTGACAGTCCCAGTGGCTTCTGGTCGTCCTCTGTTCCTAAGGCATGGGGCCAGAAAGTGCTCGGTTTAGTTTTGGCACCATCATTTTGTTGTCCAACACAATAATATGTGTAGGGGCCAAGGGAAAACCCTTCATATGTAGAAACGGACATTTCTACTATATACATGGTTATTAAAACTACAGGCTTTCCTGAACTGACTGGTTTGTCTTTTGCATACATCTTGACCAGGTGTAAAATAATTTTAACCCTTTTGGTGCTGAACATTTTTTTACTTTGCCCCTAGTGCTGAATATTTTGTGCGTAAATCCGGGCCGTCGTTTTGACTTTCCACCAGTAGAAACTGCTGAGGTGGTGTTATCTTTACATGATGCAGCAGAACGAGTGGAAGCTTGACTAGTTTTTCCCCTTGTAGACGGCCCTGCAGTGACAGTTTCAAGATCGCTAGAAGCCCTTGCAGTTTCGGTTTCACTCTCACTATCCATCTCTGCATGGTCAAAATTGTTGTCAGACAGGTCAGATATATCATGCAGCACTAATTTCAGAACCTCCTCCTTGCTAAACTTTCCTTTCCGCGGCATTTTTACTGCATGTCGTAATATAGCTTGTCAACAACATGCTCCAGATGGTACTCTGACACACAACAGTAACAGAATATTACTAAAAATTACCTCGAGTGTCGCTGCCTAGCGAGTACAATTGAGCTATTTAATTTTGTCGACTTTAGTCAACTCCTGCACCAAAAGGGTTAAGGCAGTTAAAAACTTGTGCCTAAATGGAGAAAACTGCATTTGAAAGGTTCTGTTCAAACTATGGCGAGGGTGCGTTATGGATAATTTGACATGTGATATGACTGCAACCTGAACTGATTTGATTTTGTTTGTTTCACTATGGCATATAGCTGTCCAGCTACTTGATCAAAGCATGACCTTTTATTATGTCTGAAAATCACACCTGGCTAGTAAACTTTTAGACATCTTTAGGCAGTCTGATTTGTTTTGATACAGCATTTGTACAGCAACTGGCTCCTCACCCAACATGCTGTGTGCAGGAGGATAGCCAAGACGATATTAAAAATGAAATAAATAAGTAACGTTTCTGTATTGCTTTTGGTTCCTGTACTTGCTTTTAGTTTTTCAACATTAAATGGAGTTAGTCCAGTCTCACTGTTGGTTGCTGGAGACTAGATTTAGTTTATTAGTACCAGAAAACAGAACATTGCTTATATAATGCATTTCTTTTTGATCAGTAAGCTGTTTGGGTACTTCAGAATTAGAAGTTATTATTAATAATTGTGCATTTTCTTTTTTTTTTTTATTGTTTACAGTCTAAAAAGCAAAGGCAGAAAAATCTAACTCATATGTTCCGCAATGATAAATGGCGGTGTATGAGTATTACTAAATTTTTTTTTGTATCTTCATGATAAAAAAATGGCATAAGGCAACAAAGAAGACTGTTAAATTGTTAACTGCAATAATGTTTGACAGTGAATTTCAGAATCATGACAGGCATAACCATGAACACAAATACACTCTTGGGTTTCACAGGACTCACTTGTGGCTCCAAACTCCAGATGTTCATTGCTCTTGTAACTACAGAGCTTAACTATTAGTTTTGATGTACTTACTAAATAAGTCATGGAAATTACTGAATAATGTTCTTTAGGGCTAAAGGATTCCAGGGCAAACTAAAATCCCTTTGCCTTGCTCGACGAAATGTTTCTGATGGATTGTAGAGTGCTGTTTGATGAGGACGCAGGTGGGTCTCCCCCCCAAACCAGTTTTCAACCGGAAGTCTCATGCCTGTTGTAATGTGATGTTTATCCTTGAAAAAAATGGTAATGTGTCCGTGAAATATTTTCACTATAGTAATAAATTGAATTAGAATGATTTTGTGCAGTATTGCATGCAAGCTGTTCTCTCCCTTTTAGTCTCTTTCACACGCTCCCACACATACTCTCAAACATTCAGTCACGATTCCATTCTTTCAGTTTTCCCAGTGATATGAAGCTTTGGTATTAAGCTGCTGTACAGATGCCTGGGACAAATGTCCCACCAAGGTTCCTGATATTTACCAAGGACTTGAACTGAAGTGTGTTCACGTCTGTGTGTGTGTGCGAGAGATAAGCCTAAGGCCTGAATCCTTGCATGCCTGGAGTGGCTGAGTGGGAGGCCAACCTTAAACTTCCCATCCCACCTTCGAATGGTCAGAAATCAGCCTTAGCTATGAGTTATTAAAGTTCCTGATACAGGGACTGAATGCAGCTCTGGCAGCCTCTGTAGAAGCTGATTTTACTTTGTACATCATCAGCACGCTGTTCTGTGCCAAGCTCGCTGCAAACCCGGAGTGGATTTGCAGGGCTTTAGCCATACTAACCGAAAGCGGTAACCTTGATCAAAGATTGTTTTCTCAGGCAGAGGATTTGGAACAGCTGCCACTTGGAGACAGCAGAAGGTCATCTTTATGAAAGGTCTCCTATGTCTCCGTAGACTACAATTGACGTCAGCAGAATAAGTGGGAATTTTAGTTAGGCTGTTCTTGTACCGGAGGCAAAACAAGACAGAACAACAGAGAAGACAGAATCATGTTCATTAAAAAAGGCCCTGAGTATGTCTACAGTTCTGGACAAAGGGAAATTCTAAATGATTTAGACAAGCGTTGAAAACTTTTGCAGTGGCTACGAACTGAAATGTTTCACTTAGGGATGCACTGATACTGATGCTGATGTTGAAATTAATAACCTATTTCATAGTGAACACCCAGGGGTATCATTGAACATTTTTAATTAGTTATGGTCACTAGTTGCTGCCGTTTACTGCTACAAATGACATCTTTGTGCGGATTGTTATGTTATAGTATTTAAACAGGATAAGTGCTCCCCTAGTCACGATGGCCCGACTTATGATTTTTGGAAGTTACGATGGCTATTGCGATACGCTAAAAATTGTAAGATATTTAAGATTCATGGGCAGATCTCGCTGGCAGGCCAGCGTAATAGTGTATGACGTACGATACGTTCGGATGATGCCCAGATTTACACAGACGACACAAAGAAGTATGCTAAGTAGGCTAAGCTAGGCTAAGCAGTGGTTCGACATACGATATTTCCACGTACACGAGGATAGCGAAACACAGCTCCATCATAACTTGAGGACTACCTGTATCTTTAATAGAGAGCATGAGGATGACTGAACGCAGAGTGGCATTAACGTATGGTCAATAAAAATGAGCATGCCGTACAGTGAAGTACACCTCAAGCTTAAGTGTACATGCTGGAGAAAGGAAGTGTGCATGTCTCCGTGCTCAGTGCTCACAGAACTGAAGTGCTCTCACAAACAGCAGTTTCTTGCATGATTGCTTTACTGTTTTACCATTGTAAATAGTGTAGTTTACAAGCGATTTCCATCACCTTGCACTTATTTCATTAACCATGCTCGCTGAGACCCTTACTCTCTGTATTAAAGATACTGTTTATATGGAATAAGATGCTTTTTTAGGTTACTGATGCTGCCACATAGGTTTATACTATCAGAGAACAAATATTCGATCATGTTATCGGACTGATACCAGTGGCTGCATCAATGCATCCCTAGTTTCAGTTGTACTCCTTAAGTAGAATATCACACATGCAGTGTGGTTAACATTACAATGTCCTCATTTGCACATGAAAGGAAATGAAAGCCTGTTGCTATGTGCTTTATGTCTACACACAGAATAGGGGTGAAACATTTCCCGGCACACCTGATCTGGCCGAGACATTTCCTTTGCTTATTAAATCTCCCTCTTTTTTTTATCACAGTGATTGCTTAATTTATGGAAATTACTGGGTGTGCCAGCGGAATGTGTGCTACTCATATCCAGCGCCTGTTCCATATTTATTCAGATTAGGTATGGAAATGACTTTTGCACAGCACTCTCCCAACATGCTACTCCTCTATGGAACGTTCCCAGTAATGAACAGTAAACGAGAAAAGAATTTGGACACTTAGAACTATATTAATCATAGTCAATTCTGAACTATTAGGCCAATCAACCTGGAGGGAATGGTGATCTGAGCCTAAAATGTCGGTAAAAATATTCTGACACTAAGTGCCACTCGTATTTTGCAGCATCCCATTATGATTCAGATGTTCTAGGGTATTTTTTCCACGTTATTTTTAAGTGGAAAATTGAGTAATAGATTGCACTTCCTGTTGTTGTAAGTGAATTATAATTATAGCTTGGGGTGCTATAGAACGAATGAGACTGGTCAGGTTAACTCCGGTGAGCTAGTAGTCAGAGTTGGCAGTGAAGGTTATGAACGTCCATGAATGGAAAAAAAACCGTCTCTCAGATTAGCATTAGCTTTAGCTTTTCTTTAAGAATATGACAAATATCCTGTCAGAAAACTTGTCAGGTTAGCTATAGCTTTTATTTAGTGTTAGCAGTGAAGGTTATGAACATCCATAAAAATTAAAGATTGTCTCAGAAATTCTGTCAGTTTAACTTTAGCATGACACTAAAATCCTATCGCAAGTCTTTGTAGCTCTATATTGCAGCAAGCGTTAGCAGATAATGAACGTTCATCACTTAAAAAAAAATACACCTCTGTGATTTTGTCAGGTTTATTCTGGCTTGTAGCTAGTGGTAACAGTGAAGATTGACAATTCAAGAATGAAAATTAAACATTGTCTCAGAAAGCTGTTGTGTTAGCTCTATATTTTTGCAAGTATTAATGAACTAAACTATGACCAATCACGAATGACATAAAAATCCAATCAGAATTCCTGTCACCTAATACAGGCTGTTAAATCTAATGAATTCAAGTGCGTCAACAGGTATAGCAAATATTCACTTGCCTAGCTAGCTAGTTGGCTGCCTGGCTAGTGGTGAAGGGTTATATAAGCAAACATGTATCGATATGAAATAATCTTAGCACATGTTTGGCTTTGTTCAAGACCACAGCTGTAGACCAACTCAAATAACTATATTATGGCCTTAGGAGTAAGCTAATGTCCCAGTTAGTTAATGTGGCTATTAGTTGCTAAATCCCTCCTGACAACATGCCAGGGCTTTAACTGAAACATTCTGTCCTAGCTACACTTCTGGATTCTGGTGATCTTCTACCAAAGATCTTTATTTTTTAGGGTACAGATGTCAAAAGCGCCACATCAACTTTCAGCTCTTTTACACAGTTTATGTTCAAAAAAATTTTTTTGTCTGCTCTAGTTATGGCAACTGCACATGTCGAATGCAGCTGTTAAAACAAAAAAAGGGGGGAAAAATGCTAAAATAAATAAAACGATAGATAGATAGATAGATAGATAGATAGATAGATAGATAGATAGATAGATAGATAGATAGATAGATAGAAGGCAGTTTGTTTAATCTCTTACGGCTTCATGGCACGTTAGTAGCTCTCTAACTATAGCAGATGGCATGACAACAACAAAATGACAAAAATTGCCATCAATGTGTCATTCAGTCTGCTGCTTATGTTATAGCTGACACTTTATTTCTTACAACATGGTTCCATATGTGCTCATGGTAAAAATGATCAATAAAACAAGATTGTGAACTTGCCACCATTCATCAGCCTAATAACTTCTGGTTGTGGTGTGTCTTTAGCCTCCTGTGTAATGCTGAACAGAGGTACTGTCTGGCTTCTATCTTGATGAGCATCTTGATGAACGTGAGCCCGAAGCTGCCACATGAAAAGAGTTGTGTAATGAAAGTGAAAAGCGAGAGGGGAAGGGTAGCATTTGCCCAGATGCTCTGCACCTCTTTCAACATGTTTTCAGAAGAGTGATTAAGCAGAAGCCTAATGAGGCAAGATGTCCCTCTGCTGCCATCACTTTTGTTCCCACTATTCATTGCAGGAACTAAAAAGCTCAGGCTTTGATAGAGAATAATCTACGTTCTGTACCTATACCAAGGGAGCCTCTCTTGATTTATTCACGTTTGCAGAGAGCTGCCGAAAATCAAAGAACAATTTTGTTTGAGATGGAAATTGCCTTCAAAAATCATGGAGGTTTTGGTCACAGTCCTCATTTGTCCCCTAACATAGCCATGTCCAGTGGGAGACAGAGTCTAGCATTTTGGCTTGCTACAATTAGTTTTAATCAAGGTTCCCAACTGCTAGTAATTACTAAGGAGAAAACATGAGCTGTCTCAGCCTGGTTGCCAGGAGTGACTGTTGCGCTCATCAGTAGTCATTCATGTTTGGTGGTTAACAGGACACGACAGGAGGAATATGTCAGGATTGATTTACGTAGTGATCTCTTTTTTTAAATTGTTAGCGTTAATAAGCAACCCATGAACTTCAGGATGATGGCTGAAAGTGAAAATCATGATTGTTTTGGACATTGCTAAATACTTGGCTTTCCCAATTATGTAGCCTATAAGAACCAAATTGGTTTTATTGCCATAAAACAGCCATTTCATGTTTGCTCATTCTACACATCACAGGGGGGCTGAACACACTCAGAGGAATGTGCTAACTACCCCCTTCCACACACATGACCTCACAGTATGGTATTTTAAAGCATACCTGAGCATGTTTTTGAGCATATCAAACGTATAAACTTGTTTGCTGTAAAATATAGATGCAAATTCATATATTAGTTTAGCATACAGTATTAGTGGATCATGTTACGAAACAATTCTATGCAAGCTTGAATAAAATATATGCATGAATGTTTTAGCCACACATACACACACACACACACAGCAACGATGACAACTACCTTGTTGTATAAGAAGCATACAAAACGATGAGCTGCTGTTTGATTGTATGATGGCTGTATGCATGTTTATTATGAGAATTAAAGGGGTCACCCTATTTATTTATTTGTTTGTTTGTTTGTTTGTTTTGTTTATTTTATTTAAAGTCATCCTTAAATGGTTTGGAAATATTGGTGGAAAATAGTTGAGCTAAAATTAGGGTCACGCCTATGGACAGGACTTGTTACCTGTTGCTGGCTCGCTTCCAACATATTTAGATCTGCAGGGGTCCAGAAAAACATGCTCTGAATGATCATAAATATTGGTGGTGAGCAGCCAGGGGCGTACACATGATGTAAGGGGTGGTATCTTTGTTAGGAATAGAAGGTCACCCCAGAATGCATTGAGTTGGCTCATTCGAGTCATTGTTAACAGCCTTATTGCTGACTACTTTGTGAGACCCTTTATTGCTCTGGAGAAAAAGTGGTGTTCTGCAGTCTCAACCTTGCTGACTCTGTCTGCTGATTTTGGTGCTCTACCGATCTGCTACGACAACAATTGCCCACTATTGGTTGGTGTCACTCTGATTGATTGACACGAGAGAGAGAGAGAGAGTGCGGTGCTTTTCGGATGTGGGTAACTTTCTTAAAGGAGTTCTACTTGAAACCTTTTGGCTAACTAACATTAGCCAAATAACTTGATGCTCTGGTCTTGCAGGCAGTTATGTTTAATTGG
Organism: Chrysichthys cranchii; assembly: GCA_030068335.1. Classification (NCBI taxonomy): domain Eukaryota; kingdom Metazoa; phylum Chordata; class Actinopteri; order Siluriformes; family Claroteidae; genus Chrysichthys; species Chrysichthys cranchii. Next base: position 6,346,383 of record JAQMCW010000038.1, on the reverse strand, counting down.
TTATTAATTGGTCATGACAAAAGATTTTTTTTAAAGCAAACTATGGTTATTACTGTCCTGTTTTATACTTCCCACCTACAGTGTCAGAGTTTTTACGATCCTTTTGGCCAAGGCTCAAAACCAAATAGAGAGTCATCACTTCTGAGCTATTTGTAGCTCAGTATTCTAGGCACTTTTGGCATATGTGACTCTCTTTTACCTAGAAGATCCTCCTGATATACCCACTCGAACTTGGGTATGGACTAATCTAGTTCTGGGCTGTACAGAGTTGCATTTTATATTGAAGTGCCATTCTTACTGTTTAACAGCATTATTAATAATTATTGAGTCATAATTATAGTGCACTGAATGTTATAAATAGACCCACCAGAGGTAGAAGTATATGACTTTCTGCTCTGGTGCATTCAGCGTGCCATTCATTACACCACAAAAAAACACTTGGTCATCAATTAGTTTAATACAAATTATGGTGTTAAATTATGGTATTAAATTACTGTGAGCGAGCCATAATCAATGATTATTAACGGAAATCTCAAGTGTTTTGAACCTAATCTTTATGCAGCACATTTATATCGTACATGTGATTATCACGTTTTTTACATTTCCTTGGTCCAGAAAACCTGGGGAAACCTGCATTATTCATGAATTATTCAGTCAAAGGGATTTATAAACTAAACCCTAAAGCTCTGACAGTATATTTTCATACTCCTCTGCTTACCATTAGCTTGAGCGTCTGTGCTCAACTGACCAAGAAAGAGCAATGGGCCTGGTTTCCAAAATTTGCATCATCACTGATTTTCTTCATACTTGTACAGTCAATATGTACCAAGCATATTCATGGCGCAGCTGATTTGCATATAGTCATGAAAAACCATTGTATGATTTACATCTCACAACTAACATGATCTGATCTTGCCAAGCTTCACCAGCAAAACTCATGACCATAAATGGTTAATAAGCTGTTTGCCGCTGCCTCATAATAGGCAGTTAAATGAGAATCCATTAAATTAAGGCTAATTGGAATTCATTTTATTAAATCAGAGATAATCTAGCATGCTGCTTTCTGCACATTGCAGCGCCATGCTCCGCTGTATGCACTAGCTGAAGGGAGGAAATGGTGGGAAATGGCATTGGGGTGCAAACAAATTGCAGCCTTACCTTATCTTACTCTTTCCTGCAAGCACCATGGTGCTAAAAATATGAAAAACACACCACGCAACATTTCATGAATCTAAAAACAAAAAATGTCTAAAAACAAAAGCACCACTTTGAAACTCCACTTTGTCATTCCTACACATTTTTCTAGCATTAGTGCTGTTCATAAGTTGTTTACCATGCTAAGGAGATGCCGGTGTCAATCAAGATACACAATCTGACATGCCCACACAGTTTTGAGGCACTTTTGTTTTCTCAGGGCTTTTTGTAGCTTTTGGTTATAATTGAACTGCAGTTAAGCTTATACTATACAGTGTAATATATACATGCTTTTGATAAGTGCTTATTTATTAACTGACCTCTATCACTGTTTTATAATTATGTAATTATAGCCTAATTATGCCATTAATTTAGTGTAAGCAAATCAAAGTGCTGTTTATTTTGTGTAAACTGGATAAATTTACATAACAGCTTTGGTATGGCATTCTCCCACCTCTGTGTAATCCTAAGACATATATTATTAGAGTTAAATGGTTGTACAGTGGACCCCCGGACCCCCTGTTTGCGACCCGAATCCAATTTTCCCCATTGAAATGAATGTAAATATAATTAATGTTTAAGCCCTCAGAACATGTTTTTAAAGTGTTTTATGGGTTTGTGTGGCAATAAAACATAGAATCAAATTAAAATAACCTTAATTATTGAAAACAGTTTATATATGTATTTTAAATATACGGTATATATGTTTACATAAGACCAAGTTCAGGCTTAAACATAAAACAACTTTTTTTTTTTAAAAGCTTTTGGTAGTCTGTAAAAAGATGAATTCTTAATGTTTGTAAAGCCAATCACACAAAAGCTCGTTCCCATATTAGGTCTGGTTTTCATAGCATCAGTGCTGTTACTTCCACTTACGGTGACATGACATGTATTCCAGACATTGTACATTATTGCACCCTCTGCTGTCAAAATTATGCATTTTTTTAAAAGGTTCTAATGGTCATAAATTTATACAGTGACTTACTGATGCACGATATATCGTTACATGCCTAATAAGTGAGCTTTGCGCAACAAGGATTGTTGCTGATGCTTTTCTGAGTGCAACGAGATGTGTTAAAGTTCTTGAAATAATTGTATGTAGACTTTGGATGTTGTGATTAGAGATTAGGTTCAAAGAGTTAGTGCTTAAAAATTTTAGCTCTTTAGATTTCTTTACCTTACTGTGATTGGCAAAAGCATGAGCCCGGGCATTCATGTCAACAGGAGTGCATTTATTATTTATTATTTCCTTTATTAAAGTAACCAATAATATTCAGCACTGAAAGGAAAAAGTAAAATAAAAGCTTTAAAGATAACATTAAAATGATCAGCTTTGTCCATTCAGTTTGTAATGATTACAATTTGCAAATAAAGTTATAAAACGTTGTTGTATATAATTCATCACTGTTCATCATTACAATCGTCATTTCGCAGAGGCCTACTTTTCAGAATCAGGAACACACATGTATATGTAAACATTAAACAGGGAAAATAACGTAACATACTTTACATGTGAGGAGAGCAAAAACATTGGCTGATGAGTTACTGATCCATTCATGGCACAAACATTATTATTCGTCCACCCTTACACTTTGTGTGTGTGTGTGCGCGTGTGTGTAAGGAAGAAATGCTGTATGCTGGGTTAAGTAAAGATGGACCAGGGTTAAGTGTTGCTGGTGGGATTAAAGCAGATGGTCCATGTCTAGTACCAGACGTGATCAGGATGGTGGGGGGGGGAACCCCTCGCTGTGCACTAATGAGACCTTAGCCGGCTGCTTTTCTACGTGCTGTGTCATAAATTATACTCCATCTCTAACTCACCACCCCTAGAGTGCAGTGTATATTTTCAGATGACATTAGATCAGATCAGATCCTCCACCAAGCAAGGATGATGGTGTTACAGGCATTTTCCTTTAAATAAGTAAGTAAATAAATAAATAAATATATGGGGAGAGACCTTTTTTTCTCCTTTTAGTTACAACCATCTCCTTCATGCTTAAACGAAGCAGCCAGGGCCAGAATGGAAACTTGTTCAGAGATGATGTGTTTCATGTTGCCGAAAAGCAGTTTATGAAAAGAGCTGGGCAAGTTCAGTGCTAGTGAAAGGAAAGCGGTCACTGAATAGCGTGAATTTCCATGATCGTCCACTTTACTGTATAGTGAGAGCATTTTCACAATGGTTATTAATATAAGCCAGAAGGACTGCTAGGAGAACCCTTTTGGCCACAGGTCAGTCCGCATCAGAGAACCATGAAACAGATTTGATTAAATGGGCCTTAGAGGTCACTCTTTATTTAATCAACTATTCATTCGAAGAGAGCGATAACAGCGCAGCAGAATCCATGTCTTATTACATGAATTCTGTAATTACACAGGAGTGCTCAAGACCTTTGCCAGGGTTTGCTGTGAAAGCATCTCCATTCGATCTCCTTCTACTGCTGCATCCAGTATTCCTACATCCGTGTGTGAGCGTGCGGGTGTACGAGTGCGTGTTTCAAGTTTCTGAATGTGTGCTTCGTGCTTATGTAATTCTGATAAGCTGATTTGTGTGTGTGTGTGTGTGTGTGTGTGTGTGTGTGTGTGTGTGTGTGTGTGAATCACTTACAGGGGTGCTAATTAATGTCTAACCATGGTAGAGCATGGAGAAGGTTAGATGTCTGTCTAATTGCCTGTTTAAAATATGAGGCAGCTGCTGTTCTGATTGACAGCCCAGTGCCCTGAGAAGGTTGTTTGTCACTTGCTGTACACAATTTGCGTATCACACAATTACAGACAGGCATGAAAGCTTCATTCTTTGTGGTTGTTTCAGCATGAGATGACCTATAATGAAGATATCTTTATATTGAAATTGGGTTGCATAATCATGCAGCAGGGTTTGTAGCCGTCGCTAGACACATCATGCATATTACAGGCTGTGTAGCTGTTTGTTTGTTTTTTTTTCAATACTTGTAGTTGTTTTGTGTGTCTTAACCTTTTGTTTTGTCTTTTATGGCCAGTAAAATGTCTGTATCTGCCTCTGTTCCTGTAAAATGCCATTTAAAAGATTGAGAATGACACCAGATCTGGCTGTCGTGTCCCTCAGATAAACAATTTTACTTGAGATGTAGATCAACACATTATTATTTTTGACTAATAATGCATTTGAAGCCTGTTTTTGTGATCATATAATCAACAAAAGGAAAAAAAAATGCAAATGCCCACCTACATCAAATTTCTCCCTCACAAAGATCTGAATAAGAAACTAGCTCGACTGTACGGCAGCATCAGTTACAGTAGATTGTAATTCTTAACCATTATGGATTAATTTGTCTGAAAATAGACACTTTTGCCATTTTTATGCTTTCTTTCAAACTGTGATTCATGTTCGCACTTTCAAATAGCGCCACAGACAAATTTTGAATTTGACATAGGTAGAATTGGCAGCCCTCTGTTAACTCACCTTTCAACGTTCTGTTTTCACTGCTGATGTTTTTAAAACGCCACGTTGTCAGTTTGCGAAATAAAATGAAAAATCGATAGAAGTCCGAAGACTTTCTGACGTCATGTCTGTAGCCCTGTGGCTTGTCTCTGGTGCAGTGAGCAGCCTTCAGCTGAACTCTTCACTCCTAGTGTCCGTGCTGGTTTTCTTTGGGTTCTCTGGTTTTCTCCCACCTCCCAGAAAACATGCAGGATTAATGAACTAAGCAAAAGAGTTGTAGAAAACGAGACAGGACATTCATGCATTTGCTTGAAGCCCTGAAAAGACTTTACTAGCTGTTTGTCCTGAGAGGAGATTATGTTGGTGGCATTTTTGAACAGTTAAAGAGAATTTACACTGTTTCTGTCCACCAAAATGGAAACTGGGCATAAAGACTTCAAATTAGTGGTCGATCTAGCAAATTATATAAATTTGCACAAAAATTCAGTCGACCATGCCTAGATCAGATTATCTCTCATCATTATCAGAGCTTGGCTAAAGCTCAGGTTCAAAGAATTCAACCAGTTTTCATATTTAAGTAGTGCTCTGTTTGTCTGTACTGTAGGCTAATGGTGTGAACTTTATCGTGCTAAAAATATTGCCCAAAGTGTTCGGTGTTCCTGGGAGAGCAGTAGTTTTTGGCTCCAGACTTAATAAAGGCAATAAGTGTCAGGTGTTGTTTGGCTCCTTGCACAAACTCGAGCCTAGGTCTTGAGCGCAATTGAGTGCCAATAGAGAAGCACATTGTTAATGTTAGCCTGCCTGTTAGCTCACACACCTGAGAGACGGGTATAATTTTCTGCGTGTGCGTGTCCTTTCCACAGAATCTAATGAATAACTTTCGGTGTGCTGTCGTCATGGGATTGTTGAGATTTTCATGTATAAAGAGGGTCTGTGCAGTAATGTCTCGATTTATAACCCTACATGATACTGAGTAACAAAGCACCAGGCCACCATTCATTTTGGTTTGATGCAAATTACATATGACCTGGTCAAGCGACCAATCCAAACAACTGGCTTGAATGATTCCTTGAACCAGTCCAGTGCATGTAATTTAACATTTGCTTAGTTCCCCACTAACAAACCTTGTTCCTACCTGCATTTAAGCAGCCACTGCACAACAAAGAAAGAACGACTACAGATATACGAGTGGCATGTCAAAATATGATACCTGAGGATATTATTATAACCTTTAAGCTTGCCAAGAGTCTCGCACTGTAGTGCAGCAGATATGGTGCTGCCTCACAGCTCCAGGGTCTTCAGTTTAATCCTGAGTTTGAGTTACTGTCTATAGAGTTTCTCATGTTCTCCCCATTTACATGTAGATTTCCTCTAGGTACTTTAAATTCTCTAATAAAGACTCAAAATTGCCCCAAGGTGGGACTGAGCAGTTTCTGATGAATATACTTGTGGCTCTGTGGATGCTTAACCTAGAGATTTGCACTTCCCAGAAACGGTATATTCCCAAGTGTCCTCCTTTCTTCAGTGGATAAGTTCACCTGGCTGTTGTACACTTTTATCTAAGAGCTGCTGCAATCATAAAGCCTGTCTGTTGTTTATCCCAGGAGTCTGACTCACAGATTATTCATACTGATCACCATTTTGACACACTTGGGACTGTTCATCTTTGCATTACCGGTACTCAGATGGATTGTAAGCCTGGTATTGGGTGTCACCAGAACAATTCAGGTTCCATGTTGAGCATGGTTGCTCTCAAGGTTTCTTCATGTTGTCTCATAGTAGGGGTGTAGGACGGAGCCGGTATTTGTATCTGTATTTGTATTTGTTGAGGGGGGGAAATTATTTGTATTTGT
>JAQMCW010000038.1:6324255-6339818 GCA_030068335.1 Chrysichthys cranchii | reverse complement strand
CGACGGGGGGGGTGTTTCCCGAATACAAATATTTTTCCAAGTATTTGTCCGAAATTCGTATTCGTGAAAAACTCATTTGTGCCTTTCCGAATACCGTATTCGGGTTCGGCTCCACCCCTATCTCATAGAGTTTGTTCTTGTCACCGGCGCCTCTGGCTTGCTTATTACAGAGCTAAATCTACATCCATGGTTCTGTAAAGGTGCTTTGTCAGTGTCTACAGTTAACTGTGGTTTATTTGTATAGCACTCGAGTCTGACAAAAAAGGGAAATCAAAACAAATATGTATTTGACTTCCAGTCCACTACTTATCAATCATTCCTGATTTCTCAGGAATGCCATTTTAATTTTCTATAGACATAGCTCTGAACACCCCCCCCCCACCCACACACACACACACACACACACACACACACACACACACACACACACACACACACAAATCAACTGAAGCACATTCGAGAAAGTCCGAAAATCCTCTGGCAGCACACATTCCTAGAAATATTGACCCACAAGAAGCACAAGAATCCCCTTCACCCTGACTCTATTTATAGAAATTCATTTAGTTCTTTGTGTTTGCAGTTGGCTGCCCATCACCAGGTAGAGAACGGACTTTACCTGGATTAATCCCCCTCCCTCCCTCCGCCCCTAGCCCAAGGGGTTACAGATAGCGCCCGCATATCTCTCCCCATCAGTCTGCTGCTGTAATGGGAACAGCAGCCATCACCGAAGCTGGAGCAGTCGCCTTCTTCACACTCGATCCACTCTAGTTTCCATGGTGAGCTGTAACAGATTTCATAATCCCTGGACTCTCCGTTTAATTGCCGATTGAATCATAATAAAGTTAGGATGCACAGAAATAGGCGACGAAATATGATGGAGCTATTTTTAACCATCTTTGGTGGCTGCATTCTGAAAGCAGGGAGGGATGTTGTTTGTTTATTTATTTATTTATTTATATATTAGTGTATTATTACATCTTGGTGTAGAGACTTTATTGAAGGATCAAGTAATGCATTTGGCAACTGCAGAGACCGTGCAATAGCTGCATGTATAAATGTGCTTGTAGGTAAATTAAATGGGAATGAGAGACCACAAGGAAGCAATAAGGAACCACACACAGAAATAGGATTCAAAGGATGAAATCTCATTTCATATCTGTAGCCGATTCTGCTATACAGGTGGTGTCAATGGTGCACACGCAGGAGAAGCACCTCAGGACTGCACCGAGAAACTGGCACAGCAAAAATGCATAGAATACCCAGTTTCATTTACTAGCCATAAATAATCAGCTAAATCCATGCAAAAAAAATAATTATGAAGAAACATATTGCGGTGACAAGCTGACAGATACCTGCTGACACATAAACAGTGACCATGGAACCGTCTGTCATTGTTTTATCGACGCTTTGCAGCTTTGCAGGAAATCATGGAAATGGATGCAAACGAAAAGACCTTGGATAAGCGCATTTGGCTGTGTCAATTTGTGTGTGTGTGTGTGTGTGTGTGTGTGTGTGTGTGTGTGTGTGTGTGTGTGTGTGTGTGTGTGTGTTTCAGATCCCTCAAGCGCTTAATTGGCTCTGGTGGGGTTGGTAAGGACTGTTATGTTGCAGTGTTTAGCGTCATAGAGAGACAGACTAGGGTCCCAGGTGCTTCTGTGGAGGGTGTTTGTCATTATGAAGAGCGTCTGGCCTGCAAGTGAGAACTCCTCAGAGGAGTGAAAAAGAATGAAATAGACAGACAGACAAAGATGGTTCATGAAGCGTTGGGGAAAGGCAGGGGGGAAAAAAGAAAGTGAGAAATGTTGTGAACGGCTGTTCATAATGTTGGAATACAGGACTGACTCTGTTTGTTCCCTTTCCGCCTATGTATTATGCATAAGCTTCATAAAGCGCATATAGTCACTCCCATGTGGGGAAAATACACTTTATTTTGCCCTTGGAATAATTGTTAATGCAGCTGTGGGTGGATTTCTGAACAGGCACAAAGCCTGGCGCTGAACTAAATGACATTATTGAAAGAGATTTTCTGCACACACTACGCAGCATTTAGGTCAAGTCTGCATAGACTCCAAGAGCAAATAGTGCTAAGCGCCTTTCCTGGTGGCTTGGGTGGAACCCTTAAGGCCCCCACCCCCCACCTTTTTTTTTTTTTTTTTTTTTTTTTTTTAAATTTAATTCAATTTATTTATTTGTTTTTTTAATGTTGGGTGCCTTAATGTGCATTGTTCACATGAAAAGTGGACAGAGTGTACTTTTAAAAATCACTTAAGGTACCATAATGGACCATCATATTTAGAGTAAAATTTTAAAGAGATTACCCATTTTAGGTAAAGATACAAAAGGTGTGACCTTGAGGGTTCCACCCAAGATGAGCACAGTTTAAAACCCCTTTTTCCTCAGTGTTTTGCACAAATCAATTTCTGCTACATTTAACCGTGTTCTTTTAATTATACTCTGAGCAGGAGATCTTTATGCAGGCGATTATACAACCATGCACAAAGCTCTGTACCTTCCTGGAACATTTGCCCAACAAACAAAAATACCAGATCTTGACATTTCCTTTTCCCCCCAGCGACTGCTATTTTTTTTCCCCCTCACAAAATGTCACTCATTTGAATATTTCTCTCTTCACATCGAGCAGTCCAGAGGCCTTCCTTCACTTTCTGTCAAAAGAGTGTAAACAGTCCTGAATGAATTATTAGCATCAAGAAAGAGGTCTATTTTTGCATCCCAGTGTGTAGATATGATGAATTATGCATTCCCATTTAGGCTTCAAAGGTTATAATATTTATGATGCCGTGTATCACATTAATTACTTATTATGTAAGTGTGATTCAACAGTGCGCTGCGCTTTTTGCTTGAACTCTGATTAAAAATAGGATTTCAGTGATGGGGAGAGTGGAGAAAGATAACGGCTACCTAGCATCGTTATTTAAACCTATTAGGCAAAAAGTAATACACAATAGGGAGTGCTGTTATCAGAAAATAATCCACAGGGTGGTGCGACATCAGTGTCATCACTGTGAAGTTTGATTTCCAATAATGTCAGAAATGTGCCAAGGTGTTATAAGCTTGCAATCAGGATACAGAATGAAATGAAGGAGTAAGAAGTACAGCGATGGGAGCTAACAACAATTACCTTAAGCAATAATATGCACACAAAATGACATGGGTAGCTAAAACAACTCAAGTCACCTTTTAAGGACTTTTTAGTTAATGTTGTTTTTTCTTTGTGTGTGTTCTTTGTTTTTTGTTACCAAATAAAAATCCTTTATATTAAAAGAAAAGAAAAATGCATCAAATGAAGTATCAAATTCCTGAAGGTTCCATTTCCCCTCCTTTTTATTTTTAAATTGTAGGTCTGCAAAGCATTTTGGTATTGTGAAAAACTAGGTACATGTTGGATAGTTGGGTGGCGTGATGGCTGAATTCTGAATTCTGGCCGTAAACAAAATATGAAAAGTAAGCTGTTTCTTGTTATAACACTCTTTTTCTCAACACTTCAACTTAGTTTCTCAACTAAAAAAGCCATAAATATATTACACCAATATAACATGGACATGTTTTTATTTACTCATACAGTGAATGTCCACCTTCGATCAAGTTGTTGGAAAGTGGCATACAACAGCAAAATGGACATAAGCCAAATCAATTCCATATTCAATCAGAAACCAGCTATCAAAATGTCCATGTTCTGGCACAGCAGTCAGACTGAAATCTTCCAAGGCAATTTTCTCTCTCAACACTTTTGCAGGCATCTAGTTTTCAAATCATGTGAAACATTTCTTGAGGAAGAAATGCATGCAATAGAGAAACATCTTTCAGTTCAGCAAAGCCTGTAGTTTCTGAGCTATATGTAGTACAAGTGTTCCCAGGCCACCACACGCAATGTATATTATACAGTAGTTGTTAGCCTATTATTGCTAAAATAAAAATTTCTTTACTACAATTTAGCACAACATTATCATAAATAGGATTAGTTGCTGCAAAGCTGTGTTTAACTTGATGGAAAAAGCTGTGTTATGAATCTTCCCTTGTGGTGCATTTTCTCTTGTCTTTTTTCTTAATGATAAAACACAGTAGTATAGAAAGATCTAGGCAACATCTAACAGAATAATGGCTAACAGGATATGAATCTATTTCAGTTTATGATTTGAGTTCCTGTGGATTTGCCTGGCTTTACCCAGTTTACATCTCGATGCGTAATTTCCAGGCGCTGGCCCAAGTGCCATTTACCAGAGAAATTATGCATGGAATATTCAATAGATGCCACATTTTAGGCCACAGCACCTCTAGTCATCAAGGCAGTTTTCTCAGCAGCGTTTCCATTCCAACACCCACTTGGAGTTCCAGTGCCATTGACATTTGCGTGATAAATGTTCTGTTCCTGATGGCAGTCCAGCAAAACGTGGCTTGTCCCGTCTTGTTCAATCTGCATTTGTACTCGTTAGTGGTGGATACAAAAGGTTCTCTCCATTAGGCTTATTTTTGTGCAGGGATGGTTTATTCTGACCGCCGCAGCACGGCGTACAGAGTATTACTGGATTTGAAGGAATAAATATTTTGCAGGCTGTGAAGTGTTTAAATGTTGCTGCAGACACAGGTCAAGTCAGCTCGCTGCTCATAGCTCATATTTATATGGTTTATTTAAAGCCAGTAAGTATCAGCCAAAGTGCATGAAGTTATTTTTTGTTTGCAGTCGAATAAAATGAAACGTGAATCCAAATTAGAATCAGAAAGTGATTTTATCCCTCACAATAGATAATACTGTAGATATTACCTCTCTTGTTTTATTTATCAGTCAGGAAGGCTTCTGATGCACTTGGGCTTTGTTTCTCAGTGTTAACAGGCAAGCCTTTAATTTAAATGACACTATAATGACATCATTTAAGGCTTTGGTCAAAGTCTAGACAGATGGTCCCATAACAGCTCTGTGTCTGCACTCTGTGTCTGTTGTCTCGAGACATTACGCATTAAAAATCCCCCTGAGAGGATGACTTGTAGACTTTATGCGCATACCGTGCAATGAGGGACAGTAGATCAATACACACCCGAGCAAAAGATCGATATTTAGCAGGTGCTTCAAATTCCCTTTTGACATTTATGTCTTCTCCATGTGGATCAAGGGATTCTTATCTATGGCTTCAGTGTTACCTTCTGAAAGCCCTCTGGGAGTTCAGCATCAGGCTAGCCTTCTGTGTCTGTTTTTATTTTTTCTCGTTATTTAGCCTAGGGAGGGGAAATGCATGGCAAACCTGATATTGTGCAAAATATTCACTTCTCACTAACCTTCATAGGTTTGTATGCAAATTGGTTTGGGTCTTGGGTTCAACACACTTTAAAGGACCTTCCTTGAGGCAAATACAGTAAACCCTCGTCTTTCCAGAAAATCCGCGATACACGGACGCCAGCCCTAAATATTTTTTTTTAAATAGTTTAAGTCCTAAATTATCCTCCCACACTCTTTAAACACATTCTAGACACAATTAAACACACACAGAATACAATTGCAAATATATAGTGATGTGAATTTTGTTTAGAATTCGTAGAAACAACATTTATCGTGAGTACTGCTAAGGGCGAAGAACTGGATGTTGGCGATTGCTGGTTGCTTCTCTCCGTCATAGCCAGCAGCCAATCACAACCAAGATTAAATGAATAGGGCATTCCGATTGGCCAGACTCATTCCTCCAGCAGTTTTTTTTTTCCTGTATACCCTCAGCGCATTTTCATAAACGCTGTGTTCTTTGTTTTTTGTGTAAATAACACGTTGGATTACTGAGCGGAAGGTCGGGTGTTCCAAATCCAAGCACCGCTGCTGGGCCCTTGAGCAAGGCCCTTAGCCTAAAAATGCTCAGTTGTCTAAATGAGATGAAAAAAATGTATGTCGCTCTGGATAAGGGCGTCTAGCAAATGATTATAATGTAAATATGAGATGCACTATACTGTGTTTTTAATTAATGTTTTATATTTTTAAAATACCGGGGGAAATCCACAAAAAATTTATATATTCTAAATAAAAATCCACAGATAGCCAGGGGTGCGAAATGTAAACTGCAATATAGTGAGGGGTTACTGTAGTGGCTTTTGGGTAGATCTGGGATTCAAAAAATTAATTCACCATTTGTAGACTCATCGCTTTAAAAAAATATATATGATTTTCACTTTAGATTGCTCATTTATGACTCACCTGATATTTAGCAAAAGCTAACCAAAAGTCTAAGCATTTTAACAAGCAACGCAGTTGTATTATGAATTTGTAATAAAACTACTAGTACAATCTCCACCTCTAACTAACCATTCATGGCATATGAGTTGTTTTGGGTAAAGTGAGACCATTTTAAGGGCCTTGCTCAACTGTAGCTCTCTGGGAGTCTCAGAATAATAACTCAGAATTTTGGAAATCCACTTTTTTTTTAAACACCATTTCAAACTCTCCCTTTCTAAAATGATCATTTTTAAACTCGCTTAGAAATAAAAAAAAAAAAACTCAATTAGAAATAATTTTCTAATCATGGGCCACTTTTCGTAAGCTCATTATAAGAGCTTAAACCTTCAAACATCTGAATGATTTTTGTTCACTGTTTAAATGGCCCGAAAATTACGAGGGGTGGTGTCAGGTGTCCCTTTATTCAGGTACTGTTGAATGGAGGATTGATGAGGGTTCAGAAAATCACATGATCTTGTTTAGCATGCATATTGTATTTAATTTAAGAAGCCACAACTTACTCCATTAGACCACAGGCAAAGTAGGCAGTCTTTCAGTAAGATACACTTTGTTTTAGTACCCTCTTGTAGGTTTTTTTTTTTTTTTTAAAAAGTGATTTACATAAACCCACTCAAGGCCAGTGGGTTGTATAAGAATAGTTAGTACATGAGTTAAACAAGTCTTGATTCCTATTCCAGATGGTCAGTGATCATCACCTCACATGTCTTTATTTCACAAATGCTATTTAATCATGTCTCTTTCAGCTCCACTGGGTTGTAGTTCTCCGTTAGAGCACATAGTGTGGTTTTTTTTTATCTAATTTTTGCTGCCCTTGATTCAGCTGATATGCCCTGTGCGAAGGCCACAGATTAAAAGAAAAGAAAGTGGAGAAAAGAAAGTGTCCTTTTAGAGGAAGAGAGAGGATGTGATTAATGGCTACTGAGTGAAGAGAAAGGAGCAAATGGAAATGGCCACCTCTCCTGCTCATCATGTGCTTGTAGTATCAGATTCATTAGACCTGGCACTTATCAGAACAGCACAGAGCACTCAGAGGAACCTGCTCCCCCCCATGAGCTCTCACCTGGCTTTTGGAGCAGGTGGCAAATGTGAGAAGACTGTGGCTGTGACTATACGTGTTCTCCGCAGTCGTGATATTACAAATTGGTAGCATTGTTTTGCCAACACAATCTGTTCCAAAGCAGAGACAATAAATATTAACATTTAAAATTCATTTTGCTTATTGACACCTTTTGATTCCTTTCAATGTCATTTTGATGCAGAGCATCATAAAATTGTGTTCCTACAGCAACAAAGGACAGGTTCTCCATTTTGGTTTTGGTTTTTTTGTTTGTTTTTTGTCTTTTTCCACCTCCTGAAAACAAGGACTGGGTACTCCAAATTGCCCCTTGGTGTGAATGAAATTGCGGATTTGTGCGTGCAAAGTCCTGTCTAATATGTATTCCTGTCTTGCATCCAGTGTTCCCGGGACTGCCTCCAAATTTACCAAGATAAAGCATTTTGGTTTGGTGCGTACCCAAGTACTGGTAGAGTGTTTGTGTCTGCCAAAATGAGCCAAATTAAAGACAAAATTTCATTTGTCTTCATCAAGGTGAGCATAAACACACTCTCAGGGTACTTTCACACCTGTTAATGAGTTTATCCCGATCAGAGCATACTTTCTGGTGTTGCTGTTTGGTTTGGTTGGCAGCGGTTTCCCCATTTCCTCCATAAATTGGTCTGGGCCCAATCCCATCCCCTATTATACGACAACTACCAACTGGGGAGGGAGAAAGCTAACTCGTTCTTCCTCTGAGATGCATGAAGCCAGCTAACCACATCTTTTTGATATGCTGCTCTTGCTGCTTTATAGGGCTTTGTAACACTCTTGGACAGAAGCGCTATCCGCCCTCTTATCCGAACTCATTATCCAAGCTCACAGATGCCCACCATTGCCTGGTGTTGCTCTGATTGCCAGATGAGACCGAGCATGGCATCCCTCCCATCCACATCCCATGGCCAGTATTGTTCTTTTGGACTCCCAGCCATGGATGGTTGTGTCATATTCTGGATCCAAACTCATGATCTCTGGATGATATTGAAAAACTTTTCTACTGTCCAGACTGAACACATACAAGCAAAAAAAAATAAAACAAACAAGATGGCTGAAAATGTACTCCTTAACTTGTTCCTTTATTAGTTAGAAATATAGCGATGGATTAAGATGAGCAAACCTTGGCAAAGCGTGCATAAAAATCACAAATTACAAGCACAGAGAACACGGAGGCGGCAGTTATATGATTAGCAAATGATATAAATATCTAGTTTAAATCACATCTATACATTTATATGTGTCTTGTTGTTCATTAGACCAATCACTGCCTTATATTTAGTCACTATCGTAATTTCAAACATGCAACAGTTATCAGAATAGAACTCTGATCGTCTGCCAGCGGAAAACCGTTTCGGTGGCATTTCTGGCAAGGTGACACTGTACACTCAGAGAAGATTCCATGTTGTTCTCTTCTGCAAAAAAAACACATGAAAATACCTCAACTCTCTTGACTACAGTGTAGAGAGAGAGAGAGAGAGAGAGAGAGAGGAGCGAGTGAGCAAGAGCACACATAAGAGCTGTGTGGAGGAGGAAGAGCAAGCGGGTGGCTTTTGCCCTGTTCTCTCGCTTACCTCAGATCCAGCAGGCAGCGCTTCACTGATGTTATAGCAACCCCGCTCTCTACCTGCATGCAAACCTCCAAACCTTCTCTTCTGTTCTTCTGCATTACACAACACTGCTATTTTTACTGCTTTAACAAAATCTCCGCTTTGTTTCCTTCACAAGGGAGAACGGTGCTCGGTCTAAAACACAGGGAGAAATAAAGACTTATAGCCTTGCACACATGTAAAGAGAACTTGTTGGGTTGTGTATGCGTTCAGAGTATAATTATTTCTCTGACTTGATAAGTGTAAGATAAAAATGGCACGGTTGACGGGATGTTTTTCGTGAGGTGGATTGTGGGTGTATTATATATGACTGTGTGAAATATTTATCTACTAGTGTCTTCCACACTTTCTCCAATTTTTGTTTGGTTTTGTGCATGGAGCAAGTTTTACACCTCATCAGTGGCCAAGTTTTAATTTGCACCATTACCTTCACACTACTAGCAACAACATTAAAAAGAAGTGACAGCTCATTCTCTAGGTATGAGCCCTGGTTTCCACAATATCAGCTTGTGACAAACTGACAGCAAAACGAGCCAAATGAGATTTCTTTTCAATTCACAAAGCCTTAACAAACATTTTGGTTCAATAGGATTGGTATTCGCTTGATGTTCTTGATATTGAGTTGTGATTGAAATACCGGTATACCAAGTGACGTAGTGTCCCTGTACAGCACAAAGATTCTGGCTTCAAACCTGCCAGCTTACAGGGGCCTTTGTGTGCTGAGTTAGCATGTTCTCCCCGTGCCTGTGCGGGTTTCCTCCAGGCGCTTTAGTGGCCTCCCACAGCTCAGACATGCAGATTAGTTCAACTGGCTACACTAAATTTACCCACAGATGTGAATGTGAGTGTCAGTGGTTGCTCACCTTTCTGTAATAGAAATAGCCCAGCAGTGGATTAACAACCTGTTCGGGGGGCCTCTACCCTGCCTCTTGCGCAAGGTCAGCTGGGATTGGCTCCAGCTTCCCTGTGATGCTTAATGGATGAGCAGTATAGATGATGGATGGACACCAATTATACCAGTAAACTCAGTGATACAGACTACATTCTGATGATACTGTAAAAGGAATACATGTTTGTATAAAATAATATTTGTAATATTTTGTTGCAACAGCGCACAAGGACATCTGATCCTGGGTGCAGTGTACAGAAGTATCAGTAAGCGTCATAATTAACATTAGTGCAGACTCCGTAACTTGTCCCATCACTTGTGGGAGAAATGTAGCTCCTGGCGAGTGTACATGCTTGACTGCTCCTAGAACTGAACTGAACTCTGCATCACGTGCGACAATTTCTCCACATGCTCAATTTACTTCCCCACACTTGGTTGCTGATGGCCTAAAGGCTCAGGTCTGCCACACTTGCAATCGCTATTAAAGATACTGCTTAAACACATTAAATATGTTTCATCAGGCTACCTGAATTGAAGGGAGATGCAATATTGTTCCTTTTGATATTCTTGCAGAGTACAGTTTGTAATCTGCTTTGCTGTGATTACCATTGTAATGTGTGCTCATTAGCAAAACAAATGTACATGAGGTTTACAGCACTCAGTATCGCTGGGATTGGATTGGCTTTTCAGATCTAACCAATACCCCGTGTCAGTGTCTCTGACCTTGGCAAGAAGACAAGCTAAGGTTCATGATTTAAAGTAAAAGCCAAGGAGAAATCCGACGTCCTTTGCGTTCTCAGATTCATTTGAGATACAGTAACAGATTACGCCATAAATATAATTCCCTTTGGATTACATTTTAAAACGCGCACATCATTTCAAAAAGTCTGTAAGGAAGTAGACGTTGGCAAGCCTTCGCGAGGTTTGATCATCACGTTAATGTAATTATTAATACGACTTGCATCAGGCTGTGTCGTAAATCATTTCCCGCAGATCACAGCTTCGCAATTCAAGTGCCACTTAAGCTCCTCTGACTTCTTCATGTTCTAGCCTGTAGCTGCAGACCCCAATGCTGTAACCGCCAGTTAATCCATCAGGCAGAGGCGAAGGGTTGATTGCTTTGTGATGCTAATTGCGCCTTCTCGTGAACGTGTCACGGCTGGGTTTCTAAGAGTGACGACACCTGAGGTGTGACCGAGTTTGTTTTGGTCACTCTTGGGCCCTCTGCTAATAGGATTTATTGCTTAACATTGTTCTATTAGCTACAATGCTTCTTGTTGTTCCTTCGCTTACTAATGACTTAGGGTTTAGGGTTTGTTAACGAAAGGGAAAAAAAAGCCATAATTGATTTAATGCCTTTAGGGTAGAAACCTAATGATGTGAATTGCCTCCAACACATCAGTTAATCATTACAACTTGCAGTGTTCCATAAAGATATTTAGATATAATTTAGCCTCACACTGCGAGAGCACAGCTACTGATTTGATGCCTTGTTGCTTGGATTTGTTTGCCTGGAGCACTTGATGAATGTGGTGTTCCTCTTCAGAGCTTACTTTCCCAAATGCATTTTAACTCTCATTGAGCGAGCGTTTAAAGCAAAATTTGCTGTTTAATTTCAGAGTGATCTTTGCCCCGCACTGAAGCGTTTCTGTCCATGTTTAGTTGTTTTGTAATAAAATGCTGTTGAACCTGAACTCTAGACACAAATGGAAACAGAAAACACAGCAAGTCTTCAGTGGTCAAGTGCTTATTCTTTTTAGCGCTCTTGTCTATGATCCAACAGAAAGGCACACAGCCAAAAAATGGAGAGCCTGCTCTGAACACTTTAGACAAACTTTAAAGTGTGCCCTGATTAGTCCTTCACTGGTTTCGAAGTAATTTAATATTCTGGATTGGAGCTTTCTGTGGTGTAGGAAACTTTACCACCCATTTATTATCGTGCTGACATTCTTTACCTCTTAATAGATAAAGTCGACTGTTGGAACGATTTCTTGGATTCATTGCAGTTCTCGCGAAATATTCTGCATGGTTGTTCATTCTTTCTGCTTCAGTACAGGCTTTATCGTGGTCGGTGTTGCAGCAGATTCAGAACCTATTCCAGGAACACTGGGTGTGTGGTGGGAGTACATTTTGCTTAGATGTTGTGTAACGCATTTTGGTCTAGATGTCTCAAGCGTCTGTTCTTGTTCACTTTTTATGCCTCCGCAACTGAATGGTTAGCTAAGATTTTTGCCACCGGGACCTCCGGGCTTCAGCTTTTCATTAACACAGTATCGGAATAACACTGGTTAAATGCTGGTAGGATTATTATGGAGTTATCGCTGTAAATGGCAGAATTGAAATGAATTGATCAGATTTCGGAATTGATCAAATAGGGTCGAGGTCACGGCAAGGTCAAATGTCTGAAATAGATTTTTTTCAATTGCGTTCTTTCTGTTTCAAGTATTATTTTAAGAATATTTCTGGTATACAGTTTAGTTACAATTAGCACTGGATTAGTTTAGTAACAAGTAGCACTCCAGGATGCCTGGAGTAGGCATCCTTCTCAATACGTTCAATACAGTATAAACGATTCCATTTGATTCACAATATCTGGTTCATGACTCAATTTTGCCACAGTATTAAAAATGAAAAGCAATGAGGACAAATGCAACATTTATTTTCCTATGCTTTGGCAACTTAAATATTCCTTTTGTTAAATAAACAATATACTTTAGTAATACAGTGGTACCTAGGCTTACGAGTGTCCCAACTAACGAGTTTTTCGACATACGAGCGGTCTCTTGGCCGATTTTTTTTTTTTTTTGCTTTGAGTTGAGGGCTAAAGTTCGGGTTACAAGCCAGCTTCACATACCCCACCGCTAGTTGGTGCAGCGACCACCACAGTGAACGCCGTAACAGCCGCCCAGCATCCCGTGTCTCACTCGTTCACTTTAAGCGGTTAGCTTGCAGTGGAAGCATCAGTGTTGTGCTCGCATTTGCACTTGCAGTTATTTTGCAAAACTTCGTTTTTCCAACCATGTGTCCGAAGAAAGTGAGCGTGAAGGACAGTGCTGAGAAGAAGAAGCGGATGATGCGCACTGAATCAAAGAAAGAAATTAGCGAAAAACATGACCAAGGTGTGCATGTAGTCGACTTGGTGAAGCAGTACGAGCGTAGCACTTCTATGATCTGCACCATACTGAAGCAGAAGGAGTCGGTAAAGGCTATAATGCTAGTCAAGGGCTTTAAAATCATTTCTAAACAGCAGACATCTATCCATGAAAATATGGAGAAGCTGCTGATAGTGTGGTTGACGGAGAAGCAGCTCGCAGGAGATACCATGAGCGAGGCTATAATCTGCAAGAAGGCACAAGCTATTTACGCTAATTTGCTGCAGCAGACTCCAGGCACTTTGACAGACAAGGCATCGGGGTGAGCCGTTTAAAGCCAGTTGGGGCTGGTTCGAAAATTTTAAAAAGAGGACCGGCATTCACTCCGTTGTCAGACATGGTGAGGCAGCGAGCACTGATATGAAGGCAGCTGAGGATTACCTCAAAACTTTTGCAAAAAAAAAGTTGCAACTGGGCGTGCAACAGCACTATTTATTATTTATTATTAATCCGGAACAGATTAACGGCATTTCAGTTCATTTCAATGGAGAAAGTTGAGATTCGACATACGAGTAATTTGAGTTACAAGCTCCATCACGGAATGAATTAAACTCGTAAGTCCAGGCACCACTGTATACTTCATTCACGATTGTGTTTTTAATAGCCAACATTAATTATTTGCAAATCTTTGTAAAGGTTGGAGTAAAATACTAAAAATATTCCTTTTATTTAAAAAAAAAATGTTAAGATTTTCTTAATAATAAAAATAATGAGCATTGGTGAAGGCTGTATAAAACAACTACCTTTGGTTTCATTCGGTTGATCAGGAAGTAGTGATGTGTATACATTATGAATGACCATTAATAATGGTGAAAGATGAATATTAAGATTTTATTTCATTCTGGTTATTAATATCCTGTTTGCAGTTCTAATTAACATCAGTTACATTCTCTTTTCGTAAGCACATTTACAGGGCTAATTAATTAACTATACCATAAGTACGTTTTTTTTTTTGTCCCCCTGATTTCACCACAAGAACAAAAGTAAAATGGAAAATATTGTAAACGTATGGCTGTACTGTCACGGCTAAGCTCCTGAAGATAAGTAGTTCCGGCAGCTGCTTGTTCACTCATTCATCATTTGCCATTCCTTCGCAAATAAACCCTCTTTAGCTTCCTCTGTCTCTTTTCTCTTTCTGAGCTCGTAAATGATGTGCAGTGGAAGGCGAATGCGACAACAGATATGGAGTCTATTACACACAGCTGGAGTTATAGTGCTCTGCGGAGCCATTGTGCCATTTGTCCTTTATGGGCAACATTTGTTTCCTACTTTAGGCTCTACCTAAAATTCTCTAGGGCTCACTGGTCCTGTGTCATGACTGACACCTGTGAGACTATTATGATAAGGAGAGGAAATGCAACCTGTGCCATTAAATGAAAGAAAGTGCCAGCATCAGGGGAAAACCTAATAAACAATGGAGACAGATAAGGAGCGCTGGCGCAATGCAGAAAGTCTATTTCAGGAAGCCGAGAGACTGGCTGGTGGGTGAGATAGAGGCTCAGTGGGAAGCTCATTCTGAACGCTCTCCACTCACACGTGTGAGCCTCCCTGCTGATTCCTCATGAATTCCCATCTCCATATCAGAGATTTGCAGTTAGGTCACAATGGACTACCGTTAATGCATGTCCTCGTCAGTGACGCGCATGGTGGTTAATTCAAGAGGTAGAAAAATGTAAGGCTGGGCGATATGACATATAAAAACTGTATCACAGTATTTTCTGAAATTTTCACGATAACGATATTTATCTTGATATATTATCCTATGAAATAATATTCAAAGACAAAGGAACATGCAGCACATGCAGACTGGAGCCAGGGGGCACTCACGAGCACTTGTGCACACAGTCAGACTGTAATATAATAGGCCTAATATTTATTAAGCTAATTCTACACATCATGCTATATTACATTAACCGTTCATTGATATATTCATGGGGGATAAAAACACTGCAGCTACCTCTTCATTTCTCTGGGAAAGTTGATATTTCTGGTAAGTCATGATATTCATGGTATTTGCTGGTGATCGGAGTGGTCAAATCATGATAATGATAATTAAGCAATATATCGCCTAGCTTTAGTATATTGTCTAAGGTAAACTATAACAGGAATTAACATCCTACACGTATTGCACATTTAAATGTAACTTTAAATGGTATGTATGATGTTATTCAAATAATTGTGATCACTAGTACTAGGGAAAGTAACATTAACTCAGTTTTGTGTTTGGCTAGATCACATTACTGAGCTACTGTTGATTTTTCCTATAACTGCATGCCCTGTCAAGATTTATAGTACTGTAGGTTTCTATTAAGCCACTATTGTTAAAAGTGCTACACAATACCAAGAGTGTTCGCCGCATTGCCAGAGGATCGCAAATCTAAATCCCACTGATGCCGCAGGCATCCGTAATCACAAGTCAAAAGAGTACATTTGGCCATGATCTATGGTGCGAGGGATGGCATACCCTTGCTCCCCTGTCAGTCATAATGGCACTGGCCTATCAGAGGCATGTGTGAGCTCATGTACAGACGTGGACAAAATTGTTGGTACCCTTCTGTTAAAGAAAGAAAAACCCACAATGGTCACTGAAATAACT
>JAQMCW010000038.1:6275585-6291590 GCA_030068335.1 Chrysichthys cranchii | reverse complement strand
GCAATGTCTGATTTTCATTAGTTCATTTTCAGTAAATTATTATTTATTGCTACTTTTATCAGTTTCAAGTTATTTCACTGACCATTGTGGGTTTTTCTTTCTTTAACAGAAGGGCACCAACAATTTTGTCCACGTCTGTATGTATGTATATATGTATGTATTCCCACCTAACTGTATTTAATGGGATGATTACACAGCACACCCCTCCATAAGAGATATAAAACATGCAAGACTGCATATGACATATAATCCATTCCAATTTCCAGCCATATCTGTGCATGTTTTCTTTCTTTCCTTGTTATATGCGACTGGTCACTTTACAGTGAGGCGGTATGAGTATTCAGATTAAGTAGGCGTCAGTAGTTCTGTCGCAATATCACTGCATCATCATTTACGTCATTTACCAGCAATGTCACAACACGTTAATCCAGTGGTTCCAGGTCCCACTAGAATCATGGCAAAGGATTACTGTTGATGTCGATGTAAACTAGGTTGCCAGGGGATAGATTAACGTTTTTGA
Organism: Chrysichthys cranchii; assembly: GCA_030068335.1. NCBI lineage: Eukaryota > Metazoa > Chordata > Actinopteri > Siluriformes > Claroteidae > Chrysichthys > Chrysichthys cranchii. The sequence goes on along the minus strand of JAQMCW010000038.1, from coordinate 6,291,070 downwards.
CTTTATGGTTTTCCTCTCATTCCCATACAACACAAGACCTTAGCATAACAGTATTAAATAAATGGTTTTCAGTGTCTGTGTGAATGAAGAAAGAGAGACGCACTGCTATTTGTGGAGAAAAGAAAGAAGAGTAAACATGATTAGATGCACATCTATTTGATCATGGGAGAGAACCAATCTGAGTTGACTAAAATATCAGCTAGTAAGATGACGATAAAGTGCAGGAAATGGCTTAAAGTGAGGTCTGTTTTTTTTTTTCCCCCTAAGTGAGAGGAAAAACCACAAGTCAGATCTCAAGGAGGAATGTACCTTCATTCTGCTGGTGAAATGCTGAATTGGCTTTACTTTTCTTCTCCTGGAGTCAAATGAGTGAATGCTGTTCAGTGCGGTACTCTATGTCCTGTACATGCACTAATCCCAGTTTAAAAGGCTTGTTTCAAGCTCACACAGGTTCAACAGGTACCTTCCCAAGGTGAACGCGGTGTTCTGATCAGCCTGGACCCTGTCTAACCTTTACACTAAAGACCTGTAAAGGATCAAGTGATTGAAGCATCTCTCTTTCACTTTTCGGCTCAGGCTCCTGTTTCAGATTCTAATCCACCAGGGACATTGGGTCAGGTAGGAGGTCATTTGTCCGGTTCTGGATGATGAGCTCCTCAGGAAAGGTGCTGCTATCGTGTCAGGGATGATGTTAGTGTGGCAGTCAGTGTTGGGTTCTCTTGCTATGCTCTGGCCTTCTGACCCTTGTACCAGTCATACATTGGACATGTATTGTTCTACATGACTAATACTGCATGACTAATGTTTGTGGGTCCTTGTAAAAGGTCATTTACAAAAGTCATTTCCCACCTCAACATGTTTGCGTGAAGTGGAAGTGGGGGACACTTCTTTCAGAGTTTGCTCTGTCAAAATGTAAAGTTTCTTTAACCAAACTTTTATAGTAACAGGCCTGCTTGGATACTGGTTCTTGTCTATTATAACGAACCTTAATCACTCATGCAGCACTTTAGACTGCAGTCGCAGTACAGCAATACGGTAATGACAAGGTAGCCGGTTATAACGCTCATGTTCATTATTACCTTCTTAAAACAGATTTTTTTTTTAATGTCCCGACCAGCACTACTGAAAATTAATCCACAAGTTCTAATTATTGAAAGTATCACAACAAAGGGCAAGGTAATATGACTGTATAATAATATTAATGTTTATACATTTAACATTATATAAAATATTTATTTTGTGATAATTTATCCCAAAACATTATTAAATTATGTAACAAATTTCTTTCAAAATCAGTTACAAATGTAAAGTGTATAATGGTAAAGGTGCATTAGGTTAGATTTCAACTAAAGGTCAAATAGAGTTAGCATGCCAACTATTGTTAGCATTAGCAAGGACGGTCATTACTTTCAAGCACACTTGGATATGCGGATACCTGAAAGCCAGGGGGGGTGTCTATAAAATGACTGGCAAGAGGCCAATCCAATCAGAAGGCAGGTTTTCACACTGGGGTTTTTTTTTCCATCTAAGTTTTTGTAGGGTTTTTTTTTTTTTGGTTGTTGTTTACATTTCGATTTTTTTTTTATTTCTAGATACATGTCCGCATTATTTGTAGGAGTAAGAAATGAAAAATATGGACTCTTGCACCTTTATATTTCTGTAGCTTTATTTTTGTAGTTAATAAACTTTTTTTTTAATGCATTGCTACAGTTTTGCTGGTAGTTTATCAAGCTTGTATATCAAGATACATATTGTGCATTAAGGAAATGTCACCCACCCTTGGTTTTAAGCACTAAAACTCATTTACTCATCTTTAGTAATCACCTTATCCTGGTTTGAGCCACTCTGGATCTTATCAGTATTTCTACCTTTAATTATGTTACACTGATGTTGACCAATTTATATCATAATGCTCATTGGACTGTTTTGTATTCCTTTTCAACAGAGGATAACGTTTGGCTATAGTCCTGAGTAAAGAAGTCCAGACTTAATCTCCCCTGAGAGGGATTCTACTCTTTAGTTCAGCAGTCTTTGAATTCTGAAGTATTTTCAAGCTTTTTACCCTTTTATTAAACTGTTAACAGTGTGTGTACACCTATATAATAGGATAGTGAGTGCCTGCTTTTCCTGCTGCTGTTTGAATGTGTGGTTGATTATGTGTATGAGAGTTGAGAAGGGGAAAGCCCACCCTGTTCTTAGACTACGCTTAAACCAAATAAGGACACTGGGATTTGATGGGATTAAAGAGAGAGGTCAGGGGATAGTGACGCGCATGGCTCTGCCACACAAACATGGAGTTAGGTCAGAGGATTTCAGTGCAGCACAGGTACAGCAGCTTAGGCAGTCTGGCTCTGCTTGCCTGATGGCAACTAGCTGTAAACATGAGCTCTCCTAAAGGCAAGAAGAGGAAACGCTACTTCAAGTCTCACAGGTACGCTTGTTTATATCGCTCATTTCCATGCTGCAGTTTAGACATGTGTGCATGTTTATCAAGCAGCTATTCGAGTCGAAGATTTGCATATGGAGATTGAAATTTGAATGTTTTTTGAATATCCCCTGCTTTCACCTGATGAAAGAGCTTTTCTCTAGAAGCATAAATTTGACTAGAATTCGCTGTTAGAGGTGTTTCGCAAAGCGTCATATTTGCAACCGTCTTTGAAAGAGTAGCTTTCTGTAGGGTTCTTCATTAAATCTTTGAGAATTATTCAAGAGTTTTATGTTTTGAAAGCCTTCTACTTATTCTTATTTTAATTCTTGATTCATCTTTTATTATTATTATTATTATTATTATTATTATTATTATTGTTCCTTTATAAAGTGAGGTTTTATTGTTGTGTAGCTATTTCCTCTTTTAGACACAAGAGGGCAATATCACATGGCAGCCATCAGATTTGGTGCTTCCTAAAAGCTTACTTTGTTCAGCTCACACTGTTTTCTAGATCCCTGTTGGCATTGCGAGAGCCGTGCATATGGGTCATATGAAGCATTTAATATAGTAGAAAGATGTGCAGTCTTATCTGGCTTAGAAGTATTGCAGGTTTTTACTCCAGCCTAATAGGAGTGTACATCTAGATTATGGTGTCTCTGGAGTCAGTGCTTCATCCATACCTAGGAAAAATAAAATCAGCTGTAGCTTGTCTCTATTAATGTGATTATCATTATCACTCCATAAAACTGGTTTGAAAGAAATGAAACTGGAAGTCACAAAAATGACACTTGTAATGCACATGTTGTAATGTTCTTAGGAGCTTAAACTTTTGGAGTAAACTTTGCAAAACAAAAAAGCAGCAGCACGTTTTGAATCTCACTCCACATTTAGAGCTGTTGTTACCACATCGGTGTGAGTCCAGGCACAGTTAATTCAGACCATAATTCATTGCTTCCAGAATAGACTCCGGATCCATTGCAATCCTGACCGGGATAAATGTCTTAGTGAAGACAAGTGAATGACTTAAACAATGTGTGAATGCTGCTTGAGTGGAATAAAAATCTGCAGCCACACTGACCATTTGTGAAAAAGATCAGACACCATTGATGTAGTCAAGATGGCACCCTAGATTACTTTTTTTTTTGTCATTATTAGTCACTTGTAGTATATTATTATTGTATTTTAGCAGAACTTGACACACTAGGATTACTGAAAATTTTTGTTTATTAACACTAAAGTATTGGTACCCATGGCATGGCTTTGGATTTTTCACTAGTATTTTTAGTTTTATTTGTGTGTGTGTGTGTGTGTGTGTGTGTGTGTGTGTGTGTGTGTGTGTGAGAATGCAAAAGACATGGAAGTGGCCACCAACAGGTTTACTAACATGGTTTAAATATAAGAGGTACAGGCGAGCTGTTGGAGCTGAACAAAGAGCTGAAGCTGGTTCTCTAAGCTTTACCAGATTTCTAGTAATCTTACAGCGCAGATGTTGGAGAACCCTGGAAGTTGTATTTCAGGCCTCTCTTTCATCCGCTGCTTATTTCCCCAGACTCGGTGTCGTATGCGTCAAACAACACTGTAAACACCACCACATGCTTGTCAGCAGTTGACTGACGCAGGTTGCTAACAGATGAGGGTTTTTCTAATGGCTCTGCGTCACCATGAAATACTCTTACTGGTTCCTGAGGCTTAGTCAGGGTGACAGGTTGAGGAGACATTGAAGAACGTAACAAGGTCATGCAAGGACGGGTAGATTCAAAGCTCAGAACAATTTATGTCCTTGTATGGCAGGGTAACAGTGACTAGCCGTGCTTTAGAGCTCACTCATTGTACTGAAAAATCCATCTTTGTGTTGATTTTAAGACAAATTCATATGACGCACTCATCTGGAGTGCGTCTCTCCTCCACCACTTACCTTCTTCTGTCCATTACCATAAGATGTGCAAACACACCTCTACCCCCACCCTCGAGGGCACACACACATGCACATACTGCTACTTCTCTAATTTTTTGTTCTCTGTGGTGTATCAGTGTGGTGATCTGTTAAGCTGGATTCACATTACACATCTTATTGCTCAATTCCGATTTTTAGGGTTTTTGATCCTGTGTTGTTTGCATCCATCATTAGCATGAACAGACTTTTAGCCTGAAAGGACCCAGATGTCCACAAAATATTAAATTCCTGACATGTGTTGAAAAAAAAAGTTGAAGGTGGTACAGATACCGGTTACTACAGCTGACATACTACTAACACCAAATAATAAAAACATTAATCTTTACTTATACAGCATAGGGATAATCTGAATCTTTTTGTCATGTTTAGACAAGAGATTAATTACGTACCCCTTCAGTTTTGGGCTGTGTTTACACAGTAGACCAAATTAGGATTATTTCCTAAATGCCATTAAACCACAGCACTGCTGAATTGGTCAGAAGGTGACGTGTGATGTTCTACAACAGCAGATCTGACAATAGTATGGACTGCAAGGTTTGCATCCATGCACTCATTCTAATATGTTGTTCTTTCTATAGTAGAAACTTACACAGGGATATACAGATGTTAACCTCTGCAGTTTTTGGGGGTTTTTTTACAGAAAGGTTTATTTAGTGTTTACAGGAGTCGCCAGTTTTAAGTTTTCCACCAAGGGCTCTGGTACCATGAGGCTAAAAGAAAGCTTGGGGAGGGAGTTTCTAGCTGTTATAATGTTAGTGATAACAGGAACTGACTTGTTTTGGCGCTGTTTCACAACCGAAAATGTAGCAATTTATGTCGCAAAAAAGTTCAGCCTGGTAACGGTGCTTTGCGTCAAGCAGAATCGCACCACCAACATCGATTGTCTTATAACAGCACACCCCCAGGAGTTGTATCACTTACTTTTGACAGTGTAATTGACTAGTGATCAAATCCAGTTAGTTTGTTCAGATTGTAGTCGCATTTGTTTGCATAGTTGCACTAGTTGTCATAGTAACAATGATGCTGAATGGCGCTGAGCTTAAGTGAGCTAAATACCTGCTAGAGGTTTCGCAGAGGATTACGATTTACATGGTGCAGTTTTAAAGGCAGGAGCTAAAAAAGCTGAAGAGACGCGTGTTGTTTGTTTGTTTTTTGGTTTTACGTTAACCCGTCCTGTCTTAATGCTGTTTTTGTCAGTAATACTGGACAAAAATATGTATGGAAAAATGAAGCGAAATTCGATTTATCTAGAGTGCCCAGAAATGCATGTTAAAAATATGATTTGAATTGATTAGAAATATATTTTTTGTGTATTTTGAGTTCGCACTTCTGAAATCAGATATTTCAAGATTTCACATTTGAGCTGCATTTATGAACATGCATTAGCTGCTACTCTGTTGGCTCTTATACTGGATTTTCTTGTATTTCTGTCACCAAGAGGGGCTCAAGGGTCCTGCCGCACACGTGCCTTGCTCGTGTTACAACAAGGCATTACTACAACTGCAGAACAACAGTCTAGACTGCAGTCCTCTGGGAGACCAAGACAGACAGACAGACAGACAGACAGAAGGAAGTGCTGGTGAGAGAGTCCAGAGGTGGAAGAGAGACAGGCGGAAGGAAGGGTGGGGGAGAGTGAGGGACCTGAGGTGGGTGGGAGAGAGACAGGCAGAAGGAAGGGTAGACGAAAGTGGGAGACCTAAGGTGGGTGGGAGAGAGACAGGTATAAAGATAGGCTGGAGAGAGAGACCAGACATGAGGGAGAGAGAGAGAGAGACAGATGGACAAAAGGGGGGACGTGAGAGAGATGGACTGAAAAAGGGATAGGGATAGACAGAAGGAAGGGTCAGAGAGCCAGACTGGAGGTCGAAAAAAGAGAGGGACAGACACAAGGAAGGGCGGGAGCATGAAAGAGACCTGAGGTGGGAGAAAGAGAGGGAGTCAGAGGGGAGGGACGAGAGAGCAGATTGGACGAGTTATCACACACCGTAGTAACACTGGGCGGAGAGAGAACCCTGTACTTCAATGAGGAAGGGGTGGTAGGTAGGATCCTGTGTGTGTGGTGTGTGTGTGTGTGTGTGTGTGTGAACAGAGGAGCGTGTGGGAGTGCAGCAAGTTGGAAACATGTGAAAACAGCACCACATGATCGGTTTGCTTTAGAGACGGTGCGAGTGGAGACATTCAGCCACCATGAGTATTGTTATGAAGCCTCGATCACGCTCCACCAGCTCACTGAAATGCATGGAAGGGTAAAAAAAAATTTTTTTGACTTTTTTTTTTTTTTTAAACCTTGGTAACGGATTATTATTCACTCTGCTGTCTCAACATGCAGCTTCTTGCCCTTTTCTTATCTCCTCTCTCCTTTTACCAGCTGTCTAAATTTCCTCATCTGGTAACTGCCTGCTTCCTCTAGTTTCGTTTCCTCCACTTAAACATGTACCTTTTTTCCTGGGATTTATCCTACACATTCCAGGCATTGTCAGACCCCCCCACCCCCCACCTCGCTCTCACATGCTCTGTCTCATAGCCACACTCTCTCACACACAGAAATACACACTACTACTTTTGGCTGCTTACTGAGTATCGAGAGTCATATTTGCCAGTTTTATAGGCAAACGGTGGAATTAACAGTCAGTTCGCTCTCCAGTTAATTAACTCCGTGCCACGTGGTTAATTGCAGTTAAGTGCTCGGCTGCTCCTGATGTTTTATGTGTGCCGCGGGTACAGACGCAGATTGCGCTGTGTTTTTGACATCACTCGCGGGTGCGAGATGTTTCCGTGTTAGCACCCTGGGACTGCTGAGTGCTGTTTACATGCTGGAGGGCAGCTAGCTCAGCCTCTTTTCTCCTGCCCCATCTTGTTCCTTATCTTCTTGTGCTTATTATAGACTCCAAGGGAGTGCTTGTTGGCATAGCAGAGTTTATCTTTTGTGATTACTGTTGTGTCTGAATGAATTGCTGTTATTCACTTAGGCTTGTGATAACGGCCGTATAAAGGTATTGTGCTGCTATGGAAAAGCATTGTCGTCGTGTTTTTGTTACGGACATCCAAGCGCGTGTTTTTATTAGATATCTGTCGATGGAGGGTTGTTATGTCTGCGTGGACGTGTTTATGTCTAAGGACGATATGTGCGGAATAGGGCATGCTGCTCCTGGAATGCAGCATGTCGTCACTATTAATGAAATCTTTCAGCTGTGTAAACTTTGAGTGGGATGCATTTGCAGGACATTTGGGGAAGTGTGTGTGTGTGTGTGTGTGTGTGTGTGTGTGTGTGTGTGTGTGTGTGTGTGTGTGTGTGTGTGTTCAAGCAAGCATATAAAAAGGTCAACAGGTTATGAGGGAGGGGTGACTCCATTTGCTACTTTGGCAAGATGCTGCGGTAAATTTAATTTTAGACTTCTGCTTTGCTAAAACATATTGTTGCATTGGTAAAGTTGCATTGTTGGCAGTGTCGTCTGAAGTTATGGGCTACTTACAACAACGTCACCAACAAAAAATGAGTGAGTAGAGAGTACATCAATTTGAACTGTTAGTTTTAGTAAATTAATTGTTTGATTTAATTGTTTAAAAGTCATACCTATTTAAACACCAACCTTTGGGGCCGTATTCAGAGTCAGTGTATTAAGACCAATAGTTACATCAATATTTACATTTGGAACATTATGCATATGTAGAGATGGTTTGTTACTCCGGTTTCCTCCCACAGTCCAAAGACATGCACAGAGGGGATTAGGCTCATTGGCTCCTCTAAATTGCCCCTAGGTGTGAATGTGAGTGTGAATGGTTGTCTGTCTCTATGTGTTGCCCTGCGGTAGATTGGTGACCTGCCCAGGGCGTATCCCACCTCTCACCCGATGTCAGCTGGGATTGGCGCCAGCTTCCCCCCGCGACCCTGATCAGGATTAAGCGGCAGAATACGAATAATAAGAGATGGTTTGTGCACACATTTAACTAGATCTCCTGGGCTCCCCAATCAGATTATGTAAATCACCTGCATGTCATTCATGCCTCTGTGGTTGCCAGATGTTTCTTGAGTAAAAGACACAGAAATGGGTTTATCTACAGTGTCTAGACCACCACATGTAGGGCATGCTCGCACCCCAAGTGCACTTGCATCTTCACAAGGCAAAAGAAACGCACTTTCCACATGGCATGATAGCATAAAAAGCATGACCTTTTTTACAATGTGGCTTATTTGGAATCATTTTGGGCATGGAGACACACGGCTCTCTCACATGCCGTACAGATTCATCAATTGTGCCATGCAGCAATTTTAGGTAAATTGCGCTGCATATATGAGAAGGTATTTATGGAGACCGGTGGCGCTGAGGGAAGAATTTGCAGCCGAGTACAAATTCGCATTCATCAATAAGATGAGAACCAGACTTGTGTTAACCCAAACGTTCTCCAGCCAATTGAAAAGTGCACTTAATAGCACTGGAGTTCAGTGCGTACCATGCACAAGCCAAACTGACCGCGCTCAAGCCTACCTCTTGCAAGGGGGCTAGGTGAGCTGCGCATGAGTACGGCGCACAGAGATCACACTACTCAAACGAACTGGACTTTGGGGGTCAGACCTTCTAGAGCACAGTATGGATCGCCTAGTGTGAGCACACCCTTAAAGACAAGCGCATGCCTTTTGAGTTAGACTAAATTAAGAATGGAAAATTGCAGACTGAAGGATTTTTTTTTTATGTCAGATGCATTTCCATGCAACAAAAAAGAAGAGACGATTTAAAAATGAAAATAAAAAAAGAAATCTGAACAAGATTATCGCAAGCATTAAAATCAACACTTTAAGAGTGTAATATATTACCAATATACCACTGCTTAATATTCTTAGTTGTATGATCATATTAATCACTGTAAATCTCACTGTGTAACTCACAGCACAACTAAGACTTAGTTGTGCTAAACTCTGTAGTAATGTATGAGGTTTGAATAGCGTATACGCATCTTTTGTATTAAATCGTCACTAATCATGCGTAACTCAACTCTGAATGTTTCATAATGAAACATAGTGAGGTGTGATGCGTCCAAAACCATGAAACCTTTCAGAAGTAGTCAAGGCCTTTTTGTCCGTTTTTTTTTCTTTTTCTTAAATTAATTTGTTTGTTTGTTTGTTTGTTTGTTTATTATTTATTTTAGTATTTTATTGATTTTTTTAATTAATTTTTTTTTCTGTTTTTAGTTTTTTGTGTTTTGTTTATTAAAAGGCTTTAAGGGTTTTTTTTGTTGTTGTTTTTTTTTTGTTTTTGTTTTTTTTTTTTACAAAAAACTGGCTAGTAAAGTCTAAAGCCAAGCTACTCAACATTATAAAAAATATTCAGGAGCAGTAAGTGAATGTCATTAGTTTGTTACAAATCTAAGTGTGCAAGTACTTGTGCTTTGTTACATTTTAGTTTTTGCCTTTGTCATGTCTTGTGACTTGCCACTGGTTAATTTCCTGACCGTTTTCACCTATTCTCTCTTTAGAGCTTGATTAGTTTGGCTATTTATTCCCTCATGTTCCTGTGTCGAGGTGTGAAGACTTGTTCATTGTTTATGTACTTTCACATGCGTTGCTTCCGTGTTCATTATTTCCAGTTTCCTGACCCTAGAGTAAAGAATTTGAGTTCTAGCTGTGTTCTAGAGCATGAAAACCCCAAAAACATGATGTATCTTTTCTTTTTTTATTAAATATATACATAAGTATATGGCTGCTGATGCTTTAGAAGGAGTTAATCCATTAGTGCATTTGGTCTGTGATGCTGATTGGGTTTTTCCTGACAGGATGTGACCAGCCCATTTCCTCCTAGAAGATATTAAGTTACAAGACTTTAAGAAAATTGCCCCGAGATCTGTATAAGAAAAATTAGACCATTTCTTTGTTAAGCAGGATCAGATAACAAATCTTGTGCTGTCCATGTTTTTCAAAGTAAATATATAAAAAAAAGTAAGTGGAAAAATGTCTAAATAATGTGTTGCAGCTAGACTTCTTGGCATGAAGAGATTTGATGACATTAATAAAAAACCAATGGCTTTTAACAGTTTTAAATTGTTTGTGAACTTGCTTCCAGAATCAGCAAGTTAAACCACATCAAATTACTTTCCATGTTTAGCCTGATTTTATCGTTTATTTCAGCGTCATCCATGACGTAAACGAGCGAAATTACGATGGTCAGTAGAGAACACATGCCTGAAATATCCCTGTGAATCACTAACTGGTGCCATGTGTGTCATATGGGCTTCATTTCGCATTTGTCATTTGAAGAATGGAGATTTATTTTCACAATGAATGTCACAACGAAAAGAATAGAGAAGAATAGAGTACAATAGAAATCTGTACGTGAACACTGTTGTACAGTTCATTATTAAAGTTTTCACCCCCATGGTTTATGGATGACTGTACATCTATTAAACCATTTGCAACCAAAAATAAAAGAATTATAACAAGTTAAAAGCAAAATGTTTTCAGTGACATCTAGCAAACTTCTAACAGTGATTTAGAGATGTTTAATGTGGAGTAAATATTACAAACAAGAGACCTGAGATACGTTATGAGATGAGAGATGTTGCAGTTAGTCAAATTATAGTTTTACCACATTAAGAAAGGGGAATAAAAACTTTTGATGTTTTTGTAATAAACAAGGTCTTGTTGGTATTAATGTATTTTTCACCTTTAGTTCGTCCTAAGGATGTTAACGTTTTAACTCGTATGTATTGTACATAAGTAAGCAGCTTGCATTTGAGACCAGAGTTTCTTGGCCTGTAAATACAGCCAAGGATGATTTTCAGGTTTAAAACATTAAAACTCAGAAAAGTCTCTGGGCAGGGCAAAGAATAAGAATCAGTGATTGATCATTGCTGGGGATGCCAAAGTCTTAACATCTGTTAGCTGCAACATTGTAACTTGTGCCATAAAGATACTTAATGTATGCTCCGTGTCATCTCTAGATTCTATGCTGTGTTCGAGAAAATTTCTTACATAGTGTTTAAAAAAGAAAGCTTGTCAAATCCAGTAGTGACATCATTCATTTTGCAACAGTGGGCTTGTTTTGACAGTTTTACTGGAACAGGTTATGGTGGTGCTGTAAGAGTGAGAGGGTTAATGTGTATTCAGACAGAAAAATTAGGGAAAGTCTGGTTACTGTCAAATTCAGAGTTGAATTCCTGGGCTAAATGACCTCTTTTAAAGCTTTACCAGGCTAATTGCATGCCAACTGGCTTTGCTTGTTAACTCTAATGCAGGAACTTGAACTCTATTACAACTGTGTGAATCTCTTAGAGCCGTGGTTTGTGGTTTTTTTTAATTGTGTGACATGGTTTTCTAATTGTGTGGTGGAACCCACTGTCCACCATTATCAGAGTTGTGTGTAAATAACAACAGCTGGAATATAATGATGATTTTAATAAAGAATTAGTCATATAAGTGGAAAATTCATAACTTAACACTCTCTCAACACTGAATTATTATACCCTCTAAGGGGTCCCTGATGTGTAAAAACATTGAGAACCTATCTGCTATAGCTTCCCTGGTGTTCTATTATGTTTATCACATACAGAATACTGCAGTAATATTAAAACTAATAATTGTTAATGTGTTTGTACCTGAATCACAGCCATGTAAAGGGCCATGTTTTCCTACCTCAGATGGGTTAGGCAGTAGGTCAGGGTCAGGCTGCACTCTAATCTAATTGAGAAGACATTTCACTTGGTGTGCACTCCTATCAGGGTACAGCACTCTCAAGGTGGAGACAGGGAAAGAACAAACAGTGCCATGTTTTAAGCCAGTCAGATTGTTTATGTGCATGAATGCGGTAACGTAACCCAGATTAAAGCATTCAGTAATCCTTGTTTGAGGAACATAGGGAGGCCATCACTTTATACTCGCTTGCCAGTGATGAAGTGCAACAAAAAAGAGAGAAGGAAAAGGAGACAGAGAGACGGAACAGTGTTACTTTCTCCTTCGTGTGCATTTTGCTCTATGTCAAAGTTTATTCGTTTTAAAGGTCTTGTTCTTCTTCTTTTCGTGTCGATGGGCAAAACCAGGCCAGCCTGGAACGTGGCCAGTTCGACGGCCTTTTGATGGGCCTCATTCAAGTCCTCCATGGTGCAGGGGGGAGGGCAGTCAGGGCATGACAGCAGGTGTTCCATAGTTTGTATGGCGCCACAGTCACACTGGTCATTGTCGGAGAAGCCCCACTTCTTACAGTTTGCCCTGCATCTACCTAGACCTGCCCGAATTAGATTCAATGCCTTCCAGGTTCACGGTGCACTGAGGGATGGTGTTCCGCAAGAGGGACCTGGGCTTCCGTTTGAGGGAATTTCTCAGCCCACAGCTCCAATCTTGCTGTAGGTGGATCTTTTTCAATAGGCGTCGAGTGGTTATAAAGGTCATTGCGTTTTTTTCTGTGGGAAAGCTGCAACTTCTCTGAGATCATTCTGGGGTCAGTGCTGCTTCTGAGGAACTGCTGCTTGATTTGTGTGTTAGTTAAGGCATGGACATTTTGGACTGATGCTAGATTGATGTTTCAGCTTAGGTGGACTGTAAGAAAGACAACATGAGAGGCTGTGCTGTTGTTGGAAACTAAGCAACAACAACAGGGTGGTGTGCTTCAGTGCAACCCCAAAGTTGATTGTTCTAATAACAGCACATCCTGAAGTGTATTGTTCCTCTTATATTTGAAGAATTTTTACAGGATTACCACTTTTTATTTAGTAAAGAAGGATGCGTCATATGTTTTGTCCATTTATAGTTGCATATAATGTTCTGAAACGTCAGCAAAACATGTTAATTCCTGCTATAAACAGTTGTTTCCTGTTTTTCCTTTCTCTTGAAGTTAGTAAAACAACAAAAGCACCACGTCATGTTAGAGAAACTGGAAAGTGCAAAGTCCTCGGTCATGAAGAAAAACTTCATAAGTCGGAAAACTTATTGACCGCTGCAAAACGATTACGCCCGAGACTTCTTCCATTGACCCTAAATAAACATTTTCGAGCATGAGGCGCTTGAGAGGTCCACCATGCATGTTCCTGTAAATGATCTGTTCCTATACAAATTATAACAAATTGGAATAAGTCCATTTGTATGTGTATTTGAATATGTGAATTTGTTTGGCTGTTGAGTTCAAATATCAACAGTCTTTCTCCAGAAACGATCATTCTTTGCAAATTTTGTGTACCCATCTCACACTCACCACAAAAGGTGGCCAAGTAAGTAGTGTCATTTGTACTGAAACTGTTTAATAAAATATCAGTCTGTATTTGCAAAACAAAATGTGCACAAAACAAAATCTGGAACTATAGTCATCCAGGTGACTGCTATTGCAGCAGCCTGCTTACAGTTACTTCTGTTGTAGCAGTCCACTAAACTCTCCCTTCCAACATCTGATTCTAGCAGTGTAGAAGCAATCTTTAGGCAACAAAAACGCCTCTTGCCTGAACATGTACATTTCATTTTGTTGCTAAACTAATCCATTTTATTGCTCACTGAAGGAGAATGACAAAGGCCAGCTCAGACATAATGCATGCAGAAGGATGTGGTTGTGTAACACGATAAGGCTTTGCAATATGGCACATAGTAGATGTGTTTAAAACGCTTAAGTTTGCACCGAGCTCATACATAACACCGGTTAAGCCCGCCGTCATCCCCGTAACATTGACGTCCACAGAGGACCCCTACACGTGGCCACATTGTGTTTTCTCAGCACTGGCATGCATTGTTTAGCTTTGTCTTAACATGTCAGGCTGAGTGGATTAGTCAGTATTAGCCGGTAGTGGCCTGAGCTGCACCCGTCTGTGTAATCGTGGTGACTACGCCAGTGAAGTAAGCGAGGGACAGAGAGACGTAATGCCACGTCACGTTCGACGTCAAGTCCGAGGGAATCCCAGGAGCCTTGGGATTGTATTAATGCTCTCTGGGTGTTGTGGGTCAGCCCAGGTAGCTGCGGTACGGACAATCACCAAGGAGATGCACATCGGTTGCGAGGAAGTGCGTCTGGGGAAGATAAGCGCAACTATTAAAAAGCAGTAAACTTCACCGGGCTGACATCTCCTGCAACGTTTGATTACACAGGAACTTCAGTGGCGCAGTAATAAGCCTTTTAATTATCAATGAGAATGTCAATAGTGTTCTTGTTCCCCAAGCCTGCAGCATGTCACAGGCTTTGAATTTAATGTTTTAAACTTAAGTATAGGGATTGTGTTTGAGAAGGTGAATGAAGGTTTTTGATCTATTTATATTTTTTATATAATTATTAATACTGTTAACAATTTATCTGTTTTGAATGATGTCTGCCCTATGGTGTCTAGATTTATCAAAAGACAAATCAGTTTGATTTATGTTTTGTCAAATAGTGTAGAACATAGTTTAACGTATTAGTTTAGTAGTTAATGTTTTAAACTTGTGTATAACTTTAGCATTGTATCATGTTAAATGAACAGGATACAGCCTCTGTTTCTTCAGATGATTAAATCCTTATTTAAAATAAGCTCCTTAGTCACACTGCTGCTTAATAAAGCTTAAAAATGTATACAAGTGAATTAATAATACCGCTACTGTATAATACCTCTTTGTCTCTCTTGCCTCTTGATGTACAGATAATCTGGGGGTTTTTGATCATAGTGAAATGTGATGCAAAATATTGTTTTGCTGTGCGAGTTGCTGCCTGGACGCAGGTTAAAACAGGATTGACTTGCTTTGTAACATTTACGTACCATACCATACCTATACCTTTTAGGTTTTTTATATCATTCAGCTGTCGGCTTATTTTTCAAAAGCACCAGTGGTAGGCGCTCCCAAAACAAAACATCTGTTGCATCCACCAATTGTTAGTGTATCTGTGTACTGAACATGTCAATAGGTCACCCCGATGAATAGAGCTTGGCGTAAAGCAGGGTCATCAGTTTGTTAGCCAGGCTCCGAGGTTGCCGTTTGTGCTTCATATCCAAACACAGCACTGACACTCCCACATTCCTGGATGACAAACAGGCCTGCAAAGTCATCAGACCTCAATCCTATGGAAACCTTGTGGGTTTATTTGGAACACTAATTACGAGGGAAGAAGACATGATTGTGGTTTTTTTTTTTCTTCCATTTTATATATATATATAAAATGAAAAAAA
>JAQMCW010000038.1:6243059-6263550 GCA_030068335.1 Chrysichthys cranchii | reverse complement strand
TTTTTGGCTTCTGTGACCACACATACCCGTCTTTCTGCTTATTTTTTATTTAGGTTTATTTTCGCTTGGGGTCAAATCAACCCCATAGTACCAGTCACATTGAAGGTACTATGGTGAAATGAAAATGAACCTAAATAAAAAATAAGCGAAAAGACTTTGAAACTATCAAACGTGTCACATACTTAGGAAGGCCTTACGAGAAAATACGTGGCAGGCAAGGTCACTAATCATAGTTTCCAAAAAAAAAAACATGGTCCAAAGAGGGCTGGGCTCACACAAACCCCATGGTACCAGAGCAGGGTTAAGGGTAATTTAAATCTTTTTACAAAATGTAGGATTTTTTTTGTTATAAAGAGAAGTTGAAAACTCACTGTGAATAATTCATTGTTTATTAACCCATATCAGTCGGGATACGAGTTCACTCCAATATCGGCCGTCAGTCGGGATACGAATCCATTCGAATGAGACGGTACGGATACAGATGTCCCGCAAATGCCCGTATGTTTGCCGTTTTGTTTACCACTAAACGTCATCAAAACGTGTGTTAACACATGACATTAGGTTAAGCTTGCCCATGCGCGGACATGCACACTAATATGGAAGTTTATGAGGGACTTTTAAACAAGAAAACTACAACGAAAATTTTTAGCTAATGAGACGTTTTTGCATTGAATATGGCCGATTTCGGCAACAGATTGGAGCCTTTAAGTGACGGGTCGGACGTTGGCAACTTTTTTTTTTTAGGTTTTTTGTTTTTTTTTGTCACAACCATATAATCGACTGTTCTTTATGTACACAGGTTAAATAATATTTTGATGAAATTTATATCATTAGATAGGAAATTTCATTACCTTTGCAAAAATGTATATGTTGGTAATGTTATGTTTACTGGTTATTAAAATACATTTAAAAGATTGGACCCATGTTCTGTTGGCAATTTTTTTCGCAAGTTACTGATAAGCCCTCCAGTCATAGCAGATATTTGACCCTAATTGGGATCAGACTGAAATGGGTTAACTTTGCTCATGAAGGGTATCAGTAATTGTAGGGTTGACTGTTCGTGGAAAGGGTTTTGTTATGAAAGTAATATTTCATAGACATTATTACATAAAATCTGTATCTGTGGACTTTCAGTTCTTTGTGGAGTTTATTTTTATATTGATGCCACACATTCAAAATAGACTTGCTATTTAGATCTCCGTCTGCAGGAAAAAGACATTTACAGAGCAATCACAGCTAAAATTTGGCTCACATCTTGGTATTTTTTCCCCGCTTGCCACCAAGAGTGAGTGTTTTAACACCTTGCAGACATATCGACAATAGAAACAACACACGCGTGTGTCCGCATGAGCCCACACTGCCCGATTATGACTGGCTCATCTGCTCCAGGAAAGCTGTAAATGAGGCAGCGTTCTGCCGCCGTCTCTGAGGGAGCAGAAGTGTGAAACAATCCCACGTCACCCTTTCGGCTCAGCCTCTTCCTCTACTGTCCACACTATTGGAAGGAACTATTCTGGGACCAGTGAAAGACCATAGCCGATTAGCACAGGATTTACATTCATGGTCATTGCCTTAATTAATTAATAATCCTATCCCACGCATGGTATGCTAATGGTAATTTATGGTTAGGTGGCATATTTCATATCCAAATATGGACTTTTACTATTCTTACAAGATTATGGATATACATTAAGGACTGATTTCTTCTTCCTAGATAAACTCCCAAAAACATTCATTCACAGCTTCTTATTCAGTTGTTCATCTTGAAGCATATTGTTCTATAACTACAGTGAAATGTTTTTTTTGTTTTTTTGTTTTTTAAAGTGTGGCGTTATACGAGAAATCTTCATCCCCTGATGGTTTCTAGGAGTTTAATGGCATCAATCCTGAGCTTTCAGTCATGTGGCATCAGCACAATGCATAAAATCCTGCAGATAAAGGTCAAGAGCTTCAGTAGATGTTCACATCAAACATCAAAATAAAGAAAACTTGTGATCTCCGACATAAAATGGTGTGAACATCCTGTGTTGGGTGCGCAGGTTGAAACACCTTCTTGTTGATGATGGTCAGAGGGGAATGACCACACTGGTTTGAGCTGACAGGAAGTCGAAAGTAACTAAAAAAATCACTCTTTACTATCATCCTGAGCAGAACAGCATCTCAGAATGCACAACATAACAAACCTTCAGGCAGCAGAAGTCCACAATTGGTTCCACTCCTGTCAGTCAAAAACAGGAATCATTAGCGCAGATCATTAGCACAGACTCACCGAAACCAGACAGTTAAAGACTGGAAATGACCAGGTGTTTTTATTTTTAATTTTCAGCTTTCCAGTTGGGTTAGTGTGTGCCATTGATGGCCTCAGATTCTTTTCTTGGCTGACAGGAGTGAAACCCAATGTGGTCTTCTGCTGCTGTAGCCCATACACTTCAAGGCTCAATATTTTGTGCATGCTGAGATGCTTTTCTGTTCACCACAGATGTAAAGAGTGATTATATGAGTTGTTATATTCTTCCTGGCAGCTCAGACGTATCCAGCCATTTTCCTCTAACCTCTCATAACCTGAATTTCCACAAACGGAACAGGTTGAACACTCCGTGTTTTTTGTGTTTTGCACCATTTTGTGTAAACTCTTGACACTTGTGGTTGAAAATCCCATGAGATCTGCAGTTTCTTAAATACTCACCCCAAACCATCTAGTACCAACAACCATGCGACAGTTAAAGTCACAGAGATCAGTCTCTTTCCCATTCAGACGTTTAATCTGAACACCTGTATCTAATGGGACCTGTATCAGCATGATTTTATGCATCGTGCTGCTGCTGCCACATGACTGGCTGGTTAGATAACTGCATAAGTGAGCAGATGTTCTGGTGTTCCTCTTAAAGAGTGTGTGTGTGTGTGTGTGTGCGTGCACATAGGGAAGCATGGTATTGCAGTGGTTAGCAAGATTTGTGTGGAGTTTGCATGTTCTTTGTGGAGTTTAGGATGTGTGTGGGGGTTGCATGTTCTCCTCATAGCTGCCTGGGTTTCCACTGGGTGCGCCGGTCAACTAGCTGTTCTAAATTGCAACTCTAATAGGTATGAATGGTTATTTGTGTCAGCGTTAAAGGTGTCATTCCCCGAGAAACCGTTTAATACTTGCTCTTTTTGAAATACGATGGGCCATTCCGAGTTGCATATCGTTAGCCTAATAGCATAATTGCCTAAGTCATATTTCAATGAACAATGACTTAGGCAATTATGCTACGTGAAAATGTTCTTCTACCCCCATTGCCTGCATTAGCCATAGAAAGAACATGGACAGAAAAACAAACGAATCAGAAAAAGCCCTTCGAGCTTGCATCACTTCGAAAATTTGTAGTCATGGCCTCACCCACCTTGGCTTGCGACCACCCATGGGAAGACAGTTTTGATTTTGCGTCCAGGAGAGCGCAGAGCCCATCACAGCAGGTAGAAGCTAACTATTGATAGTAGAGGAGCTAACAGCAATGACCCACTAGAGGGAGCGTGACAGTGCTGTTAGCCAATCAGTGGCGATACTTTTGCATGTCATGAATATTCATGAGTAAAAGCCGAACTTCTGTCGTTCTAACCCCGCCCACTCTTCTACCAAACAAGAACAGCCTGAAACAGGAGAACCAGAGCATTATTTTCACCAATACTGACTCACAGGGCAAAATTAATGAAAAAACAATGCAATGACATCTTTTAAACCTGCCATATAATGTTGACCTGCCCAGGTTGTACCCCACCTTTCTTCAGATGAATGGATGGTTAAACAGAGAAGAATGCTTATGTAACATAATATATAAACATATATATATATATAAATGTAATATAAACAGCTAAAGTATTTGATTAGTACAAAATTCAATAAAAAAAGTTACTGATATTGGCACTGTATAGTTTTGTTTGTTAGTTGGATTAGTTTGTTGTGGTGCTCAGTTACATCTTGTGAGCTTTTACTTACTTGGTTGTAGACTGTATAAAAAAGAAAGGCGGCCTAAATTGTAATGGATTTTATGGTACTTGGTTTAAGAAATAATGCAACTAACAATCATTTCATACATTTTACGATCTGAGTAGAGCATGATTTAAGATGATTTAATTCCCAACAGGCTTTAGGCCTTCTACAAGGGCCCATAATTATATAGGATAGGATATTTATCAAAAAGTCGTCTAAGTTGTTAAAGTTCCAAATTGAATATCAGAATAGCTTTTGCAGATTCCTAACTGTAGCTTCAAAGTCCTTCTCTCTTTGCGAAGACAAATGAGAATTGTCTCTACTGCCTTCACTTCATCACAGAACAAAGCAAGTCTCCTTGAGTGACGTCATTATAATAGCTTCTCGCATATGCTCTCTAACTCCCCACATGAGCAAAACTTGTGAATCTTCCACCTCTCGCTGAATATTTTATACCCCAGGATGAGACAATACCTACGTTTCTGTTATGTCGTGCTGATTACCTCACTCTGACTGACACATGCGCACACACGCATAAACACAGTGAAGCAGCATCACACAATTGCACGGCCCCCTACATACAGTACTTCATGTTCATTTGATTATGAGCAGGTATCATGGGGATTGCTCTGAGCATTTCGTTTTGAGCTGCACAGCTCCAGAGAAGGAGAATGGGGGCAGGACTGGAGAGACAGATCCCACCTCTCACATTTGCATAGACCTCAGTCTGACCAATAAGCTCAAGCGATGTACTCCGCCTGATCCTCGGAGTGCGAGCGGGGGCTGCAGTCTGAGCTGCTCTCACCTGAATGATGATGGTGTGAAACAGAGCCTTATTTGGAAGCTGTTGATGGAGGGTTTTCTGCCTCTCAGGCATGAGCATCTCTGAGTTCACCGTGTGCTTAGAAAGATGCCATCGGCTCGCTCATTTGTCTGTTTTACTTGGAATCTGGTCCTGCTTTATATGTGATAAATGCAGGTTAACCTGAGGGATGATGTTTTGGATCGTTTGGAGAAATGTCTGGACTGTGCGGGCGTTCTAGCTTGTTGTGGACTTACGAAGAGGAATATTTCAGTCATAATGCGTTGATCATATTTTTGGGTTCTTATAACTTTCATCTCTTCAGCTAAGCTGTGCTATTTTTAGCTGTTATACTGACAAGTTTGCTTCTCAAAATGCCTGAGGCGAATTACTTGCTTAGCGTTTCTTGGGGATACATAAAGGTAAGCTGGCAATTGCCATATTGTTTCATAGTAAAGGGCACCTCCATTTTTATTTTCTAATGATTACATAGGATTGTTGTTATTTGAAAACTTGGTAGTTGTTTTTCCTTCTGCTTTGTATTTATACCATTTCTAAGCAATAGGTGCCCTTTACGTGGTGTGAACCAATGATGAAAGAAATGAATGAGAAATGAATAAAAAAAGAAGGACAGTAAAATCTTGTTTGTTTGCTATTTGACCTTAAATATGGACGTTTTATCACAGATGCACATCCATAGCAATCCATTGTTTTGCTAGTAATTAAAATCCACTAGAGTATAGATGAAAGCTCAGTAGTCACAGTGACGTAAATAATCGGTATAAATAAAAGGCAGCCGTCCAGACTGCAAAATTACTGACACAATTACTGACCTGGTTAAATTCCCTAAGAAATACTGTATCCCCATTTATGTACAAGTGTATAATAATGTACTAATAATTCCTTAAATTAATTGATTTATGGAAGGAAGAATTTAGTGAGCTGGTTGTTATGTATGCAGGGATGTGTAACCTCTCAGGGATGTGTTACCTATTCAGCAACAATGAAAGGTGGGACCCACCATTACACCGTGATTGTGAGTGAATGAATGTTATTGAATATGATTGTGGATCCACCATTATACCCTGAGACTTTTAAAGAGGTTTCAAATGAGGTCCACCCCCTCCCACATAAATTTCCATAAATTACCACATTAAAGATGGAAGCTTTTCTTCCAACACAGAGAAATGAGGCTTATAGATGTACTGTCATAACCATATGGACAGATACATACATAGTCTGAGAAATATAGGAAAAAGAGACATGGATGGGTGTGTAGATCAGCTTGTATTGACTGAAGAATTTAGTGAACCAGTTGTTATAAATGTGGGGATGTACATGTCTGACCTGCTTCAAAAGATTATTCAATAACTACTCTGTGAATCTAATACAGAAGCTTAAGGATTGGAAATTTGGATTCATCATATAAACCCTGAGAGTTTAAGGGGTTAATAGTGAAGGGTTTTTTTTTTCTTTCCTATAAATGACCACATTAGATATGGAAAGTTTTCTTACAACACTGAGAAATAGGTGCACTGTCAAAATACTAAAATAACTGTACCTTCAACACAAACAAAGAAAGAGAGGGAAATGTACTGATGTACTGTGAACGAACTGGTTCACTGATGAATTTAGTGACTAGACTTGATTAACCATCAGGCCCTGAGAGTTTTAAGAGTTAAGGCCGTCCCATTCTGTCCCCTCATGCCCCTTCTGTAAATTTGTACCTCTGAGATGCAAGGTCTGCCACAAAAACAGATATAATCTCAGGACCATATGGTCATTATATTTCTATTTTATATACCGGTATATGTATATATACACACATACACACATACATACATACATACAGAGAGAGAGAGAGAGAGAGAGATGCACGGACGTGTAAATGACCTGAGCCATTGATTGATGAATTTGGTGAAAAGTCTTGACCCACGATTAGGCCCTGAGCCTTTAAAAGGTTACGAATAAAGGGTTTTTGTTCCTTTTCCTTTAAATTAGGAATGATGGAGATGTATGGATGTGTAAATGAACTGGTTTATTGGATTGTTGAATTTAGGGGGGAGTCTTGACCCAGCATTAGGCCCTGAGAGTTTAAAGGGTTCAAAATGAAAGTTTTTGTGAAGGTTTTTTTCCCCTATAAATTAGCACCTTAGAGATGCAAAGGTTTTTATGAGAGTGACAATATACTATGTCAGGACAGCTATGAATTGACCGAGAGAGATGCGTGAATAAGCTATTTATTGGTTGATTTAGTGAACTGGCTATTATGCATGTCAGGTTGTAAAAGTATTACCTTTTTATTGTTTCTCTCACAACTACTGTTGTTTCTCAGATAATGATTCTAAATGTACAGCCAAATGTTGTTGTTTATCTTGCACGTGTCTAGCTGAGCCCTCACTGCTGCCATTTCCATGTTTCACATCCCACACAGTTTTTCTGCCATGTAAATTTTTTGTAATGGTTCTCCTTCCCCCGTGCCTAAAACCGATTTGACATCGTCTTGCATTGTTGCACATGTTTTCAAGGCCTCCTACCCCGTGACTGAGTGTGTCACTGTGACCTCGTTTTTCTAAGTGCGAGATAGTGCGGACTCTGTCTTCATGTGTTATGGCTCGTCTGAGAAATTTGGCCTTGAGTTTCCAGACCATCTGGAGCCAAGCAGGCCAAGATTATCTAGAATTTTGTTTCGGTCTTTATCTTGTTTCGGGCGGACAAGGAGCACAGATACCAGCACATGAGATTTTATAAGATATCAGTTTTATTCATCTCAATTTACATATAACATTTCAATGTGACATTTCGATTTAAATGTGTTTTGATTATTTAGGGAGTTCATGTGGGAAATGTTTAGGAAAATGCTGTATGTAGCAGTGTTTAACTCTGCATATATGTATGTACCTTTTCAGTTCAAGAGGATGTTGAACCGAGAGCTGACCCACCTGTCTGAAATGAGCCGCTCTGGAAACCAGGTGTCTGAGTTCATCTCCAATACTTTTTTAGGTAAGTGCTAACAAGGAATTTAAACATGCTTTACAACCTTGACATAATTCCATGAGCAATAGATGGAGCTGAACAGGATGCCATATTACATCTGTCCCAGGCAGAAAATAATCAGTAGATATTTTTCATTTTCATGCCAAAACTGGCATGAAAGAATTGAAATCTGTACATGGTAATTATTCAGCCTGTAATTACAAGTCTGATTAGTTGACCCATTAATATCCAACATTTGACATGGAATATGATAAAACATGAATGCAATCTATTTTTGCTTTAAATTGATGTGTGTGTGTGTGTGTGTGTGTGTGTGTGTGTGCTTGCGTGCCTTGGCAGACAAACAGCATGAAGTGGAAATGCCGTCTCCACAGTCACAGAAGGACAAGGAGAAGAAGAAGCGGCCGATGTCCCAGATCAGCGGCGTGAAGAAGCTCACTCACAGTTCCAGCCTCACCAATTCCAACATCCCTCGCTTTGGAGTCAAGACAGACACAGAGGACGCACTGGCCAAGGTGTGTGTGTGTGTGTGTGTGTGTGTGTGTGTGAGCATCACTGGACAGAGAATTGATTAATGCAGCGTCACGTGATGAAATGATATCATACTTTGGACTGTTCATTTTCTGATTTATGACATGGACAAAAAGTGCTCACGTTTAGTGAACAAAAAAACCATCAATAACAGATTCAGCTAGCTTTGTTTAAATTCTTGTTTCGTTTTTTTTTTTTTTCCCTTCCTTATGCTATTGAATGTGTTTGGGGAATCGCGAAAAATCTCAGGTGCACTGCAAGGATTTGAGAAAATTAAATAAATTATCTTCAAGAGAACAGCATATACTCTGACTGGTTATTTCATAAAATATCACATTTGGTGGGGTTTTTTTTTCTTTTCTTCATTTCAGGAGCTTGAAGATGTGAACAAATGGGGCCTTAATGTTTTCAAAGTCACAGAGTTCTCTGGCAACAGACCTTTAACAGTTATGATGTACACAATATTCCAGGTGCGAACCTTTTTTTGGTCCATTTGTGTGACTTTTCCTGTTGGCATTAGTGATTGTTGTTTCTGTTCCAGGTTTGTGTTAGATTTTTAGTGTGACTTCATGTCCTTTCTCCCCCCTATTTGCTATCTTACAGGAGAGAGACTTATTAAAAACATTTAAAATTCCACTTGATACTTTTATAACGTATCTGATGACGTTAGAAGACCATTACCATAGCGATGTTGCCTACCACAACAACATCCACGCTGCCGATGTGACTCAGTCCACTCATGTGCTGCTCTCCAGCCCTGCTCTTGAGGTACCACACAACAATCTCCAGTTTTAGAATCTGCCCTGCTACAAATTTCGTCTGATTTAACATGCCAGCATAGAAAAACTTACATTTATTCTGAAGATTCTTGCATCACACTTAGTTCTGTTTGAATTTATTGTGTACAGTTGAAGAGTAATAATTTATAATTGCACTATCCAGTGTCCCCCACAAGAGGATGCGATCTGCATCCGGATTTCTGTAAAGCTGCATTGAGAGCATTGCTATTCTTGAAAGTACTGTAAAAATAAAATCGAATTGTATTAAACTACAGGGAAATGCTGCTAAATGAATAGATTGGCTACTTGTAGTGACGCTATAAAAAGAAATATGAGTGTTAACTGACTTGTAAAAACCCTCAGATGAGTTTCTTATTATTGGATTACATGACTGCATGAAAAAACGTGTTAATGCCAAATATGTTTTTCACAGGTATGTGATATTTTTATACATCTAAACACACTGAGTGTTTATGTAAATAGCTTCATTAGATGAGGAGGTGTAATAACGCACTATCGCACGGATTATCTGTTGATTGTATTTGTCTTTTAGACTGTTAATTCAGATTGTTCCTTGTATTTTTTTTTATTATTCTTGCCAAGTAAACAAATGGTTTTTTTTTTTAATCCTCTCTCCTCTGTTTTGTTCAATAGGCTGTTTTCACAGATTTAGAGATTCTTGCTGCCATATTTGCAAGCGCAATTCATGATGTCGATCATCCTGGCGTCTCCAACCAGTTCCTCATTAACACTAGTAAGTCATGTGCTCTCGTTTGCCAGCAGCACAGCACATCAAGCTGACCGAGTGAGGACGGGCTTATCAGTCAAGCTATTGTCACCATGACCCATTATCTATTTGTGTCTCCGCCTAGGTCCTCTAAAAATAAACCTAGTATGGACTCCAAGCTGCCACTCTTAGAATAACTGCGCCAAAATTGCACTTCTCTGAAAATTTCTGTGCTTTTTTTGGCCTTCGAGTAACTTAAATAGATTGTGTGAATTATAATAGAACTTAAGGGCGTTTAGAGTCGAGTTTGTTTCACATGCACCAGTTGTTTGGGTAAGTGAAACAGCTGTCAGTGCATGTGAATGGTGAAGATGGGTCACATGTCGTTAAAGACGGGATCAAATATATACACGCACACATTCCAGTGGGTGACTAAGTAAAGGAAAGAAGTCCAACATTAAAGCGACCATGAGCCACGAGAAAGCTTCTGTATTGCCTTAGCATAGATTCATAGATTCAAAAAAGAGTTGGTATGTTTTTGATGATGGTGTAAAAACGCTGTCTAACACATCACCCCAGAAACTCCCTTGGGTGTTCAACTGAGGTTGAGATCTAGTGAGTGTGGTGGCCATAACATGTGACTTGCATAAATTTCATACTCTGTAAGCCATTTGGCGAACCCTCGTGTACTCTAGATGAGGGCAGAGTCATCCTGGAAGAAACCACTCCCATCAGGATAAATAAACAGCAAAACCATGGCAGCAAATATACACATTATAACAGAACCACCAGGATTTCCCTTAGTCTCCCCTCTGTACATAGATACATACATGTACACTCTCAGGAATAATCGGATAACTGTATATGAATTTAACGTGTCATTTATGTGAGTAAATGATGTATACGTTTCTCCCTCAGACTCTGAGCTGGCTCTTATGTATAATGACTCGTCTGTGTTGGAGAACCATCACCTGGCTGTGGGCTTTAAGCTTCTGCAGGAAGAGAACTGTGACATCTTCCAGAACCTCACCAAGAAACAGAGACAGTCGCTGCGCAAGATGGTCATCGACATTGTGAGTTGCACACTATTTTATCTGCACTTCGTCTCCTGATTAGCGCTGTCATTAGAGTTTTTAATGAGTGTGTTTTGGGTCCTGTGCAGGTTCTGGCGACAGACATGTCCAAACACATGAATTTACTGGCGGATCTGAAAACCATGGTGGAGACAAAAAAAGTGACCAGCTCTGGAGTTCTGCTGCTGGATAATTATTCAGACAGGATACAGGTTAGTTATCCACCCAACAGTGCCAGAGTTATATACATGATGCAAGTGTGATGGATGCATGTTAATCCCTTCAACTCTCAAGAACCATGAGCAAGGCCAGACTCATAGCTGGAGACATTTACTATTAGCTTTACTGTTGGTAATGAATTATTTATATTGTAATCTTTTAAACATGCTATAGTACTAAGACTTTGTAATCTATAATC
Source organism: Chrysichthys cranchii (assembly GCA_030068335.1). Lineage (NCBI taxonomy): Eukaryota > Metazoa > Chordata > Actinopteri > Siluriformes > Claroteidae > Chrysichthys > Chrysichthys cranchii. Next base: position 6,252,256 of record JAQMCW010000038.1, on the reverse strand, counting down.
TATAGTAGATTATAGTATAGTTGTTCGTATCTGTAGTAGATAGTAGATTTCTAGAATTTTTTTCTTGAGAGATGTGATGCAACATTTCGTTTCCAAAAAATGTCATACAGTGGTCAGATAGAGCAGTTATTATTATCTCCCTGAAGTAGATTATTTTCTGGTAATCCAGGGTACTGGAAAATTGTAGCATCCCAAATATTGTTTTTTTTTATTATTATTCCTCCCATCAGTCAACAATTGTACAGGAATTTGCAAATGTTAACAATTACTTAAAGAATCACATGACATTATTTTATTCATTTATAGTTGCTTTAAATGTTATGGATCATGCATGAAAGACGTTGGCTCTTCTTATCACACTGTAACAGCTATAGTCAGTCATTCCCTACCAGCCTCGTTTTTCCTCTTTCTTGCAGTTGAAAGGCAAATGAACGCAGCTTCTCATGGCACAGAAAAAGGACAAAGTTCTGTGTCCTGAAGACTGTACTGTGTCAGAAAACTTGAAAAAGCTTTACCTCTGACTGATCATGGAAACTCAGAATAGAGAATTCACTTTAGGGCAGTAAGGAAGCATCATTTTAGTGGGTTTTTTTTTTTTTTTTTTTGGCTGCTTGTGTCTCAGGTGCTACAGAACATGGTGCACTGTGCAGACCTCAGTAACCCCACCAAGCCACTGCAGCTATATCGCCAGTGGACAGACCGCATCATGGAGGAGTTCTTCAGCCAGGGAGACCGCGAGAGGGAACGTGGCATGGAAATCAGCCCCATGTGTGACAAACACAATGCTTCAGTTGAGAAATCCCAGGTAAGAGCCTGATGACCTGTGGAATTTTATACTCCATTTTTACCACTAGGTGGTGGAGGCATTATGTTTTTGGGCACTCCGTCAGTACATCGAGGTTTTCATTTGCGTGATATCTCGAGGACGAGTGGTTGAAAATATATGTAGCAGCGTCCTTGAAACCAGAGGATGATCTGATTTAGATTTGGGAATTGATCCAGCCATGTTCAAGATCACAATAAGGTCAAATGTCTGACCTGTCTTGTCATGTTGGTGGCGGAGGCATCACTGTCAACATAGTCAACGTCAAGCGATGTTTGGGCTTGTAATTTTTAGTCATTGCCGATTACCTCCCACTAGCTAGCTCTTCCTTGTCAACTGATGTTGCTACCTGATGGCTCTTCCTTGTCAACTGATGTTGCTACCTGATGGCTCTTCCTCGTCAACTGATGTTGCTACCTGATGGACGCCCGTAATTGGTTAATGATGGTTTGATTGACAGAGGAGAGACTAAAGCCATTCCTCTATCCAGAGAGAACGGCCATTTTTTCTGTCTTGCACTCTCAGTCACGGATTGCTCTGGCGTCAAGATTTGTGATCTCCTGAAAATATGATGAACCTCTCATCTCTTGAGTCCCAAGTATCATCTGCAAATACTTTCAACTTTTATAACTGTTTGACCCAAACTGTACAAAGCTCATACTGGAAGGTTGTTTTATGTGTAAGAAAAATTAGGCTTTACTAAGCAAAGTAAAAAAAAAAAAAAAAAAATTATAAATTTTTTTTTTTTCTGTTGCTTTTAACGCTTTAGATAATAGACCTTTAGGACAATCCCACTCAATTGTCTGGCTCCATTCTTCTCCAGGTGGGCTTCATCGACTACATTGTGCACCCGCTGTGGGAAACATGGGCGGACCTGGTGCACCCCGATGCCCAGGACATCTTGGACACGCTGGAAGACAACAGGGAGTGGTACCAGAGCACCATCCCGCAGAGCCCATCCCCTGCACTGGACACGAATACCGAGGGACGCCGCACCACCACCCATGACAAGTTCCAGTTCGAGCTCACGCTGGAGGAAGACGGAGAATCAGACACAGAGAAGGACAGCGGCAGCCCTCCAGATGAGGAGGAGGAGGAGGAGGAGGAGGAAGAGGATGAGAACAGCTGCAGTGACTCTAAAACCCTTTGCACACAGGACTCCGAGTGTACAGAGATCCCCCTGGATGAACAGGTGATTGAGGGGGAGGAGGTAGGAGAAGACCAGAGAGTGGAAGAGGGCGAGATATCAGAACCCTGTGTTTTAGTGGAACGGGAGGAGGTGGAGGAGGAGGAGGAGGAAGAGGAAGCACAGGACACTGCCAATACATAACACAGTATGAGATAGCATCTGGACTTCTTTTATACTAGACATGAGAGCCACTTATTTATGGATAAGCTGTAGGGTTTTTCATATTTTTATGAGTTTTTTTTGTGCGTGTACGTGTGTACTGTACATCTTTATCCAAACATGTGTATTCATTTCCATATCATCACTGACATCATCCATATGGTCCTTGTTTTATTTGAGGTGGTTGTTTTTTTTTTTTGTTTTTTTTTTGTAACTTTTATCCATGACTAGTGCCGTTTTACCCATTTATGTACTCAGGAAAGTCTTTTCCACGCACACATTTGTAAAGCATTTTTCTTTTTTTCTATAATTTGTCGATATTTCTGTTTTTTAACTAAGGTGGTATTTAAAAAAAGAGATTCATGTAGTTTTCAGCTTCATTTGCCAAAAACGCCCATCAGACCATCTGGGTTTTTTTTTTCCAACTTGTGGTTTGATGGGAGCTTCATTGCATGGAGACACATGCGGCTGGTAGACGTTCACTACACAATTTGAATGTTATTTCTTCCTCAAAGTCTACAGCTACTTTATTTGCAGTGCTTAGTGTAGATAGACTCATTACCAAAGCTAATAGAAATGACTCATGGCACAAGGAAATCAAACCGAAAAAAATTACAATCGGCAACTGCCAAAGAGTGTTTTTTGGGTTTTTTTTGTTGTTGGTACGTGTGGGGGATTTGTTTTTTTTTTTTTAAATGTCTTCTGTGACATCTTTATGAAATTTCATATTTGTTTATTACTTAATGGAAAGACTGCTCCGTTTGGTGAAGGCCTTCAGTTACATAGTAACTGAAACTAATCATTGTCCTTTTTTTTATTTTTTTTTATTTTTTTTTTTTTTAAATCAATGTTGCTTAGACAAGCCTTAAGACATTGTTGCCTGTCAGACATGTACTAAACTAGAAGCTTCTCTAAAGGTGATGTTAGGTTTGAGCTAAAGATTTGTAAACGGACCAAAATGGAGATGGCAAATCGAATGATGCGTTGTTTTACTCTTTTGTCAGGCTTCATTGTTTAGATGACCGTTTTCTGCCAAGATTTATGGTAACTCCTAAATGGCTGTCCCTACTGCTTACTTTTATATACGCTCATCAGCCACTTCATTAGGAGCACATGTACACCTGTTTCTTCATGCAAGTATCCCGGCAGGCAATCATGTGGCAGTAGCACACGGTGTAAAATCGTGCAGAAGCAGGTCAAGCACTGTATACGTCAAACTTCAGAATGGGAGAGAACTGCTATCTCAGTGACTTTAACCGTGGTATAGTTGTTGGTACCAAATGGACTGATTTGAGTATTTCAGAAACTCTTCTGATCTTCTGGGTTTTTCACACACTGCAATCTCTCGAGTTTACACACAGTGGTGTGAAAAACAAAAATCATCCAGTAAATATTCTTTGTTTTTCATGATTTTTTTTAGGATATGACGACTAACTGAAGCTCTTGACATTCATCTGCATAATTAAACGCGTTGCTCAGCTGCTAGTCGATTGCATCAATGATCAGGTGTAGTGGTGCTCCAAATAAAGTGGAGTGTACAGTCTATGGACTACCATGTAGACATTAGTGCATATTGATACTAATGACTACATATGGTATGAAGCAATATCCAACTTTCATCATCAACCAAACTTTTTACTTGTCACTGGGAGGGGACCATCAAGAGGACATCTTTTATAACTACAGTATGCATCTTCCTTGGGAAGTACGTGGTGTATCTTTTAAATAGCTGTCAGGGTAAAGTTTCAAAGACACAACAGTGGCCATTTATATACATTCAATTATTTGTAAAGGTAAAATATACATACTAAAGGTCCAAAGATGTCCCCTTGATGCTACCATCCTGGTGAAGAGGGAAAGTAGAGAGAGTCGTTTAGGATTCAGCCTTACTGTCTATATAAAAGTCTGAGACCACAAGAAAAGAACTCTTCAGTATCTTGAATATTCAGTGTTCACGGTTTTGCAGTGTTCAAGATTTCTAGGTCGCTATGTAACTTTAAGCAAATCTGCGACATTAACCATGTTAACTCCTTCATACTAATGGCCTTGAGTATTATCTCTTCCATTGAAATATGTGTCTAGATGACATCCAGATGCATTTGCTCTAACGTGAATCATCAGGTTTTACATAAACTCGTGGAGTCCATGCCAGTTCCAGTGCATGTCATCATTTAAAGCAAAAGGGGAGATATTAATTGCGAAGCATTTCTGAAATTCATGTAAATGTTTCTTACTTGTTATTACTGATGATATAATTTGCAGTTAGCGATTTTGAAAAGAATGCAAATTAGAAGCATTTTCACGAGTAGTCTCAGACTTTGGGACCCACTGCATATACAAGCAAAATTCTTCTAAATCTCAACTCCTAAAGCGTCACTGTAGATGACGGAGGGTGGTGGTGGGGGAGTGTGCGCCCCAGATCAGAATCAGCAGTGCTAGGCATGCATATCAAACTCCAAAATAGGTTCGGACCGATCACGTGAGTGTTTTTGCTCAGTGTGCGTTCTAAACATCTGTAGACCAGAGATTCAGAGTGAAACTGCACAGCAACGTGCTTAAATTTTTATAGCTGGTTAAGATGAGCCTAAGGCTGAAGACCAGTAAGTCTTGTTTATCATCACTACTTCTCATTCTGGCTTAAACGATCACAGGGCAATCAGCACTAATGTGACTTTCTGCTGAAACTTGCACTCATTCTGCAGTTTGTGTTTCCCGTTATGAGTCTCTTTCTAATTTATTTCTGTTATTTTCATGTTTGTGCTTGTAGCATGGTGAAATCAAATCCACCTGTAGCAGCAGAAAGGTGATGAGTGAGCAAGTGTGAGTATATTTTGATTAGAATGCAGTAACTAATGTATTCCAGTTAAAAAGGAAGACGACAAAATGTATAAAGACCCTGCATTTAGAAATGGCCCATCCTTGGATTTATTGTTTTTTTAATACATTTCTTGCCTCATTGCCAAATGGTTTTCTCTTCATCAACTAATCCTCAGCCAGTTTCCTTGCTTTCAGTGGTTTCTCATTTCTGTCTGTTTACATGTATTTATTGTGCTGTACAGTACATACTGTTGTTCTTACCATGTTGTAAACGATTCTATCATCCCTAATGGTGATGGTGTTGCTGTATTACAGAACTCTTATTGAGAGAATGTTTTATTCTTATTCAGTATATTAAGGACCCATCTATAAACATCTCTTACGAGATTGTTTTTTGTGGAGGAGTAAAGAAATCCTTTTTTGGTGTGTTTTCTTTCTTTAGAGAAACAGCAGTCCCTTGGCCAGAGGGTTGTGCCTTAATAAACTTTTTTATTTAAGTTTCTTATCTTGCTGCACTAAAGAAAAAAAACCTACTGGCTGGAAGTCGACCTTAATGTATTTTATTATTATTATTTTCCTCATTTTTAACTGTAAGAGATGAATATTTCTTTTTGTTAGTTGATGAAAAAGGCCAGTACATCACTACATTTGGTGGCACACTGTAATGGTTTTTTTTTTTTTTTTTTTTTTTTTAAACCAGATCAGATTGATGTTTTTATAAGCTGTCAACATATGATTCTGTGCTAAACTATGGAAATATGTGATGTATACATTCCCCTCTGAAAATATTGGAACAATAAGGCTAATTCTTTTGTTTTTGCTATACACTGAAGACACTGAAGGTGAATATGAGACAATAGTTCAAAATTTCAGCTTTCATTTCCTTATATTTACATCTTGATGTCTTAAACACCTTAGAACAGGGGTGGGCAAGACAAGCCATGGAGGGCTGTTGTGGGTCCAGGGTTTTGGGATGATCTTTCTATTAGCAATTCAAAAAGACTCCTCCCACAGCTCCGAACTGCTTTTTTATTGGCTGAGAGGTCGTCCTAAAAACCTGCACCCACACCAGCCATCCATGGCTCAGTTTGCCCACCCCTGCCTTAGAACATGGCACCTTTGGGGGCAGACCACCCAACTGGTGGCTGAGCAAAAGTATTAGAACAGTCTTGAAGTACATGACCCTTAATATTTAGTCGCAGATTCCTTGCTTGCAAAAACTGCATCAAACTGGCAACCTGCTGACATTGACTACCTGTTGCATCTTTCTTTCGTGGCGCTTTTCCAGGATTGTCCCTCAGCTTCTTTCCGTTGTTTTAGGGGGCTTTCTCCCTTCAGTCTCATCTTCAGGAGGTGAAATGCTGCTCAATTAGGTTAAAGTCTGGTGATTGACTTGGCCAATCTAAAACCTTCCACTTTTTTCCCCTGATGACATCCATGTTGGTAGTGTGTTTGTGGGTCTTTGTCTTACCACATGATAAAGTTCCACCCAGTTATATTTCTCTCTACATTACCAGACAGAATGCTTCTGTAGACTTCTGAATTCATTCTGCAGTTTCTTTCTCCACACTTTGGTCTTTTCATCAATTTTGGTTCCATGTCTGGTTGTTGGTACACTAATGGTTTCTTTTCAGGACATTGTTGTATTGGCTATGTTTAATGCTTCTCTTTCTTCTCTCAGCTTCTTTCCCGTTGTTTGCTTTTTCTTCTATAGACACCTCTCTGGTCATGTTGGTTTATCCTTATTAACGACAGTTGGGCAATTCGAGCATAACCTGGGCCTCAAACCAAGAGTAGACATTCCAAGGCATTAATCAATCTAACAAGGCACAACTGGGCAACAAGTCGGGCGTGTGTCCCAGTATTTTTGGTCACTTGACGAATGGATGGATTAAGTAGTTTTAATATCAACACGTTTAGACGTAGATGTCAAAATTAATGCTGAGATTCTGATCCGTCGTCTAACATTAAGCTTTTGATCTCAAAGCCAGATGTCTTCAGTGTATAGCCAAAAAGGTGTAGAATTGGCCTTGCTGTTCCAATTCTTTTGGACAGGACTGTATGAATGTGTGCCAAAGTGGAATTGAACAGCTCTAGCTCTGTGTAAATTGTTTTGGGGTTTTTTTCCATTTAGACTGACTGTATTTTCAGTCAATGTTGATAATTAATTTGACTGAAACAAAAGATTGATTCTAGATCATTACAAATAATTTTTTTTTTTACTGACATTTGTGTAACATGCAATATGAAAAAAAAAAACACTGCATTTCCATTGGGGACATTAGGCTTTTTTCATTTTGGATAAAGGATGGAATGTTTTTATAAACTCCATTCCTTGAGTGGAGAATAATTTTGACACGTATACTGTAGATTCCTAATTGCCCTAAATGGATAGAATCAGTGGCTCGACTCCTTTTTTTTTGTCACGTCATCTTTTTACATCATCAGAAAAGCTATTAAAAAAAAAAAAATTAGGGATAACTATTTTTTGTTATGTGACTTGAATGCCCACTTATCTGGAGGTTTCACAAGACAATGTAGTTGTTTAATGGATTCCTTATTTATGACAGTCTATTGGATAGAACTGTAGAAGTTAAACTTGTAAAAAAAAAAAATAGTTAAAATTGAATAAAAATGTTTTATATGCACCAAAATAAATGAAAGCATGGGTTGACTGCGTACAGCTGTGCTGCTTCTTTCTGTCTGAATTCATACTCCGATGTGTTGAGGTGACTCTTTATGCGCACAGTCCGACCTCAGAGACTGAGAATGAATCATTTCGTTTTAAGATTTACAGGTTTTAAGACCACATTTATTAATCTATAATGACATATAGGAGCTTTTCAATGCATATTATAGTGGTCTTCAGTCAACAATACGCTAGTTAGATAGTATATAACAAAAGCTTACCAATTACATATATGTACATTTAGTAGAAAGAAAGCAATACACATAACTAATTCCCCTGAGGCGAGTGGGAATAAGCACAGGTGCTATATCATTTCATGGCTTTTTTTTTTTCCATCTTAAATGACACAAACAGCATATTGCACAGTTTAGGAGATCTACTGCAATTATCTAAACCTCAACGCACAAGATAAGGCTGTTACAGTGATATAATCACACAGGGTTCTGACACTGTGGTATTTTGGCACCATATCCTTGGGTCTTTTTCAGCAATAGTAATCTAAACTGAGACTTTCACACTGATAATCCTAGACTAGAGTTAAAGATAAGACTGGAAAACCGGTCCTATTCTTTTTCCCACTATTTTGCAACGCTTCTAGCCAGCCTAAGGTTAGGCCTTGGGGTTCGGTGATGTATTTTTGTCTTTTGAAAGAAAGGTTGGCAACAGCACAGAAACCACACACACACCGATACACATACACACAGCCTGCATAGGTATCACTAGCAGCTGCACTCGGACTGCTGGGGCGGTATAGCGTTGTCGCTCAGTTTGGTTGTGGGTGTTCCGGTGGTTTCAGCAGGGTTGCTCTCGAGGCTGTCCGCCATCTTATCACAGATAATGTCCACCAGGCACTCAAAAGTCTGCTTGACGTTAATGTTGTCCTTTGCACTCGTCTCAAAGAACTCGAACCCTTTAGAAAAAGAGAAAGAAAATGTTTGAGGAATACATCCCAGTTTTTCAAACAATCAAAACCCCATCCCTCACTTTCTCCCACACTTAGAATTGACCACTTTCCACTCTCCAATCAGCTCCCCCATCATACGCCAGCTACCAGCTGGGGATAGTGCAGGCTAACGTGCTTCCTCCAAGACACTTGAAGCCAGCTTATCAGATCTTTTCAAACTGCAGCTCAGGCTGCGTCACAGGGCAACATAACATGGTCTGCACACTTGGAGGAAAGCACTATCCACCATCTTGGATACATGAGCTCACAGACGCCCACCAGAGTTTAAAGCCATCTCTCCCACCCAGAGAGCACAGCCACATTTACACTTGGCTCCCAACCCTGGATCTCTGGATAACAAAGCAAACACTTTTTTTGTTGCTGTTTTTTTAACCTATATCAGGAGGAGCCATATTTGGTCATTTCAACAGACATGCTTATATATATATATATATATATATATATATACAGACGTGGACAAAATTGTTGGTACCCTTCCATTAAAGATAGAAAAACCCACAGTGGTCACTGAAATAACTTGAAACTGACAAAAGTAGTAATAAATAAAAATGTACTG
>JAQMCW010000038.1:6202419-6220070 GCA_030068335.1 Chrysichthys cranchii | reverse complement strand
GAGCATTTTTCTGCTTGTTTTGGATATCCAGAAAATTAAAAATAATTTCTGAGAATCATGCTTGAGATTTATAACCCCCCCACCCTGGTTGCAACAACATTCTAAACCCCCCCCCAAAAATTTTTGCAAAATTTTCTCCGCGGGGGGGTCTTTGGGTCGCGACATGGCGTAAGAACCTGAATTTGGGTCGCGCCCAAAAAAGTTTAAGAACCACTGACCTAGACTAATGTACCTAGTCTCTGTTCCAGTGAGCTGCCTCTAGCTAAATAATGTACATAAATGTGTGTGATTGGATAAACCACAATAGAAGATCTGCTCCAGAAGCTGGACTGGATCATGTTTGGAGGAATAGACTTACTGAACTCTGCCTACTGCTTCAGTATTCTTTTTTTTTTTTTTTTAATCAGTACCTGGTTCAGTCAGCTGAAACACTTTGCTTGTCAGAATCTGGATCACAGTTCACCAATGGACGGCTCGGACCATGGTGGTTAATTTCAGCATAGCTATCAAGTGTGACATGAATGTTATGCAATGTCAGACCCGTATCCTTTAGAGCTTAAGAGCTAAGACCAAGTGCATTCATTCAAATTCATGCCAAAATAAATCTCGCTCACTCACTTATCTTCTGACGCTTAATCCTGTTCAGGGCCACGGGGGAGAAGCTGGAGCCAATCCCAGCTGACTTCGGGTGTGAGGCGGGGTACACCCTGGGCAGGTCACCAATCCACCACAGGGCCAACACAGAGACAGACAACCATTCACACACACACACACACACACCTGTTTAGAGTCGCCAATTAACCTAATGCCTTCTATGCATATCTTTGGACTGTGGGAGGAAACCGGAGTACCCAGACGAAACCCACACGGACACGGGGAGAACATGCAAACTCTACACGGAAAGGCACCCAGGTCAACCCCGGGGATTGAACCCAGGACCTTCTTGCTATGAGGTGACAATGCCACCTAACCACCACACCACCATCCTGCCCCACCAAAATAAATCTTTTCTTTGCAGAATCTAAACGACAGACACTTAAAGATGCACATATATGCACAGACACTGTGGAAACACTGTGTCCAGAGTGTGAGGGAGATTTTGTTTTGTTTTGATTTAGTTTTTGTTGTTATGGCCTTCAGATTAAATTCAGAATCACCCCGAGCTTCAAGAGTACATCACTTTTGTAATATAAATTCAATCATGCTCTGGAGCTCGTTCTGTCCTCCATCATTTTTACCGGCAGCGGCTCGACGTAGAGGATGAGGAAGTGCAGGGACATGGAGAGGCAAATGGCTCCCAGCAGCCACACGTTCTCCCACGGAGGCATGCGCAGCAGGGACTGGTTTTCTGACAGACTGGACATGAATGGAAAGAGAGGAGATACGTTACGGGGATTAAAGGAGGTAACTGTTATTTTTGCATTAACAAAAGAGACCGACAAAAATGAGACGGGCAGAAAAAACAATGACTCAGCTCTGTACATAAAATCACACAAACTTGAGAGTTATGCATCATTTGCAGAAAGAAAAGTAGCACATTACCAAGCAATCTAACGAACATCTAAAGACATCTTTCAGACTTTCTCTCAGTTGGCTCTTTACCAAATAGTGATTTCCAACAAATTTCCCAAACACCTTCATCAATAATGTCTGTTTCAGTGCAGTGGCTTTTGATATTCGCCGCATTTCCTGATAAACAGTAAACACAGTACTTGTTCATGGATCTGGTGAAGCTTTTATTTTTTTTTTTTTTTAAAGAAGTAACTGCTTCTCTGAGAGCTAAAAAAAATACTCTTATCCATTGTGTGAGTTTTCTCATGAACATGTGGGGAGGGGGGACTTTTATCAGGATTACTTTTTTTTTCGATATTTAAGAATATTTTTCTTTCCAAAATCAAATCCTTCGGCATCACCTCACCAATATATTGTCAGAAAACAACAGCATGCAAGATGAGAAATCAATGTGTTTTTTTGGGGGTTTTTTTTATTGCTTTTGGTTCTTTATTCTAAGTCAGTAGATGCTCTAAGGGCATATTTGCAGCATCAATAATTGCGATATAAATGCCATTTTTTCTGTGAGTTAGCTATTAAACTGTTATTCGTTTTATCATTGATTCATACTTTATTTCTCTTTTTTTTTTCTTTTTTAAAAATTTGTTTTTAAAATTATTTTTCACTGTCAAAGCACTTGCCCTGTAAATATCGTATTAACGTGACCATCATAAAACTCAGAATTACTCACTATAGTATACATGATAAAACAAGGCACTCCTATACGGCGGACCCTCGGCTTGCGAACGCGTCGGATGGTGAACAAACCGACGTACGAGCTAAATTCCTGAGCAGATTTTGGACCGACTGATGACCAAATCCTCGACTGACGTACAGACAGCCGACTCACACTTCACGGCACAAACCTTAAGTTCCGGTCAAGCACTCGTGGTGTGAGCGTGTTCACAGCATTTTTCCATTGTGTTTCTTTGCATTTTTGCTCTGTAAGCTTCATTATGGGTCCCAAGAAAGTGGAAATAGTAGTGAGAGTAAGAAGCCAAAGCGTATAACAGTTGAAATAAAGAAAGAAATAACTGCAAAACATGAGAACCGCCACCATATCCCTCCACCACCGTCCACCTACGCCAGCAACTACGTCTCCACCGCAAAGGGAACGTGCATTAAAATCATCTGTTTATTTCATTTAGGTTTATTTTTCTATAATTAAGGCTATTTTACTTTGATTCTATGTTTTATTGCCACACATAAACCCATAATACACTTTAAAAATATGTTTCGAGGGCTGAAACACATTCATTGTATTTACATTCATTTCATTGGGAAAAATTGATTCGATAGCGAAAAAAATCGGGTCACAAACAGAGTCTTGGAATGGATTAAGTTTGTGAGCTGAGGGTCCACTGTACTTGTGGCATCAAGAGATACTTGTTGATACCAAGCCATTTTTTTACCGGCCCAGAACCATCCCTTTTGTGGAAAAGTGTAGAGCGGTTCAAACTTGGACACCAGCTTTGGAACCAGCTTTGTCCAAATGAACCAAATTTTGTTGCTTGGGTCTTTTGTGCATGTGTGTGTGTGTGTGTGTGTGTGTGTGTGTGTGTGTGTTTGCGCTTCTGTGTTTGACAAACCTGTTGAGAGCGTTGCACATCTCGATGGTGACGAGCACAGACAGCGCCATGGTCATGGGGTACGGCGATTCAAACACGTGACACTCCAGATCGTGGAAGTCAGGATGGTCAGGAGAACACTGCAGGAAGTGGCTCTGAGAGGAACAAAAAGAAACACAACTCACAGACAGGAAACATGCCAGTGAAAATAAAAGAAAGTAGAACAAATTCACACTTGAATAAATGAACTGTCATTATGAACAGTTCCACATCCCACGTGCGGCCCAGAAGCCCGACCGAACGCTCACCAGCTGGTAGAGGTTGATCTGAGGGCCGTCATCAGCCAAAATGAACCACCAGGCTGCGGCTCCCACTGTAGCAGCTCCCACATAGCCTACGAGACAGTACAGACACACTTCAATTACCACCTACAGCTCGCTACATCACAGTCTCTCAGTCGCACGCCTGAGGGACCAAAACACTGCAGAGTTCGAGTTTCAGTTCAGAGTTTCAAGACTGTAATACATAAAAGCTGATATGTTGAGGGAGAGGGTATTTACATATAAAACTATCCAAATGCAGACCTTGCAACCCCATAGAAAAATAATGCAGTAAAGAGTAAAAAAAAAAAAAAAAGAAAAGAAAAACCATAGGACTATGTTTTGGATATAGCCCTTGTACAAATCACTTGTTTTATGTCCCTTGTAGAAACCTTACAACACTCCCATACGGACGACATTTTTGAACGAGAATAAAGGGCAAAAATTTTGAAAGAACAACATTCAATTGTCATTGCATCCGTAATATTTGTCTGAGATCACCAAAGTCAGAAACGAGGAGAATCAAAAAGTAAAGGCAAAATACATTTACTAAATACATTGACTTTAATAAAAGTGACTGTGAGAAATTCAGCATATCACTTATTCACATAGTCCCCGTGCAAGATGACGCATCTGATGTATCGTTCAACTAGCGTCTGGATTCCTGCAGAGAAGAAGTTTTTCGCTTGCTCCCGAAGCCATGTGAGCACCGCTTCCTTTACTTCATCATCAGAGGTGAATCTGTGATCCTGCAGCGCCTCCTTCAGTGGACCGAAGACGTGTTAATGGCTCGGCACCAGATCCGGGCTGTAAGGAGGACGGGAAGACGTTGGAACCCGAGCCGTTGCACTGTCTCTACTGTCGCTGCTGCTGTATGAGGATGTGCATTGTCATGGTGCAGCAAGACTGTTTTGTTCAGCATTCCTCTTCTTTTGCCGCGAATTGCAGATTTAAGTTCATTTCTCAGCAATGCACAGTAATTTGCACTGTTCACTGTTTGTCCATGTGCTTGGAAATGCACCAGAATGGGAAACTTCATGTCCCAAAAGAATATTAAAGTGATTTTCTTGGGGGAGGTGCATGCTCGAACTATCTAACAGGCAATGTACGGTCAATATGTTGCATTTCGCTAGCTTCTCTTTGTTCCTTTTCAATCTTCTACTTTTTTTACTCATTTAAAAGTTGCCTTTAGTTTTTGATTCTGCTTCATGCATTGAATGATTTGATTTCCTGGACTGAAAGCGAGGCCGTCACTGGGCATCTTTCAGAAGAAGCAGCCTTTACTTTTGTCACATAAGAAGAACGCTGGGGTCAGAGCACAGGGTCAGCCATGATACAGTGCTCCTAAAGTAGGGTAAAGTAGGGTGAGGGTTGCTCAAGAGCCCAACAGTGGCAGTTTGGTGGTGCTGAGGCTTGAACCCCTGACCTTCTAATCAAGAACCCAGAACCTTAACAGTTGAGCCATCAAAATAAGCCTGTCAGTTTTTGCGTACTGTTGAATGATACGTTTTTAATTGTGTACTGCTATTTTGCTACACAAATCACTTAAAGGTTGGCAAGTCTGCAGATGAATGCAGAGCTGTGAAAGCTCAGCTATATTTTTTTGTCTGAACCTAAAAAACAAGAAATAGAGTGACCATCATAAGACTAAACAAGTGTTTTGTTCATTCTTGTTCTGTTTTAGTTTTTTTGTTTAGAAGTTTTGTTCCACCATCTTAGTTGGTGACACTGACGTAGACTAGGTAGGATTCGACCACTCCAATGCCCCTCTCTTATGCCTCCCTTTCCACGCCTGTATTCGAGTGTATGGTGACCGTCGGGTACCTGCAGGACTTTCAAGTACTTACATTCACACTGCCTTGCTTTTCCCTGCTAAATAATCATTAGGATCCTCCAAATTTCAACATTTGAGTTCTCAAACATGTTAGCAAGCACCAGCAAACAGTGATTCCTGTTCATTCTTCTTCCTTGTCTTCCTTTCTTCTTCATCATCCTTCTGGAGCTTCTTTGTGAATTCATGCTGTCACTTGTAAAAATGTGAACTGCAGAAGGCACTAGAGGTTTGTCTGTTCTGTGCTACTTTACTGGCACAACATGGTGGATCCCTAGAAGTGGACACGCTCCCTATGTAGATATAAAGGGCTCAATCTGAGCTTACGAAAAGTCAATGATTCATAGTTACAGGTAATTATACACTAATGAAAACATACTTATAAATCCCATAAGTATATTCTGGAAGTTATACTCCGTTTCTGCTAATAGATACCCTCAACATCCTGCGAAGTGGACCTTTCAGCTCTGCTAGGTTATACTACAGCCAATCAGAGTGTCCGGTTCAGAAGAATAAAAATCAAAGACATATTGTAACAGTTCTGATCAGGGCAGCACAGTGAAGACTGACAGACAGGAAGAACTCAGTCTGGTTGGGTTTGCCCTGATCTAGTCCATCAGCCAGCCCCAGACAAGATGTAAGGTCTCAATTACGAAGCGTATTAACTCACAGCCAATGGCGAGGTATCTAAAGAAGAGCCAGCCAGATATCAGGGGCTCCCTGGCGTTGCGGGGAGGTTTGTTCATAATGTCCAGGTCAGGGGGATTGAAGCCAAGTGCAGTGGCAGGCAAGCCGTCTGTCACCAGGTTTACCCACAGCAGTTGTACGGGGATCAGAGCCTCGGGGAAGCCCAGCGCTGCAGTCAGAAAGATACTGAGGAGAAAGAAAAAAAACCCCACACCATTACACACAGAATCCCAGAGATCCAAACAGTATACAAGGGAGAATCAAAAAGTAAAGGCAATTTTTGAATTACGTGATAACCCAGAGCAAAAGACAAAGCATGGAGTGGAGACACCCATCTTTTCCAGCGAAGAAGAAATTCAAAAGTCAGTCCTCCCCCAAGAAAATCATCTTAACGATCTTGCGGGATATGACGGGGCCTATTCTGAAGCATTCCCAAGCGCATGGGCAAACAGTGAACAGTGCAAACGACTGAGCATTGCTGTGAAATGACCTTCAACCTGCAATTCGCAGCACAAGAAGAGGAATGCCGTCCAAAACAGTATTGCTGCACCATGACAATGCACGTCCTCATACAGCAGCAGGGACAGTAGAGACAGTGCTACAGCCCGGATCTGGTGCCAAGCCATTATCACATCTGCGGTCTACTGAAGTAAGCGCTGCATGGTCGCAGGAAGGACCAGGAAGCAGTGCTCATCTGGCTTTGGGAGCAGCTGAAAAACGATACAACAAATGCGTCTGCTTTCACGGGGACTAAAAGTGTAAAAGTGATATGTTCATTTTCTCACAGTTACTTTCATTAAAGCCATTAAATGTATTTTGCCTTTACTTTTTGATTCTCCCTTGTCTCTCAGGCGTGCCTTATATTCTACAATGTACATAGAGCACATGAAGCAGCACACATTTCCATAATGCAGTAATCCGCACAAATAAACACAAATACATTTTGCATGGGATGGATGGCAGGACCTCTTGTAGCAGTTTATTTTGCCTCCAGTTCATTGAGGTCAGCTCACAAATTTGAGAACCTTGGAAGAAGAAATCAGTTGAATACAAGATGGTGGATTTTCAATAAAAACAGAAGTAGACTTTTGCATTTCTACTTTCTTAACCAATGTTATCACAACACAGGCATCTCAAAAGTTAACAGACACCATCATTTTTGAAAAATTTATTTCTAGAAACTTCCTTCTAGCTGCTCTGCCATACTAGCCAAGTTGATGGAGATCTTTCACAGAAGTACTCCGACTCACTTGGAGTTGCTTTGCGACATCAGTGGCCTTACAACAGGGGTTTATTTCAACAATCTGCTCAACAGTCTGAAGACCCCTGTCCGAGGGCCCGGGTCGACCTGAGCAGGATGCCGTTGATTCCTTTCCTTTGCTTTTGAATTGTACAATCACTCTGTTGACTGTGTACAAGAGGAATCCCAAGGTTTTGTGCAATCATACACTGGCTAAATCCACCCTCAAACTGACCCACGAAGCGCCCTCTTTGAAAATCACACACTCTTTTGTTTCCGGTATTCGCGGCATGACTAGTTGCTATAAATAATTAATACACTGTAATCTGAAATGAAAAATAACGATATATTACAAGTTTGAAGCTCTTAGGTGGTGTCTGCAGAGATAAACCCTAACGAGGGGTGTGGATTTACTTGAGATGGCCGTGTACGTCACACCGTGACTATTATTGCCTAACGTTTCCCACACCCTAGAGAAGAACCCTGCAAGCAAAAGGTCTAGGGTGATTGGTGAGTAAATCACATACATTTCTAATGAATAAAAAATAAAAATCCAGTGATAAACTGACTGACCAGACGACCTCCCCCACATTGGAGGAAATGAGGTAGCGGATGAACTGCTTCATGTTGTTGTAGATGGCTCGACCTTCTTCAACAGCGGCTACGATGGTGGCAAAGTTGTCATCAGCGAGGACCATTTCTGAGGCTGTCTTGGCCACGGCAGTGCCAGAGCCCATGGCGATGCCAATCTCTGCCTTCTTCAGGGCAGGGGCGTCGTTCACCCCATCTCCTGTCTGTGAAAGAAGTGATTGTGACGGTCATCGATAATGAACAGGTTATCCAGTAGTTTTTATGTAATAATTTAACTTAAGCCATATAAAATATCTGTAATGAATCTAATGCACTGCAAGAATCATAGTAATTTTCATATACATAGAGACTACAAATAAAAGACGGCAATGTTATTATAATGCCTAAGAATTGGATTACTCACTCCACACTATTTCTAACTTTACAGAATTGATGCCGTTACCATTGCAGTGATCTCATCAAAGCCCTGGAGGAACTCCACAATCTTAGACTTGTGAGAAGGTTCGACACGGGCAAAGCAGCGAGCAGCCGTTACAGCCTCGCGCTGCGAGTGGGGGGAAAGATCGTCAAACTCCCGGCCCGTGAAGGCCATGTGGTTTACGTCATCATCCTCAGAGAAGATGCCGATACGCCTGCAGATGGCCACAGCTGTGCCTTTGTTGTCACCTGTGATCATGATGACCCGAATACCGGCATGGCGGCACAGCTTGATGGAGGCAGCCACTTCAGTCCTGGGAGGATCCAGCATGCCCACACAGCCCACAAACGTCAGGTCAGACTGCATGCAACACAATGCAAGAGAAACTCAGGACTTTTTCTCAAGTTACTAGCAAACAAATCAAGCTTTGACAGAATGTCCATAGTATAATGTAACGATTTTAAAGACTTCCTGTAAACAAACAAACAAAAAAAAAGAATAGGGCTTATTTGTGGGCTGAAGATGAAATGATGGCATCAAGGCAAAAAGAAGTTTTTTTTCAATCTATGAATATTACAGGCCTAGAAACACCTTTGATCAGTACAAGCTGCACCTTTAAATACACGTTAGCCTAATGAAACGGGTTAGCAAATGGTATACCGCAAGAACCCTTTAAATGTTAAAAAAAAAAAAAAAAAAAAAAAACTCCGGAGAGGCCGACATGACGGTATTAAGCAGCACCTCATACTCAATGAAGCGTGCTGTGTCAGAGAGAACCATCTCGTCCTTCCTGAGTGGACTATCCCGGGTGGCCAGTGCCAGGCAGCGCAGGGTGTCCCGTCCAGTGCCGTACTCACGGATCACAGACATGATCTTTTCCTTAATGCCCTGGGTCATGGGCACCCGACTGGCTCCTACACGTACATACATACACCTGTCAATCACTCCCTCCGGGGCTCCCTGCGAACAGAGGTTTAGCATTATTGTCCTGTTTTAAGCCATGAAGGAGGAGGCAGGTTAAGAACAAATATTACGGTCTAACTACTCCTCTAAAAGCTCAAATTAATGGGCATATTTATTGCTTTATTCTGAGCACTTTAGGTGTTTTTTCATATCTGGTATGATTCATATTTAGTCACCTTAACAAACATCTTGCTGGTGGTGGACTTGCCCTTGCTGGGGGTGCAGTACACAGACATTGATTTTCTGTCCCGGGAAAACTCCAGTGTGAACTCCTTCTTCATTAGCTGCTTGATCACCTGAGACACACGTATATCTTAGGTCACAGACCTGTACACATATCTCAGCTGTCCAGTACTGTGGTGTTTAATTTATTTGAATTTAGTTTTGGATATTTACCGAGTTGCAGGCATTCGCTCTCTCGATCCTGGACAGGTTCCTGACATCTGTATCAAACACGTTCATCTTCTCCACCAGGCAGGTCAGCGCAGTCTCTGTGGCCTCTCCCACCTTCTCATACACACCTTTAGACTACAGACAGACCCTGATATTATAGCTTCATTAACGACTGAGAATCTTCGTTCAGTCATAATTTCATCATGTAAAAATGACTGACAGATTAAAGGAGCGATTTGTCGTTTTTCCCCTCTGCCACCTCAGAGGTGAACTGCAACTGATATGAAATTATCAACATACTGATCGACTATATATTGAGTTCTCCTCCCCCAATCAACAACAGTTAAACTGATTATGATTTTCATATGATCTCATATTCCCATGCGAATGCTTCTAAAGATCAGAGCTGAGCACGTATGTTCAAGATGCTGGTGGAGCTGGTTTCTGGACAATGAGTACATAAACATAAATGAATATTCCAACCAAAAAAACCCAACAATTTCATGTCAACTTTTCAAATCACTTCAAAATATAATTGAAAATTCATTCATTTATTTTCTACACCGCTGATCCATTGTCCAATCCTTGCTGACTGTAGGCTACACCCTGGACAGGTCGGCAATCTATCACAGATGAACAGCCATTCACACTCACATTCACAGCTACGGGCAATTTAGAGCAGCCACTTGACCTAATCAGCATGTCTTTGTACTGCGGGAAGAAACCAGAGGACCTGGAGGAAACCCACACATGCACATAGAGAACATGCAAGGGACCTTCATGCTGCGTGGCGCCAGTGCTAACCACTACACCGCTGTGCTGCGTGTAATTAAAATATTTTTACTTTTAAATAAAAACATTTTTAATTATTACAAACTGCACCTTTACCAGAAAGCAACTGATGTTTCATTTTCCTTAGAACTGTAAATAAGAGTGCATGTTGTCAAGTTCACGTGTGCGTGTGTGTGTGTGTGTGTGTGTGTGTGTGTGTGTGGGGCACTACCTCATTGAAGTCCAGTGAGGAATCGTTACACAGAGCACAGATAGTGGCCATCTCCACTAGAGCATCGTAGCTAGAGCACTTCACTGGTCGGTTATCCAGATATCTGCGATGAGACACAACAGCATGAGCTTCATCAGACATCTCACAAGCAGGGAAAAGAAGAAAAGTTTTAAAAAAAGAATCAAGTTGAACCGAGTTGAACCGAGTAACGGGACACTCACACTTCTCCTTCGGGTGCGTAGGTTGATCCGGAGATGGTGAACTCGGTTAGAGTGCAGCTCTCACTTTCTGCTTTGTCCAAGATGAACATCTAAAAAGCATGAAGTCTTGTTAAAGCTACAGGACGGAAGATTTGGAATTTTACCTTCTTTGATAACGGCATGGTTTTTGGTGTCAGATGGGCCGGTTCAAGTGGTTTTTCAGAAAGTGCTGATCTTCTGGAATGTTCTCACACAATAGTCCCTAGAGTTTACACAGAATGGTGTGAAAAACAAAAAACATCTCGAGTGCAGCATTTCAAATGCCTTGTTGATGAGAGAGGTCAGAGGAGAATGCCCAGACTTGACAGAGGGCTGACAAGTAGGCTAATGTAATCAAATAACCATTCTTCACAAAAGTGGGGAGCAGAAAAGCATCTCAAAATGTACAACACACTGAGCCTAGGTAAGGGTTGGGGTTAGGGTTCGTGGATGGGCTACAAAAGCAGGAACGGGAATCCGTGGAATCAAAACTGGACAGTCGATGATTGGAATTGGATGATTTTTTTCTTCAGGCGTCCGGTTTTTGGTGAGCCAGTGCCCACTATGGCCCTGAATGGAATCCTATCATTTTTTCTTCCTGATGTAGTCATGGCCAATTCCCATCCATCAAACAGTACTCACTCATCACATGACAGCTACCAACCAGGGAGGCTATCACTTGCTTCTTATCTTGGGCTCCCGACTGAATGGCTGTAGCATCATCGACTCGCAATCGCATCAAAATGTGTTTCAGAACGAAATTCTGTGTCCGGCAATGACACTGGACTGCTACTGCCCCATGCTCAAGCTGATACCACAGAAGAAAAACGGACCTAGGGTCTAGGGTCAGAATTTGTTCTTAACTAAGACAGTTATATTTAGTTGCCTTAGAATTAAACCACTGATGCTTGCAAAGCAGCTTTTTATTAATCCCTATTGTGTTATAAAAACGTCTTCCAATCTATTCCACTTTAACTTTCGCATACCAAGTACGGATGTCTTGTATTTGCATGACATTCTCATTGCTTTTCACAGGATGTCTTTCCCAAGTCTCAAAACCCCAGCTGCCATCTTTCACACACTGCTGTGGAGTTTTTCACATCATGGTGTGCTTAATCAGGGCACACTCTGCACATATTGTATAACTAAGAGGTTCATTTTTGTCATTTCTGGGAAAAAGTCCCATGCTGATTGGCACTACAGAGGTTCAGAAAACTGCTGGTTTAATAGCTTACTTATCAAATCAAAAATACTTTTATCAAAGCTTATACGATAGACAGCCACGATGGGGAGGAAATCACCACAATGCAGTGCAGTACGAATAGTGAATCTGAGCCATTCGGAGATGTTCTGGCTGAACTACAGTAATCAGTAGTAAGTAAGCCCCTTTTACAAACAAATACATAATTGGACATATTAAACAGTCGTCCTGATTTGGAAGAAAACCCTTCCTAGAGCCCATCAGATCTTACAGCCGTTCTGGAAACCTGCAGCTCTTCAAGCAACTGCGGTTTCTTAGACTGTTCTCAGAGTTGTAGCTCTTATTCCAAGTGTTCTTTAGACACTACATTCCTTCTACTGATCTGAGACTTGTGCTTCTGCCAACCTCCATCTCCTCAGGAAGTGGAGCAGAGCTCCCGGGCCAGAGAGTGGGAGAACACCAAACAGAGCTGCAGGATGTACACTCACAGAGAGATCGCCGAATTCTGGCTTCTCATGTTAGATAGGATTCAGACGGCTCAGTTATGAACCACAGCGTCTCAGAGAGTAACAGAAACATGAAAAGAGTTTGCATAAGAGAATTCGAATCACAGATTTATATTTTCTTATACGGCATTATCACTTCTGTAGCAACCACGTAAACAGGCTTTAAAAACGTGGGTAATTTTGGATATGGTGAAAGTTTCTGTAAGGAGATGTTTATTTAGCGTTTGCGAGAGGACCATCGTATGCCAGTGCTCTATAACAGTGGTAAAGCTGTTTTTCACTACAGACAAATATTTAGAACTGAGGGACTTCTTTTGTTTTCTTGGTAACCAAACAAAGTCTGTGGGTTTTTTGTTTGTTTTTTTTTGTCCTATTAAATTCAAGAGAGAGAGAGAAAAAAGGAAAGGCTGGTGGGGAAGTGACTGTTTATTCCCGCACACACATAATAACAGGAACTAACTTATTTTGTAGACATTCCACAACATTAAATGTATCTATAAATGGATAAAAAGTACGATGTGACGTTCTATAGTAATAATAATTTAAACAATGCTGCGGGATAAGAGGAATAAAACATTTCGGAAGGTGCTGTTCTGGAGAATTAATCTACTTTGAAGCTTCACTTCACTTCGGGTTGCATCACACCACCTGGTCAATGATTATTTCCCTGTAACAACATGACCCCAAGTGTTTTATTCCTTAAGTAATCACATCCGAAAACCAAAGTCAATGTTTACTGTATTTGGTCTTTTTTTTCAGTACCTACAATAAAAGGTTACTAAATAGTCCACTGGCTAAAATCCTATTCAGTCATTAAACTTCATATTGATATGAGAACACTTTGCACAGAAACTTTGGCTATTGTTGCATCTACGTTGTTCTGCATAGCATTAAACTTATCCTATAAAACGTTATGGACGTGACTTGGCCATGGAACCACCCCATATGTCTAATTTGAAAAAGATTAATCGGATGAAAGGCAATGCAAGGCATAATTTGAATGGTTATTGTTATTGAGTATTCACACACACACACACACACACACACACACACACACACACACACACACACACACACTTACCCTGCACACAGACATCTGGTTGGTGGTCAGGGTGCCAGTCTTATCAGAGCAGATGACCGACGTGCACCCCAGAGTCTCCACAGAGGGCAGTGAGCGCACGATGGCGTTTTTCTTGGCCATGCGGCGTGTGCCCAGCGCCAGGCAGGTGGTGATGACAGCGGGCAAACCCTCAGGGATTGCGGCCACAGCCAAAGCCACAGCAATTTTGAAGTAGTAGATGGCGCCGCGAATCCACGATCCTCCATGCACCGGGTCGTTGAAGTGGCCGATGTTGATGATCCACACGGCGATGCAAATGAGCGAGATGACTTTGGACAGCTGCTCGCCAAACTCGTCCAGCTTCTGCTGCAGGGGCGTCTTTTCCTGCTCTGTGGACACCATCTCGTCACGGATCTTGCCGATCTCGGTGTTCACACCCGTGGCCACCACCACGCCCACGGCTTTGCCTGCTGCAATGTTAGTACCCTACATGAAAAAAATTCCAAACAAGTTCAAAAGAATTACGATAATTGCAGGATGAGTTCCCTCTTGCTTGTTTTTTTTTTAAAAAAAACAAAAAGTTCAGTAAGTAAGCCAGAGCTGCTTCTTTTTTTTGCTGATCACCATTTGACAAAAGTAATGCAAACAAGTGACAGAGCTGCGCTGATAACTAGCTGAAAGGTCAGCATAGCCGCCGTGTGATGGCACTCACGGAGAATAACATGTTCTTCTTGTCCTGATTCACAGCTCGAGGGTCAGGAACAGGGTCGGTGTGTTTAATGACGGAGACAGACTCGCCTGTACGCACACACACAGACAAAAACAGAAAGTCTTAATATGTATGTATGTGTACGGAGGGCATATATAATGAGAATAAGTAACATTACATATACACATACTCATAAAAAGCACATACACACAGTCATGCTGTATCACATGTCCACATCATTCCTGCCAAGTGCTCTGATGGATGTGTTTGTTTAGAAATGTATATTTAGCTGTTTGTTACCCGTGAGGATGGACTGGTCCACTCTTAGCGTGGTGGACTTGATGGAACAGATACGGATATCTGCGGGCACTTTGTCTCCCACTGGACAGATGCAAAACACAAAAAAAGGGAGGGGGGGGGGTTAGGTCAAAAATCAGATTTGTGTCTGTGCGTGCATGTGAGAGATGATACTTTAAAATTCATATAGACTCACAGACAAAAAGTATTAGTTCAAAGCTGGAAATATTTGTTAGAAGATGACCCAGGGGTCAGTTTGTACTCTTTATTGTTCACATTTTCCATCACGTTGGATGGTGGAATCGCTGAAAAGAGTAGCATGGACTGTTCTGAATGCATGTAAACAAATAGCTTTTGGGATTTAAAAAAAAAAACAGGTTGGTTGGTGGTCGGTGGTGTCCTTGACCCGTTATTTAATACATTATATTTATATATAAAAAGAGAAAAGAGAAAACCTTGACCACTGTCTCGCTTTACAATGAAGGGGCCAAACGGTGCTAGCAGACATCTCCTTAAGCACAACATTCTACCTTTAACAAAGGATCTGATGGAGCTCTTTGAGGAATTTCAGGTATTGCTTGAGACGGCCTTTTAAAGAAAGGCGCAAATAGAAAGACTTGTGCTCTTAAGTCCAACATGTGCTTCAATTTCAAATGCAAGAGTTAACGTAATAAGACACATCAAGAGAATACACTCTCCTCAGATTCAAATCCTGTCTTAATATTTTTGGCATTTCTATACGAAGCATTCATTTCTCTTAAATCCACATCACTGGCAGACCCCAGTACGTGAAGTACCCATGTTTCTTTTCTCCCCTTCCAAAAGCCGGATTTCCCTTCAAACAATCTAATACTGACATCATTTCCACAAAAACCATGACACACCTAATCTGAAATTCTCATGAGATTTTGGAATAATGTTCTAGAACGTTCTCCTCCAAATGTGGTCAAGTTTCCTCAAGGTTATCCTGCATCATGTGACCCAAAGAAGAAGCCATATTCCCCCTTGGAACTTCTTGCATCTTATGTAACTGCAATAGCAAAGGAGTTAATTGCAAGCATTATAGGCAGTCTTTCGAATCCAGGGATTGAAGCAGCTGCTTAAACAGTCTCTGAATACCAGGAACTTTCCCTGATTAAATAACACACATGACTTTTGGACACAAGTCGATACGTAACGAATATACAGATGAACCTCTCATTAACGGACTAATTGTGGGGAGAGGTTGTCCGTTGACTTGAATAGTCCGATGATGTGAAGTGTTTTAGTGTGGGGGGTTAAAATAATGCAAATCCAAGGAAAAACACCACTAAGGCCTATAAAAGTGTTACCCAAGTACTGTACACATGACAAGCAGCATAAAGACCAACATAAATAGTTAAGTACATTGAGGTGAAAAACACCAAATAATCACCGAAAAAACGACCACAGCTCAACCGACTGGCCTCAGTTCGCAACATCCGGGATTTTTAAACTTTTGCACCGGACATTCTGGCTAATGGGTTATTTATGTATTCAGACCAGCGGATTTTGTCCGTTGCATCCGATATCCGTTAATCCGGTGTCCGTAGATGAGAGGATCGACTGTAATACATATTGACTTAGTATGAGTCCATGTAAAAAGGCACTCCATGTAAAGATCAACCCTTTTTCAAAGCTCAAGCATCATGCATTAATCATTTCAACAACTTCAGCAGATGTAAAGAAGTAAGGTCAAGATCCAAGACAAAGATACAACCGGGAAAAAAAAAAAAAAAAACAGTCCCATCATCTCACACGCATTCCCTGTGCCCTTGAGCAGGAGAGAAGAAAATAGCATGGGAGCAACAATGCACCAGGCCAAACATGGGAAAACTATTTTGATCTGTTCCCTGATGCACCACTGATCAGGTTTAAATGTGGACGCACGAGAACAGCTGCCCGCAACAGGAAGAGCTGCAGGAGGTCAGAGTATTCGGCTGTCAATCAAACAACCAGAGGTGAAACTGGAACTGGAGACTGGAACAGCTCTCTGCACTTAAAACTCTGCGCCATTATATAAAAAAGCAGCAAACTTGGAGAACGTGCGTAATTTCGTGACCCAACAGACTCTTTGCCCGTACGGTTCGACTGCATTGCATTACCTTCTTAAAGGAAATCCAGCCAAATATTTGATTTAAAAATATTTTACACATATAAATCTTGTGATGTTGCTGAGCTGTGCACCAACCTGCTTACTGCTTAACATTACATCAATCGCCGCCATTCCATTGAAGCTATTGCTGTGATGTGACAAATGATGGACGACAACAATGGCTGCCTCGCGGCCTTGGTGCTGGCCAGAACATAGCCGCGTGCAACCTGATCTCAGCGAAGCGGATTTACACATGGGCAGCGTTACGTATCGGCCAGAGCTGTAGGGGTGAGGGCACGGAGCACCAGTCTGGCAGCTCTCTTCCCAGAAAGACTTAATGCTGCTCAGGCACTTGTTTCAGCCTGCTAAATGAGGAACAATGTACTGAATGAAGGGTGCCCCACTTCACTGAAGGTCAGCCGGCATTGTTCGCAGGCAAAGCGATTCCATTTCAGCAAGCAAATAAGGATGAGCGCATTGCAGAGGTCAGACGGGCACCGCCATTTCTGAGTGGCGTGAAGTGGACCTGGAAGCACGCCGTTCGACAGGTTCCTTCATTTGTGGATATGATCTAAGGACTAGACGTGCTGGACCTGCACAGACATCTGTCTCGTAAGAGAATTATGGACTTGTTATACTGCACATACATCATGGTGTGTAATTCAGCCAGCAGCTATAGTCCAGTCCATTTAATTACACAATGTCAAAGTCCTGAATGTTTTATAACCACCTCAAGGAGAACTTTATTCTGCTTTTTCAATACTATGAGCATCAGTCACAGGCCTTTACACAGCAACACTTCAGGGCTCCATTTCCATTTAATACACTGGGTACTACTCCTCCTTTCGGCTGGTCCCTTCAGGGGTCGCCACAGTGAATCATCGGTCTCCATCTAACTCTATTCTCTGCATCCTCTTTTCTCACACCAACTAACTTCATGTCCTCTTTCACTACATCCATA
>JAQMCW010000038.1:6162717-6177898 GCA_030068335.1 Chrysichthys cranchii | reverse complement strand
GGGGTTGAATAACAAGAAACAGAAACTTAGTCAGAACCGGAGAAAGCAAACACGGGAATAGTAAGGCTTGGCAAGAAGGCGGAAAATGGAAACTAATGCTCCGTGACCTTCGCTTATAGCTCCGGCAATCAGTCCCAATCCTGTACACCTGTCGCCACCCATGTGACGCGCCGTGGCGTTGCGGAGGAAAACCAGGAAGTAGTCTTTAGCGGTGCGAGTTCTCTGACATGCACCGCTATTGGGAGTGTTCAGAACAGGTGCGCTGCACGCGCGCTTTGCGCGGGTAAATTCATGACAGTTTTATGTATTTTTACTTTATATTTTGTATTATAATTTATCATTTACCGCTTTGATATACTAGTGCTTTGGATTACAATCACGTCTCCAGAACAAATTATGCTCACAATGCAAGGTTCCACTGTATATATGTGTGTGTGTGTCTGTAATTTATATATATATATAAATTTTATATATATATACTGTATATATATAACGGAGCCTCGAACGCAAGACAAAAAAGATATACAGGTATATACACACACACACAGATACAGATCACATATACAAAGAGAGGGAGTATACATAAAGTGATCAGCCATAACACTGACAGGTGAAGTGAATAACACATATATATATATCACTGGTGTTTCCTTTTGTTTATACTGTATTACTAACATGTTCATATGTTTCTATCTGATTAATTCTGTAATTATTTTCTGAAATGTTCTCAAAGTCTGTATCTTTATTGCAAGCTTTCATGATACAAATGTTAATATTTGTCATGCCTTTGAAGCAACCTTTGAAACTTGAAACATATCTGATACAATGGCATCTGTCAATGGGGTGGGATATATAAGGCAGCAAGAATATAATCCGTTCTCAAAGTTGACGTGCTGGAAGCAGGAAAAACGGGCAAGCAGAAGAACCTGAGCGACTCTGACAAGTGCCAAATTGTGGTGGTTAAATGACTGGGTCAGAGCAGTTCCCAGTATGCAGTGGTTAGGACCGACCAAAAGTGGTCCAGGGAAGGTCAACTGAGGAACTGCTGACTGGGTCACGGGCACCCAAGGCTCACTGAAATGCGTGGTGAGTGAAAGTTAGCCCATCTGGTCCACTCCTACAGAAGAGCTACAGTAGCACATACTACTGAAAAAGTTCATGCTGGCTATGATAGAAAGGTGTCAAAACACTGCCATCCTTCCTACCTCACTATGAGGAAACAGGATGCTTTTGAAACATCCATTTCTGTAAAGACCACCTCCTGAAGGCACACACAAGTGATAGACATGCACTTTTTTCTTTGTTTTTTTCTCTGATTTTTCTATAGAAGAATTCTTTAGTCATGAGGAGAGATTGTCCTATCTCATAAGCCGTATTCAGAGAGGTGGGGGAATGTGATTATTACCTAAGTATCTCTGGGATTTTCTTCCTGCATGAGTCTATTATGTCAGTCTGTTTTGTTTTGTTTTTTCAGACTTGACATGCACCTGGAAAGATTATGTCCCATCTATAAAATGACCTTCTATAAAATGACCAGGTTATATACATTATGTGTTGGTTCACCAACACAAATTAAGCCTAGTCCTGGACAAAATTGACTTTGTATTTAGATTCTCCATTTAAAATTCAGCTTAATCCAGGACTAGGCTTAATCTGTATCTGGGAAAGCATCCCTATATGTCCAAAGGTACACTATATGGACAAAAGTTTGTGGACACCTGACCATTTCATCAGTATGTCTTTGTAAAAACATCCCATTCCAGATCCAGTTCCCTCTTTTCTATTAAAATAACAACCACTCTTCTGGGAAGGATTTCCACGAGATTTTTGAGCATAGCTGTGGATATTTGTTTTTATTTAGAAACAAAAGCGTTAATGAGGTCAGGTGTTGATGTTGGGTGAGGAGGTCTGGGATGCAGTTCGTCTTCCAGATCATCTGAAAGATGTTCAGTGGGGTTGAGGTCAGGGCTTTGGACAGATCACTCAAGTTCTGCCACACAAACCTTGGTAAACCATGTCTTCATGGAGCACACTTTTGGCAGGGCTGTTATGCTGGAACATGATTTGGCCCTGTTAGTTGCAGGGAAGGGAAATTGTAATACTGCAGCATGCAAAGTCATCCTAGACAATTGTGTGCTTCGAACTTTGTGGCAACAGTGTAAGGAAGAATCATATATCCATTTGATGGTCCACAACGTTTTGGCAAAATAGTGTATGTGGACACCCAGGGATGGGCTCAAAATGTAATATACCTCAAAATGTAATTTAAAATAAAATACTCAATACCCTAAGTAGCAAAATAAACCATGACATACAGCATCCATTGCATATATCAAAATAAGTTACTGTATTTTTCTATTGAAAGTATACTAAATATACTATTCCAAGGGAGCACAAAATCACTTCGCGATCCTTCCATCTATCGGCCTATTAGATCTATCCCTTCACCAGTACGCTGACTCAGTTGATAACGTGGGCAGTGTGTCAGACAGTCTTCAGTTGCACAGACTTATTATGGAAACAATTCTCATACAACACAAAACGGCCCCCATTACACACTCTTAGGCCGGGCAAGACGTTGTGAGCTAACATTAGTGGTGACTAGGGTGACAGCCTACTGTTTAATGACATTGCAGAACAACGTTGTTAATGACAATAAGGCACGCAAGGTACAGCATTTTATAGCATCATAAAATTATGTGGTACAACACCTCAGAAAAAATCTTAACGCAAAGGTTAGCTGAAGGTAGCCAGCTAATGTTAACTGTGAAGACCACTAGTGTGGTCGAATAATTAGCTAGCTCATTTCATAAACTGGAACAAAATAGTTCACTCAAGCTAGTAAAACGAACACCAAAACTTAACAGGAACTGTTAATAATTCTAACAATTTATGCTAAGAATCGATGGAAAGCTGGCAACTTATGTCTCCCACCTTCTGCCGGATCAATTTTCATGCTGATCTCAACAAGCCTGGGTAAATTACTGAGTAGGCACCATTGTGAGGGCTGCATACAGCATTTTGCACTTCTATGATGTCACATACAAGTATTTTACAGTATTTCTTAACCAAATAAATACAACACATTTAAGTATTTTGATACAAAATATTAAAGACGTTCATCAGCACTATCAAATACAAATGACAAAATCTTACTGTGTATCTGGAATCGGTATTTTAAATACTCGTATCATAAAAGCTACCCATCCTTGTGGACACCTAACCACTGAACATCCAATTTCAAAGCCATATTCCTGCTTTGCTGTTATAACGGCCTCCACTCTTCCAGGAAGGCTTTCAGTAAGGTTTTTTTTTAACTGTGGTTGTGGTGATTTACCCATTCAGGCACAAGAGCACAAGATGCTGAGCTGATGTCCAGCTGGGCAAGTACAAAGTTGGTAATATAATTCAACCCAAAGATGTTGAGGTCAGGGCTCTGTGAAGGCCACTTTAGGTCTTCCATACCAACCTTGGCATATCATCACTGTGCACGGGGGCATTGTCATGCTAGACCAAGTTTGGGCCACTTTACTCCAGTGAACGGAATGTGAATCTGATGTATTGGTAATTATATCATTATATCCTATAAGAAAAGAGCTTTTCACTTTTCTTGTCAATATGAAGACATCCTAGGAAGTGCTCTTTTCTAAATTCTGCTAAAATAAAAAGAAACCAAGGACTGGCTGGTTTGAAAAAGAACAATAAAATAAAGTCCTTTAAAATAATTTGTCTGAGGAGTGACACTTCTTGGGTTTCTGCGTAAGTTACTGAGTTCCTTGCGCAGGAACATGTTATGATCATGTGACCTACTAATGATCGAGAACGACTTGCACAGCCACAAACCCTTCACTACAACAACTCTTTTGTCTTTGTACTTATAATTACTAGCAAAAAAGTATGTATTCAACAAAAGACAGATATGTTTAAAAGAAAGAAAACTGATGGAGAATGAAGTAGTTGGACATCACAAACTTCCCTCATTAGTACGTGTGGATAAAACCTTTGTTTGGCAGTTACGGCTTCAAGACGTCTACAATAATAAATAATTAGCTATAAATTTTTGCCCGTTCCTCTGGTCTTCAGGTCCCTATGAGGATCTGTCTGATAGAATCAGTTTCAAAATCCTCCATCTTCTATTTATTGGCATTAAACTCAGGAGATTTTGTGACTTTGTGAATTAATCTCATGGCTACGCTAAACTAAATCATGCACACAATTTAGCACATTATTCACACTAAATAAAAGAAAACGGTTATTTTGTGAGAAAAAGATTTCCCTTCTCCAAAGTACCATAAATACCAGTGAGCAAAAGTGAGAATGTTTGAAGCATGCAGCTAAATAGCTATCTTTGCATGTAGACCTCATGACCCCCAGTTTCTATTTTTAAAAGCTGCTGACCCAGATAGAATGTTCATGCATAATGCCAAGTGCCAGAACACAACCTACAGTTCTGACCAGCATATATTGATCAAACAGGTCCACTTCACATCAGTACATCTCCTGGACACCCAGGACAACTTTTCCCATTTGTTCCACTTCAAGATAACAGGGATGATTCCAGATGATGAATGCTATGATGCTGAAATTTTTAGTGACTTTAAACTGTGGTGACTTTTTGGTGACTTTTAATTAAATGTAGACTACATTAAGCACTTTAAATAACCTTTAGTATGAAGATGCTACGTATATTATTGCACTACTGTAGCCATTCAGACAATGTCATTAAAATTACTCTGGGGAAAAACTCATAATAGGAAAACAGTACAACCCCACACCCTAGGGGTTTAGTATACCACAATATAAGTATATTTATGTCAGATTTGCAAAGGGGTTGCCATAAAATGCAAATTTCTTTTATGTTCCTTTATGCATTTTAAACATATGAATTTATACATTTCTCGCTAAAGAGCAAGCCAGAGGAGACAGTAGCAAGGGAAAAACTCCCTGAGAAGACGTGAAGAAACCTTGACAGGAACCAGACTCAAAAGGGAACCTATCCTCATTTATGTGACACCGGATAAGTGCAATTACAAATAACTCGCTTATATACCCAAGTGCTGGCTGAGTGGCTAGCACTGTCGCCTCACAGCGAGAAGGTCCTGGGTTCGAGCCCCAGGTTCAGCACAGGTGCCTTTCTGTGTGTATAAATTCATATGTTTTATATGCATGTTCTCCCCGTGTCCGTGTGGGTTTCCTCTGGGTACTCTGGTTTCCTCCCACAGTCCAAAGACATGCACAGAGGGGATAAGGCTAATTGGCTTCTCTAAATTGCCCGTAGGTGTGAATGTGAGTGTGAATGGTTGTTTGGCGACCTGCCCAGGGTGTGTCCTGCCCCTCGCCCGATGTCAGCTGGGATTGGCTCCAGCTTCCCCCTGCGACCCTGACCAGGATTAAGCGGCAGAAGACGAATAAAATATATCCAAGTGCTCTATGGCCAAAAAACTATTGTGCAGCCAAAACATTCACCAATAGCTTTACACAAATTTTAAAATGAATCCTATGTTGTTGATGTTATCAACTGTTCACTGATGGTGACTCGAGTGCAAGACTGTTCATGGCACTTGAACTCCTTAAGTTATCACGGCAATTGTAGGCCTAAGCCATTGTAGTAAAAACGCTTGCATCAATAGCAGTCCAAAGCTATCTTCACAGATTCTGTGTAGCTTAAAGCTGTTCATATGGGGCCATCCTCAGCAGGAGTGATTGGTTTCTAAGTGATGAAAACTCTAACCAGCAGTAGGACATCAGGAAGGATCAGACTGGCCGAGAGAGCAGAAGGGGTCAGGACTCCCAGTGTTTACACATAACTTAATTCTCCAATCTCATTGTGGGTATAAGAGGAGTAAAAAAACCTTTGGTATGCACTGTATATGTATATGTAAAACCAACATGTAAATGTAACAAATGGTGAAAAGCATGATATGACATTTCTTAATAAATTAAAAACTGTAATGGATGCCAAATTACCATGGTATAGGAGGAATACAACATTTCATGAAGTGCCGTTGTGGGAAAAATGATCCATTTCACATCAGCCACGTCACACCACACTGGCATGGAATTTTTTTCCTGTATTTTCATAGGTACCATCATGTTTTATTCCTTATAAGAACTGTAATGCTTAAGTACTTGTGTTAACGGGGTTGTGTGCAGATGTAAAAGAAACTCCACAGTAACAGCTTGTGTTCACTGACTGTGTTCAAGACTTTTACAGAATCCTCTAAACTGCAAATGTACAGAAGATAAATTTTATTTCTTTATTTCATTACTCGAACAGCTCTTATTACATTATACAAACGTCCCAAGCCAGACTCATTCATGTGCACTAACAGGTAGGGGGGGAGTTGCTCCGCTGATTACCTCTGCCCCTCAGTTACGGAAACAAAAGAAGGACCAGTAGAATTCCTAAATTGGACAGCTCTTCTGCCCAAGGTCATGACTGCTGCTTCCCAAAATAACTGTGTGCAGGCGCGTTCAAAGTGTAACACTTTGTTTGCTGTTATCTTCCAACACATGGATTGCAGCACTATTCTTAAAGACACGTCAAAATGGAGCGGAGGGTCTTGTTTACATTTTTTAAACTCCTTATCCACAGAACATTTCTGTGAACACATGTTCGATCTCTCTCTCTCTCTCTCTCTCTCTCTCTCTCTCTCTCTCTCCGGTTCAGACTTCTCCACTGGTTATCTCCACTTAAAATCTCCCAACTCCAGTTAATTATGTCCAAAAAAGGAGATTCTGCTTCACTTTGAAAAGCATGACCAAAATGTACTGAGCATTGTACTGATGGGAGAAAAAAGGAAGAGAAACTTTAAATAGCATAACGGACATTAAATTTCTCTATACTCCATGAACACAAATTGCTCCATCAAAGACGAAAAGTAATCCTTGATATGTTAAACACAAAAATAGCTAAAAGTTGATGCCCTGTGGGACTCGTTTAGAGAACCAGACGGTCCTCTCCGCTCTCCTGGATAACCTGACCAATGGATGCCTGGCTCTGGGCTCGAAGGTTGCACTGTTTCTTACACTCCAGCAGCTGTTCCAGATCCTTCCACATGCGCACCTGCTTCATGTTGGGCCCGTGGCTCTCCTTCACCTGCTTCTGCTCCTCACGGAGCTTCTGGTAAGTGTACAGAGAAAAACAATAGCATTGTTAGCATGCCCCTAAAAGACCTCTTAGCCTATTTTATTGATCAACTTTCCCCGCTTGACATTCTCTCACGTTTCTCCCTCCTCCCGTTTCTCCCACCTTTTTCACTGTGTAATCCTGCTTTCTTGAGACCATCACTACACAAATACTAATACAAATTGTACAGATTAATCAATCAGTGAAAAACACCATAATATGTCTTTCTCTCATTATAATTCACATGATTCTGTGTAACTGAAGCATGATGTAGCATGACAGGACAACATGCTTCAAATGTTCTGGCAGGAATGCCAAGCCCCTGCTGTCAGCCATCATCAACCTCCTGTAAGCACACAAGACAGAGCGGAGAGGGGGGATACCGGGCTACGATGTTTGACAGACAACTTAAGGAGCAAAATGAATCACCTTGCCCAAAGATTCCTGTTCTGTAATGTTCTTCATGAACTGCTCCCTGCAAGGAAGCACAGTTAAAACGTGTTTATTCTCCACTGTTATCCATGTTGGTTAATCTTCTATAACAACAGTAGTGACAACAGTTCCAACTGCAAGGCAACCCACAGGTTTAAATTAATGCACTCGTCCTTATACGTTATCATTTCACTTGTATTCGAGTTGCGGATTGAGTGGTGGGCTGTGTTTGTATTGTGGATTGGGTCGTATGCTGTGTTCAATTTGGGAATTGTTTTCTATTATTCTTATGGGTTGGGTGATATGCTGTAATCGAGTTATGGACAGGATTATATTTGGGCAGTGAACCCAAGAAGTTAGCATCAATTAACATACATATTAGAAAACTAGACATCTAATGAAATATTTTATACAGAGAGATATACAACAACACTGGTTTACTCTCTTCATGCTATAAAATAAATATTCGGCTTTCAATGAAATGCTCCATAAAACCTCAGACATAATGTATAACTTGAAGCCCAAGTTGAGACATATTTTATTTCAATAATATTCATTGTTACATAACCAATTTCAATTCTAGGTTCAAAAATCAGCCAATAATCAGTAGTCCATTCTTTGTTGCCAGTCTAGGTCTTTAATAATAATAATATCTAATAAGTCTGGTACTGTGAGATATACCATATCTTCTGAATCTGCCACAGAAAGTGATTCTAGGCCACTCTTTCGGTGCCAGACTCATACCTTAGGGGGTTAATAATTTCTTTAAAGAAAATACACTTCTACATGAAAAGACCTCTATTGTCCTCTAATGACTAGCTGACTGAAAATAATGAAGAAACCAAGAATAGGACACAGTAGTGGAGCACCTCTAAGCACCGCTTAAATGAGAGACACAGAAAACTGTCCCACATTTCCATGTAAGGAAAAGCGAGGGCATATGGGAAACGTATTGCTTAAAATAAGCTCAGGCGGAGTTGCTTTGTTCTTATCCATGTTCAGTGAATTTACATATGAATGAACAGGTGTCAACAGAGAAGTATCTGGATACCTGACAGACTTTTTCCGCGTCTGTGGGTCAGAGGACACATACATTTTCATCTCGTCAGCTGCACGCTGCATTTGAACCTCAGTGATCTGTGAATGGATGGAGAGTGGGGAGAGGGGTAGTGAAGTAAGAGAACAGCAGGATGTCAGGGACAAGGCTGGTTTTTAGTAGGAGGGCGGATCTTACCTCTCTCATGCAGTTGATTTGGTGATTGCGGCTTTCCTCCTGTGATGTCTCCTCTCTCAGGGTCCTGACCTCCTAGACCATATCAGCATATTTAAAGACTTTACTAACAAATCCTATTTATATAAGATTCTCTTCTCGTGCATGAACAAAGGCTGTGCATGAGATTACAATAGGCCACTTTACCTGCTCCAGTTTGGATCGGTTGCTTTCCAGACCAGCAGCACAAGTGTCATACAAAGCTTTTTTCTCTTCATACTCCTGGGAAAGCTCCTGGTTTAGACAAATGGGGGAAAAATGTTTACACAATTTAGTAGTATACTTAGTACTATAGCACTGTTACTGCGTTCCAACGGGATTAATGTTAATCTTGTGGAAACTCAATATGCATAAACTAAAGATGAATAATCGGTTAATTAACATGTACTTTTCATGAGTTTCTTTGCTTTGAAAGTAAACTGTCAGTGTTTGAACAACCTAATGAGTTGAAGTGAACTAGCAAGTGAAAGCTAACCTGGTAAACATCTGTCTCTTGAATTTGGTAAATTGGCTCACTTGCTCATGTATGATCAAACAGTCTTGCATTTATTGTTTGTAATGCTTGAGTGGCATAACAGGCCAACACTATTAGACAGAAGGCGGTCAATCATGTGTACTCATTAGAATACTAAAACTACATCTAGATAGTTCTTAGATTGGGTCTGATCAGCAAACTGCTTTCTAGACCAACTATCTTGTTTTTCCTGGATCATCAAAAGATTAAGAAATGACATGCTGGTCACTGACTGGATGATGGTGTATGGTAGAAAATACATTTTGAGTAAAATATGTTGTTGATTATGTTTCATCAGTGATTGCCAAATCACGGCAGTATCAGTGATGGGTACTAACAATGGGCAGTAGTGGATCAGTGCTTAAGGCACAGAAGGTAATCAAACATGATCTGGCAAACTGCCCCACTGTCGGAAATGTTTTTATATAAAAGCATCTGCCAGTTAAATAATCATGTGGGGGGGATGAATGCATCTCAGATCCCTCTTAAGTTCTACTGCTTTGCTGTGGTTGCTATGGGGACATGACTGCTGACTGCTGTCCGGCTAAACTACTCATGCCTAGTCTTGTTGACTTTAAAACGTTACTGGATGTTTAATGTAACACCTACAGGTTATATCTGTTTAATTTTACAGTATGTTCCTTGAGACAGTACGTGTTGTACAATCTCCTGTAGTTTTGTGTTAATCCTGCACCTGGCACTCCTGACGAAGAGGTCTCAGCTCCTTTATTAATGGAGACAGAGCCGACTTCTTCTCTGATATTGCCAAATTGATCTTCTTGACCTGAAACAACACAAAATGACCACAATTACATACTAGATCAGGTATTTTTCATTCTAGTTCTGGACACTTCCTATCGTGGACAATTTTTCTCTATTTACCTAGCCCATGTTGAATTCCCATATCTGAAGTTGTCAACTAAAAATCTACGACGGCAGCTCTTACAATAGTTAGCTGTAATTCTAATATTTATATTTATAATTTAATCTAATATATTTTGTGCGCATTTTATAGTAAAAATCTTATTCGCAGGGACCTCTATTCATGGTGCTACACACGCTCAAACACAATAAGGAACTTTTTTTTTATATTAAAAAAGTTATGTAATGCAAGCAAATGGACAAATGCTAGTACAGGTCTTTGCAATAACAGACTGTAAGAACAGCAACCCCTTGTGTCCCTGAGCAAACATCCAACACTGCAGCAGTAAAACCTCCATGTGATGTGTTCACATCCAAAATGTGAGCTGTTCTGTGTCCTTATGTGCAACTTGGAGCCTTTTGTGCAACTTGAGGTCCCATTCGTGCATTGCTGCGGTTCTTTTCTTCTAGTTTCTGTAGCAACCCAAAGCGAGCGGAGTGTCAGGGCAGTTACAGATCTCATCAGGGAAGCAGCATTTTCCCATAAGCCCAGAGCGCTCATTAATGAACAAAAACATGAAGCCAGGGAACACCACACAAACTGATGCAATAAACAGCATATGTGACAGTGTCAAGGTTTTAAAAATTCAACCCATGATGTAGTAAGGAGAAAGGAACTGTAACGATGACAGAAACATCTCAGATGTGTCTTTTTTAATTATCTACTCACCATCTCAGACATGTTGTCCAACCTGCGTCCCTTCAGCTCATCCAATTCACTTTTGATGGCGGAGACTCTCTCCAGCTCCTCCTGGGTCTCACTGAAGCCTGAGATACCTCTCTGAGCCTCCAGGGATTGCTGAAAAACAAAAAATGATGGTTACATTAGAGTCTAGGGGTCCCCTGAGAGGAGTCATTTGAGTCTCATTTGCAGGTATAATCAGTGCTCATGCACTAAGCAGAAAAGGTATGATGCTGCTGAAAGGCTGGAAACACAATAGGCCCCCGAGTGTGTTAAGCACTCTGTGAAGAGTCATGTCTACACAGTCAGTGCTCACCTCTTCAGAGAAAGCCTTTTCACACCACACCAAGGGATAGTGTTTACAATATGAGCCAAAGAGCCTGGATTATTATAGAGTATGGAGGAAAAATTACTACTGTTACCACGTCAAGGTTGATTATTTATTTTCCAGTAAGAGCGAAGTGTTTTACGCCTGTTATGACTGTAATTTGATAACGCTAACAAATATTTCCTTATTAAAGAACATGTCATATTTTATGCAATTTATAGTTGCATATAAATTTGCAGAGCACGAGTTTGAATCCCGGCAATGCTCCAGACATCCATGGCTGGAAGCCAAGAGAGCAAAATGTTCTGTAGGTGGGAGAGATGGTATACACTTTCTCCCCTGTCAATCACAGTGACACTACCCAACTGCGGGCATCTGTGAGCTGATGTATGTGGAAGAGGGAGGACAGTGATTTTCCTGCAAGACAATTAACAGCTCTGTGATGCAGCACGTGCACCACATTGAAAACATGCTGTAAGCTAGTTTCGCATACACTCAGTGAGCACTTTACTAGGAACACTATACTAATCCTGGTAGAACCTCTCGTTGTGCTCAGAACAGCCGCAAATCTTAGTGGAATGGATTCCCCAAGATGGTGGAAACATTTCTTTGAAATTGCTTCAAAGAAAGTGCATCATCATCATGCTGGAAGTAGATGCTAAAAGATGGGGAAAATTGTTTCCATGAAGAGATTCACATGGTCAGCAAGAATACTGATCATAGGCTGTAGCCTTCTTGTGATGAGTGATTGGTATTAACTGGATTCTATGCATTGCGGTGCTGCCACTCGATTGACTGATTAGATAATGGCATGAATGACTATACGTACAGCTGTTCCTTATAAAGTGCTCAGTAAGTGCAGCTCCCCGGTGGGTACCTGCTGCCTGGTGTGGAGAGCATGGCAGGGAGCATGTTAAAATGATAGTGCTGGTAATCCTACATACACAACCACACTATGTAGGTTCGTTATGGTCAGACAGCTTAACATTAATTTGTTCATCTTGCCAGCGAACCTCCTCATTACAGCTTAGATACAGTCAGAGTGGTGACCTGCTGCTCCTCATACACACCACCTGAAGCTCTCAGCAGCTACTAATATTACATATTTCATGTGAGTTATGTTTGCGTAGTGGCCGCTGAAACCTGTCTTATGATTTTAAAGCAGTGCAGTGTGTACATGTGTGTGAATGACTAAGTGAAAGTGCATGAAGATATTGTTGGTGGTCCATGTCTGACAGTAAGTGAAGGACTGTGTGTGTGTTGGTCATATTAATGGTTGGATTTCCAGAGAGAAAAAGTGAGAGTGAGAGAACGCGAGAGGGAGGAACAGAAGGGCAGCTGCCAGGAGGGGGGAAGCCAGGCTCGAACAACCCACCACAAAACTCTCTTACTCGCCTAAGGACAGCTTCGCACGTAGCCAGAGAGCAAATGCTGCCCTCACAAATAGCTCAGGCTCAGACCTCCTGCGTCAAAAGGGCTATCAGCAGGTCTACGGCTGGGAGGGTTCATAGGTGTGAAGTCATTTCCAGGAAGGTGCTGTAACTTCATGTGAACGCAGTGAAATCTGAATGGGGATGGATGCTTGAGCGGGACAGGGTCAGGGACAGAGTGTTGGAAAGCAGCATCAGATGAAAGAATCACGACGTGCTCAATGTAGTTAAATATGATATAGCCGAACTAAGCAAAATGTATCATTTATCAGTTTGTAGTGGCGATCGTGTAATTTAATAATTTTATAAGTTATTTTATAATTGGATCTAATGTTGTGGATCGCCCAAGAGACAAACTAGTCCTGTTATATAATAACGCTATTGTATGACAACATTGAAGGATCAATTCCGATTTATTAGAAGGTGTTGATTGATTTTTTTTAATAATAGCAGCTAACTGAAATCAGAGGTTTATATTAACATGCTCATTCTAACACTTTCTATACTAACAACTTAAAATGGGACAATTTCTCAGTAGTGCTACATACTGCTGCGAAGTCATACAATATATGGTAAGCTGTATGTGGATACCTGACCATCATTCCCAAATGTGGATATTGCCCAAACGGTTGCCACAAAGCATACATTTGTCTAGGATGTCTTACTGTATGCTGTAGTATTATGATTTCCCTTTGATGAAATTAAGCTCCCCAAATATATTCCAGCAACGCACTGCCCCTGGGCATAAAGCAAGCTTCATAAAAGCTTGGTTTTCCAAGGTTGGAGTGGAAGAACCAGTGACCTGCACAGAGTTCAGACATCACTGACATTTCACAAGATTAAATATAACTATAAATTAATGTAACTTATGATGCTTCATCGATAAATAATAAAGTTTTACTGTTGTCAGATTGGTGGTATAAGGAGAATAAAACATGGCATGCCATATGTTGTAGGAAAACAATAAACTTCAGTGTGATAAAAGAATTGGCTTCACATTGGAATTGATCTCACCACACAGGTTTTCCTATAATGGACCATCCTGTCATGTTGTGCTACTTACTTAGCAACTGTTTAATATTTCACGATTGTATAAGGCAAATTCAATTTCACACTTGATGGAATTTGAATAACGGTTTTAGGTTGGGGTGAATAGAGATTTGTTTAGAAAAACATTTGCCTGGGGACTTCATGAAACTGCTCTACAACAATAAATGTTTATAAAATTTACTGATTTCCCCAGTACCTGACCTTTGACTTCCATTTTAAGTGTGTTTCAAATAAACAGATGTCCTTTTTCAGTACAGGAAAGTGCCTTCAAATGTATTCCTTTGTATTATTACAAAGACGCTACTTAGATCGATACCTAGATTAAAATTCTCATCTACTTTGAATACAGTTACAAACTTTGCACGATTTTAATATATGGAAAGGCATAAGACGGAAGGAAAAAATAGGAAATGGAAGAGATGGGGCAAGGTTAGTATAGTTAGTAAGAAAGGTTAGTCAAAAAATGGTTAGTATAAAAGTGAATATTGTGAAAACTGTGTGTAAAAGTGGGGTAAAAACATAGACACAGAGATCCAAAAATAAAACCAATAAAAATGTGAGTTAACTGGCATAATGTGAAGATGTATGGGAAGAGCGCATGGCAATAGGGAAGGCCGTTTGGATACCAGATGCTGTTGTGCAGCAGTGTGGCGCTGGCGAAGGACCTCCTCTGTCCTCTGTAGAACACCAAACTCAGCCTTCAGCTCCGCCATCTCTTGACGCTTCTTCTTATACATGATGTTCTTGCCACGCATCTTGGCAACGTACCTCTTAAACTGTAAACAACACAGAGATAACAGCCAACAAATCAATAACCATGAGACACAGTCAGGATCGAGTTTGGATTTGGAAAGCACGTGGAAAAATAAATCAGTGAAAAATAAACTCTACCATGTCATATCAGAGTATGTAAAAGTGCTGTGCCATAACAATAGTGAGCAGGGAGCCAGGAGGAACATTCCAACAGGAGTAAACATCGTGCTTGCACACAAGCAGGCTCCTATCTGAGGGTGTTTCATACATCTTCCAAGTGACTAGCTGTCAAACAAAAAGTCATCAAGATGACACATGAACGTAGGACTAATTGCTTGTTCTCTATTTTCAGATTAAACAAAAAGTATACCACAGCACTGATGTATTCTCAAATCTGATAGGTCAGAAAATGTTGATTCCTTTTCTTTGAGAGGTTTATATTAATGCACTTGTTCTAATACATCTTAGTTTCTACAGTGACAATATATTTACAAGGACTTGTATAATCTAAGGCCAATACTAAACAGTATGGTTATTGAACCAAACAAGTTGCTTTATATACACTGAACATTTCTTTAAGGAAACATTTACAGTCGTGGTCAAAAGTTTACATACACTTGTAAAGAACATAATATCATGGCTCTCTTGAGCTTTCCGTTACTTCTACAACTC
>JAQMCW010000038.1:6132271-6147123 GCA_030068335.1 Chrysichthys cranchii | reverse complement strand
CTCACACCAGCCACGATTCTTTTCAAAGCTAAAGTGCAGGTTATTTTGTTTTATGTATTTTTACTTTATATTTTGTAAAGTGCAGATTATTTTGTTTTATGTATTTTTACTTTATATTTTGTATTAATCATCTT
The DNA here is from genome assembly GCA_030068335.1 of Chrysichthys cranchii. NCBI lineage: Eukaryota > Metazoa > Chordata > Actinopteri > Siluriformes > Claroteidae > Chrysichthys > Chrysichthys cranchii. Next base: position 6,146,989 of record JAQMCW010000038.1, on the reverse strand, counting down.
TATATAAATATTTGTGAGTTGTGGAGCGAATTATCTGAGTTTCCATTATTTCTTATGAGGAAACCCTCTTTGATATACAAGTGCTTTGGATTACAAGCGCGTCACCAGAATGAATTATGCTCGCAAACCAAAGTTCCACTGTATATTAGTGGAAATACTGTTGCACATTATTTCTAAAAGCTACAGACTAGACTGCACTGACAGTCAGTCCTGCCCAGTTGATGATAGTCCAAACCTTCATCATGGCCGAGTAATAAGACCTTGGACAAGTATATAGGACAGATTTAATTAGTGACAAGGTGTTTTAACCACTTGTTCACTGGAATTAGATTCTAAGCTGTGTTCCTGTGGACAGATAATTTATACATTTAATAAGTACTTGCCCATAGTTACACGTATAGTTCTTAGTAAGTACGGGGAATAGAGATTTATCATTCTGACAGCTTATCTAAGAGAGATCTGTTTTTTCCCCTTTGTCTATCAGTATGTTTAGGGAAAAAAAGTTAAATCTAAATCTGTAATTGGTTCTCTGGTTTGTTGCTTTGGAGCAACCATTGTTCCATTTAGACTACATCTGCGTCTATGTCGGGATAGGCAGGAAGAGACAGATTCGGATGCAATTTGCGGTTCAGTTGTTTTACTGGAACAATCACTGGCAAGCTAAACAAAGGGGAAAATCCAGAACAGTGTCAAAAACCAGGAACAAAGTCGACCGAGCGGCAATCACAGTTTCACAGACAAGGTAGGCCTCAATAATCAGAATATACAATGCTGAGGTCAAAACTAGGAAACACAACACAGAGAAATTAGGCTTGACAGTGTCAGACAGGAAGTGATGCAGGTGTGCATCGCAATCAGCAAGTGTAAACTTAGAGTCATTATACTGTATAGTGTGTGAGATGGGCTGATTTCTGAAACACCTGGAAGTAATTGGTACCCAGATGAGCTGGAGCAAGTGTGCTTCTGGGAACTGTATTCAGCGGCAGCCATGTTTGTATTCTGGGTTGTATACTGGGATTCGGGTGGATGTTCCAGTCTAATATCTAAGCTGAACCTGTTCAAAAACATAAGAACCTAGAAACGTGGTGTTTCTGCTTCAGAGAAGGTTCCATGTTCAGCCCATTAAAAAAAAATCTAAGAACCCCTAACTATCCTAAGAACCACTGAAGAACCCTTTTTTTTTTTCAGAACATATGAGAGATTTTTTGTTTGTTTGCACAGGTAGGCTTTTTATTTTCCAGAAAATGTTAAATGCCTTTTTTCTTTTCTTTTTTTCTTTTTTTCTTTTTTTAACTTTTAGAGTGTTTATGGAAAAATGCATATTAAATACATTCAGTTTAATATTAAACAAAGTGTACAGTGGTGGTTAGCACTGTCACCCCACAGTAGAAGGTACTGGGTTCCTACTTGCCAGCCAACTGGGGCTGCTGCATGATCTCCCCTTCCTGGGTGGGTTTCCTCCAGGTGCTCCGGTTTCTTCCCACAGCTTGAAGACATACAGATTAGGTTAAGTGGCTACTCTAAATTTCCCATAGGTGTAAATGTGAGTGTGAATGGCTGTTCTTCTCTGTGTTAGCCCTGTGAGAGACTGGCGACCTGCCCAGGGTGTGCCCTGCCTCTCACCCAAAGTGAGCTTGGACTGGCTACGGCTTCTCTGTGACCATTTAACAGATAAGCAGTACATATAATGGATAGATGGACGGAAATGCAATTTTTTTTAATAACCTGAGTCCGATTTAGTTCTTTATTCCTTCACCAAGAAAGGTTGGGTAATGATTCTAGCTTTTTAAATGGATTCAACATGGAACCTACTGTTGTATGGGGGGGCCTTATTGGGCAACAGCATGATCTGGAGTGAGCACTTAGCACACCAGTCATTCTGAGAAATGATGAGGTGGCAGCTTTCACACATAACAGAGAACATATTTACTCATGTTCACACACCTAGTGGTTTATTTGTGTAATAGCAGAGATTCATTCATTCATATGTCTGTAGTGTCTGTAGTGCTTTATTTTGTTAAGTGTCACAGTGAATCCAGAGACTGTTACGAGGTGGGAATACACCTGGGATGGGATGCCAGGACATTGCGTGGCACCATACACACACATTCACATGTTTAGAGTGGCCAATACACCTACCAACAATACACAGTACACACATTTTTCACACCTTTAGTGTAGCCAATCCACCTACCAGCATGTTGTTGGTAGGTGGGAGGAAACCAGAGAACCCAGAAGAAACATACATGGACGCAAGGCGATCACACAAAACATGCTAACCACTGTGCCTTTGCACCACCATAATGAGGATGTCTAATTTGGGGCACAGAATAAACGTTTAGCCTATTATAATATGACTGCACTGTGGAATAGAGCTAAAAAGGGAGCCATGACCTATTGACCTCTTAAAGTGAGCAGAACTACGGCTCTCTGATGTTCCTCACGCTCTCATTTAAGACTAGCAAACTCGAACCTGTAAAGGTCATGCAACCTGTCAAAAACTTTCACGGAAAAAAGTTCAATGTCTGAAAATCTCCATACAAATAACATTAATTATTATGAATTCATTATTAACTCAGCATAGGACACCTCTTTTAGGTTTAAATGAACTGCAGTGCTAAATTCCATCACTTAAAACGTTTATGTTCAATATTCATGTTCAATGTTCATATAATTTGGTCCATTTTTGATCAGTTTTAGTTTGTGTGTAAAACCTTAGATGAGAGGAATCTACAGCTGTCAGAAATTCTTCTGTCTTCCCCCCCATCTCAGGATCAGTTTGATAACTTGGAGAAGCACACGCAGTGGGGCATCGAGTTTGTGGAGCGCTACACCAAGTTTGTCAAGGAGAGATCCGAAATCGAGCTGAGCTACGCCAAGCAAATAAGGTACAAAAAGATTGTATGTCACTGTAAACACTCTTCTCAGCATGCAAGATTTGATTTTCAGCTTCTCGAGTGAGGACCTGAAAAATCAGACAACCATGTGAAAGCAAACTGAAACACCATTTGCTGTCGAAAATTATAGAAACAAGAAATGTAGATAAAGCCCATCAGTAGGGATGAACATGAAATCTGTATGCTCCAGATAGTAGCTTATATACTGTAGCTTATACAGTTGTATATAAACTTATGATGTTGTTCTGAACCATTAGAATTTTTCTGACCAATCTGATTTCCCAAGGAAGGTACATTAAGCAATCAGAATCTTTATCTTTTCTTTACCAAAGAGGATAATTTGAACTATCAGGATTCCTAATGTTTGTGCTCTGACCAGTGAGAATTCCCAATGAAAATGCTTTGACCAATTAGAGTTCCCAGTGATTGTGGTCTGCCGAATCATAATTCCCAATGAGGCTGTACTGACCAATTAGAATTCTCAGTGAGGGTGCTGTAAACAGTCATAATTCCCAGTGAGAATTAGTTAGGGGGATGCTCTGGACAATAAGAAATTCTAATGCTCGGAAAAAACAGAATTCCCAATGAGGGCTTGCTAAACAATCTGAATTCCTAATGTTGGTGCTCCAAACAATCAGAATTCCCAGTGAAAATGCTCTGAACAATCATAATTCCTAAAGAGGGTGCTTTGAACAATCTGATTTCCCAGTGAGCATGCTATAAGCAATCAGAATTCCCAGTGAAAATGCTCCGAACAATCAGAATTCCCAGTGAAAATGCTCCGAACAATCAGAATTCCCAGTGAAAATGCTCTGAACAATCAGAATTCCTAAAGAGGGTGCTTTGAACAATCTGATTTCCCAGTGAGCATGCTATAAGCAATCAGAATTCCCAGTGAAAATGCTCCGAACAATCAGAATTCCCAGTGAAAATGCTCCGAACAATCAGAATTCCCAGTGAAAATGCTCCGAACAATCATAATTCCTAAAGAGCGTGCTGTGAACAATCTGATTTCCCAATGAGAGTGCTATAAGCAATCAGTATTCCCAGGGAAAATGCTTTGACCAATCAGAGTTCCCAGTGATTGTCCTCTGACGAATCATAATTCCTAAGGAGGCTATTCTGATGAATTAGAATTCTCAGTATAGCTGCTCTAAACAGTCATAATTCCCAGTGAGGCTGTTATGATCCATCAGAATTAATCGTGGGGATGTTGTGAACAATGAGAATTTCTAAAGAGGGTACTTGGAAGTAAAAGAATTCCCAATGAGGCTGTGCTGAACAATCCAAATTCCTAATGTTGGTGCTCCAAACCAACAGAATTCCCAGTGAAAATGCTCTGAACAATCATAATTCCTAAAGAGGGTGCTTTGAACAATCCGAATTCCCAATGAGTGTGCTATAAGCAATCAGCATTCTCAGTCAGGGTACTTTGAGCAATTAGAATTCCCAGTGAGGGTGCTCTGAACAAATAGACTTCCTAACGCGGGTGTTCTGACCAATCAGATGTTCTCATGGTCTTCGTAATGCACAACATTTAGTGTACTATAACCATTTCTAAAGCACAATAACTGATTTAATGTGATTAGTGGAGTGTTTGAGTTTTGACTCAGTCTAAAAGTCTTGTTGGTCAGGGCTGCACAATATCCAATTCACCTGAATATTATAACACTATAGTAGTGCACGTTTAACACTATACATTGTCCCAGTGTGTTAGAGACAACTGAATTTAGAAGTTTAGATCTCTAATGAGCAATGTACAAGCAACAGGGGCTGGGAAAGGGGCTTGAGAGGAACCAGACTCAACAGGGAACCTATCCTGTTCTGGATTATTCTGGGTAGTGGGATTGCCATTACATTTAATTGTCATTAAATCGTTACTTTTTTGCAACTGTGTACTGTAAAGTCAAACAGAACTATATGAGAAGAAGTGGCTAAGAGGCCTGGGATGAGGACAGGGGAACTCATTATGATTACAGCAGCAGTAAGACCAAAAAAATATAAGATCTTGTTAATTGTTGCCAAAATATGGGGCTTTGCAATACTGATAAGACAGCCAATATAGAACTGAAAACTAGAGCACTGAAAACACAACATATCTATTATATTGTGTGAGAGTGATATACGATATTTTATGATCATATTAACACAGTTATATCTTTAACTGTAATGCGGTTTTTCAATAAATGTGTTCAGTAAAATTGCATTATAATCACAAAGCACAGTATCCTATTTCAATCCATAAAAAACAGCCATATATTAAATTAAAATAATAAGATTTAAACTTCATATTTAAGTCTGATGTGTAGTCAACTATTTAATCTTAACATATTGATCTTGAAACCCCAAGTGCTTGCAAATTCTTCTACTTCTCTAGCCATAGCCATTGTTATGACTGTACAGCAGCAATGTCAGCATATACTGCGTTTGTTGATTCCTCAGAAATGGTAGCCTATTACACCCTAAGCATGGTCTCCAGTCTTGCACTTGGCGCACTCCACCATTCAAACACACATTCATGCCTATGGGCAAATGGCCTAATCCACATGTCTGGAGAAAACCCACGTAGGAATGTGCAAACCCCACACAGAAAGGCACCCTGATCGACACAGAGATCGAACCTGGGACCTTCTCGCTTCAAGACACCAGTGCTTACCACTGCACCGCCATGCCACCCATCATGCCTAAATAATATTGTTAAATCTCTGTGTTTTTACACACTCGTCATTGCCAGTGAATATTTAAATAAATATCAGGTGCTTATTATTGAATTTTTTGCAACATATTTAACCGGACATGTTTGCACAGCATCACCGTGGTTACGTGGGTTGCTATGGTGTTGACCCATATCCGCGATAGTCCTGTGCTGGTTTTGTTGTATGGTTCTGTCTGTGTTTTTTTATTGGGTTGTGTTAGCCAGTGAAGACATTCACACACACACACACACACACACACGCACACACACACAAGTGCACACAAGAAAATCCGCTTTTTATAGCCGCCTGTCAATCAGTGCTTTGTTATTTCTATGAAGTCTGCCAGAGTGTATTTGTGCCCGCCTTCAGTTGAGAGAAAGGCTTAATTCACGACGCCTCCCTCAAGCCTTTTATTTCGGCTCCCTTAATGAGTGGAGATTTATCTGACACAATGCGCTTGTTAGCAGACAACGGCATCGACCTGCCTCCGGCTCAGGAATAATGGATGTTTAAAAGGCCACAGGATAGTTGTTATCATATTGAGGGTCTATATGTTTCAATTGCATTTGTTTGTTGTTTTTTTTCCTGTCACTACACTGTACGCCTGCAGTACATCGAGAACGCTTTTTGGTCCTTCAGTGAGGTGGTAAGGAGACAATAAACGGCAGCATCCGCATGGATTTGACAAGGAGCTGCAAGATGGCGATCTGCCTAGCAACACGTCAGCCTACGGGGAGGTACAGCTGGGTGTGTGTGCGAAGAGAGAAAGAGAGAGAGGGTGAGAGGGACGCAGAGATAGAGAGCAAGCCAGACGAAAAGAGAGAAAGAGAGAGAGAGAGAGAAGGGGGGGGTGTAGACAGAGCTGCAGATGAGAGGAGCATGTGAGGGACAGGGCGGCACCAGCAGCACACTTTATTATATCCATGAGTGCCTTGTAGCCCCTTTTCACATTTACTTGAATTAATGTCACAGTGCTAGTGTGTGTCAACTCGACTCGACTCGTCACACTAACAAACGTCAGCTTTATGAATCTGAGCTGCTCTCATGATAAAGACTTCATTATGGTGGGGACACTACTGGGCTTTGTTTGCTTTTCAGGACACGACTGCTTTAATTGATATGTCTTTCATAGAGAAAACATGCAGAGGGTGGAAGGGTGAAGGAAAAAGCCAACAAATAAGGAAAGACCAAAAAACAAAACAAACAAAAGGACAGTTTAATGCTGAATTCTGATTGGTCAGAAGGTGTTGATCATTTCCTATAGCAGCAGTTCAGATAATACTTAGGGTTGGGTTTATATTATTATTATTAATATCCTAATATTGTTATACTATTATTTCTGTAGTAGGTGCTTACTCAGCATCTTGTAACAGGGACAATCCACTGAAAAAAAAAACAAAACTAAAAACCAGGTGTAATCGTTGATGTCATGAAGGTTTCTGTAAGCACTTTTGGAAGGAGTCTCCAGAGTCAGCACTTTGTAACAGTCAAAGCTAAAGTTCTTCCTTTAAGTTTTCGGTCATGCCGAAGTCTTCAGGATAGAGAACTGGTGAGGAAACGACTGTTTATTCCTGGTGTAAAATGACACATCCTGACAGGAACTAACTTAGAGGACGTTCCACAACGTTAAATGTAACTATTAATGGATAAAAAGTATGACACGTTCTCTCGTAAATAAAAATGAATTCATTGGAGAATTACTGTGGTATAAGAGAAATAAAGCACTTCAGGGCATGCGGAAATTGGAAAATGATCAACCTCCGTGTAGCAACAGTACCTTGGCTTCGCATCAGGTGACATCACTGTGTCCCATTATTGATTCCTTTCCTATAAGAGCCCATTCTGTCATTTTTTCTTCTGACTTGACACATTCCTTTTTTCATTTTGGTAAATGACGTGTTTTAGATTCATGTTTAACATCTGGAAGCATCAGTAAAATGAAACTATGTTAATATGAAATTGGCTGAAATAGCCATATTGATTGCTATCTAAAATGTTTGCTCTTATTATAGAAATCTCTCTAAGAAATATCAGCCGAAGAAAAACTCCAGAGAAGAGGATGAGCACAAGTACGTATTTCAGTGTCAGTTCATTTTCACTCACATCCCATAATCCTATAATGACTGCTTCTCGATTCACCAGCTTTGTACCTACGTTAAGTCCATAGTAGACAGTAAAAATGTAATCTGAGTAATGTTATTTAATGTTAAAAACACAGATACGCTCTCAGGTGTGTTAAGAATGCTAAAAACATCGTCCTTTTAGAGTAATAGTCGGTGTAATGCTTGTTTTCTTGTGTTGGTCAGGTACACCTCCTGCAGAGCGTTTCTGATGACACTGAACGAGCTGAATGACTACGCCGGGCAGCACGAGGTCATCGCCGAGAACCTCTCGACACAGATCATCTCAGAGCTGGTGCGCTACATCCAGGAGCTGAAAGCTGAACGGAAAGCGGTATGTGCAAAGAAACTGTGCAGTTTAATTTTGCAAATTTTTACAAGGTGCAAAATCTGACTGGAACAACATCACTTTATTGGGGAAGGGTGAAGGTGTGTGTTGATTTGGGTCCGTGGCCGTGGTTAAACTTCACATTTAGTGGAATCAGGAATGTGAAGGTATTTGACAGAACGCTAATAAAATAATGCAAAACAGTGCAGCACAATGGTGTCATATACCTCTTCGACCTAGTATAGGCAGTCACCTTGCAGTTTAACATATTAATAGGAAATTTAGACACTAGCCAGAATGGAAAAGTACCTCGTAGGTGTGATGCAAGGACAGAACACGGCATTTCATAGCTGGTAAACAAATTTAGTACTTTTTGTTTTGCTTGACTTTAGATTAACCCTCGCCCAAAAAGCGTGTTTAATTGTTAACTCATCTTGGGTAGATGACTCCTGTTTGTAGGTATGCCTCCAAGGTTGCCGGATTTTTCTTCAGTAGATGCGTCTGAGACTGGGTTTTTCAATACCGTCTAGACCAACTAGCATCTGAGTTTTTGTTGTTTGAAACAAGCTTTTGTCTTTAAGCCTGTATTTTTCTTTGCTGAGAAATGTAATACAGCATAACATAAAAGAACTAAAAGACCATTTTAAAATGAGTCAAAAAAAGTTTTAATACGAGGGGGAGTCAAAAAGTAAAGTACGTTTTTAAATTGTGTGATAACCCAGACAGCAAAAGACAAAGCATGGAGTGCAGACATCCGTCTTCTCCAGCGAAAAAGAAATTCAAATGTCAGCCCTCCCCCAATCAAATCATGTTAACGTTCTTTTGGGACATGAAGAGGTCTATTCAGGTGAATTTCCAAGCTCATGAGCAAACAGTGAACAGTGCAAATTACTGTACATTGCTGTGAAATGAACTTAAACCTGCAATTCACAGCAAAAGAAGAGTAATGCTGCACCATGAGAATACACGTCCTCATACAGCAGCAGTGGCTGTAGAGACAGCAGACAGTTGGTTTTGAACGCCTTCCACGTCCTCCTTACAGCCCGGATCTGGTACCGATTCATGATCACATCTGCGGCCCACTGAAGAAGGCACTGAGCAGTCAGAGATTCACCTCTGATGATGAAGTAAAGGAAGCGGTGCTCACCTGGCTTCGGGAGCAGCCGAAAAACTTCTTCTCTATGGGAATACAGACGCTAGTGCAGGAAAGATCCAACAAATGTACTGCATTTGGGGACTATGTGGAAAAGTGATGTGTTCAGTTTCTCACATTTACTTCTCCGAAAGCCGTTAAGCGTATTTTGCCTTGACTTTCTGATTCTCCTGCATATACAATTAAGAAGAGAGCAAGCATAAAAATAAACATTTAATATTGTTCTAGCATATTGCTGATATACTGCAGTTCTGTACGAATCTTCCCGGTTAATAGTCACCTCATTAATATCTCACAGGAAGTTCATGATTAGACTTTCACATAGCTGAGACACCTGTTTTACATAAACTCCACCTGGTTTGAGCGTTTTGCATGACGTGTGAATATCAGGTGTATTTTGCTTACACCAAAAGCAATGTCACTGTTGTAGACAAATTTCCAATGTTGGAATAAAAAGATGAGTGACCTTGATCGTTTGGTCTAAGGTGGTCAGGATGGTGGTCTTGAGTCTGTCTTTTTCTCATCTTGACGTTCCAATAAAATCAACCACATTTAATGTTAACTTTAGTTTTGGCTCATGCACATAGTGACCCTGCAAGATCCCCAGTCTTTGCAAAATCACCGATAATCACGTGACAGTTTATTTGGTGTAAGGCCGGTATAAGTCCATAGCTGTGTCTAAAGACTTGTTACAGTGCAAGTACAAATGTGCTCAATTTTAGTATTATATCCTTATGGCATTTGCTTAAGCAAACTCTGAAAACCGCATGTAAACCAGAGACTTTTTTTGTACTTCCTTACAGACTGATTTAGACAGCATTATGTATGAGCTCCACATAAGCTCCTTGGCTAAACATGCACTTCATGTCTACAACCTATCACATCTCGGATTTGTGGATGATGTTTTTCCTGGAAACCTTTAGCCAGATGGGCTTTAGGAAATTAAACAAACCTTGATTTTTGTTTTTGAGGGGGGAAAAATGAAGTCAACCCCCTGACCTAAGCTTATTATTATTTTTATTTTTCCTCAGTACATTTTTGTGATTATCTAAGATTCCCACCTCTGCTCTCTACCGCCTGTAAATCCCTGGATGAAGAATGTGAAATATGTTATTACGCCGATGATGATTTTACGGCAGGGCAGGCTGGAGCCGAATGTGGGTCATGTATTGGGGTCAGTGGAGTGGGTGCAGGAATAAGATGCTCCTCCTCCTTAACTGGGCCCGCGAGGCCTCTGTCACAGCCAAATGACTGGAACTAACACAATAGCAGCAGACATGACCATGCATGAGCTGTACAAAATGTAGAGCAGATCGTTTTTCCGCCCTGATGAGCTTTCGTCTGCCTTTCATGTCTGACTGGCTTTATGAAAGAAAGTGTTCTTTATGTATTTTTCATACCGTGTGTAATGGAATCCTGTGAGTGGGAGTGAGTCAGTCATGACGTGATATTCACGTCACCGTGACCTCGGTGACCTAAGCAAATGTTTTTTGATACAATGAGAAGTTTGTGAGTGGTGAGCATTTTGTTTTGGGAGGAATACAGTACATTTCTGCAGCCATACTGTGTTGACTGATTCATGGGGTTCGCATTTCATCTGATCAGCTTTTCTTTTTTCTTTTTTCTTTTTTTTTTTCTTTAAAAGACTGCAGTCTGTTCTGGTATAGATCAAATCCCACAGTGCTGTGTTTGCTGTGTTGTGAAATTGAAGAGTCACTTGTTAAAGGAAAAAAAATCCTCTCTGTATGACTTGCATAATAATCCTTATGTGATCTTCGGTGACTTTGGATTTATTTTATCATTTGATTTGACTTTTCTTTTTTTAGTTTAAACATCTTTCAAAAGCATTTTCACTCTACGTAACAGTTTCCTACGTTACCCACAATGCCATTTTACTACCTGCACTACTACTGATAGTTCCATCTCAAACAAGAGGGCAGTGCAGTGGTGCTTTAGTGTTTTTGCCTGTCCAGGTCTTTCACCTCCTGATATGTACACTTGGTCAAACAGATAAGCGCCTGGGGTTTAACTTTTTATGTTAATACCACCCTCGAAGCAATCACCCTTAACAGTCCGAGCTGTGTGTTCAGAACTGATGCACACATCGCAAATATTTTACTTTAAACATATTTCATCTATTTTTCTAGTGGAGTTTTCCTTCCACGGTGCTATCACTCAAGTACAGTACTAAAGGAGAAACACTTTGTTGCTTTATTTATTTACTTGTTCAAAATATCGGTTTTAAATATTGCTTTCAAATTTCTCTGCACTTTATTTTGTGAAGCAAATGGCAGCCTTCGCTGCGTTAAAATTCCCCACACATATTTGTTATTTACTTCAGTAAATGTTTCCTTGATGACTACAGTGCTTACTGGTTTTCCCCTTCTGCAGCATTTCCACGACGGCCGCAGAGCTCAGCAGCACATCGAGAACTCCTGGAAACAGCTGGAGTCGGTGAGTTAAAACTAGTCCGAGAATTTCCAGTGGAGGATCATTACTACTTAAAGTTAGATCATAGCTGTGCATAATCTAACTACAAGAAATAATAAATATGCGTGTTGGTTAAAGACTCACACTCCATTAGCCATGTTGAGAGTGTTTCTATGAGTTATTTCTATATTTTACAGTTGAAAGTTATTTTTCTCTAACTGGTTGTAGTCTATGATGTGGTTTATTTGGGGTTAAAGGTGCTATATGTAATTAAATAAAATTGTCAACATACACGGCTCAGCCATAACATTAAAACCACTAAGACCTCTAATAGTCTTATCAATAGATTATCACTCCAACAGTCAGTTCTCACAGTTGATGTAAGGAAGCAGGAAAATCAGGGAGCAGGGATCTGAGTAACTTTGACTAGAGCTAAATTGTGCGGCCTACATGACTGGGTCAGGGCATCTCCAATACGACATGTCTTGTGGGGAATTCCAAGTATGCAGCAGTTAGTACCTACCAAAACTGGTCCAAGGAAAGACAACCAGTGAACCAGCGACAGGGTCATAGGCGCCCAAGGCTCATTAATGAGTATAGGTCGTGAATTGTATAGGAAGCCCATCTGGTTCGATCCCACAGAAGAGCTACCGTGGAACAAACTGCTGAAAAAGTTAAAGCCGGCGAAGATAAAAAGGTGCCAGACGCACAGTGCATCACAGCTTCAACACCTTGATGAGTCAGAGCTGTGTTGGCAGCACAAAGGGGATTACACAATATCAGGCGTTTGGTGTTAACGTTATGGCTGATTGGTGTAGAATTTTAAAGAGACCTTATAAACTGTGATTAGCACTACTGCAGTAATCAGTTTCTTTTTAAACTCACCTGAAAGTTAGCTCCAGCCCAGTCCGGGCAGAGCGCCTTTGCTTCACTGCTTTTGCCCAAAAAGCAGCATAAGAAACATTTATAGTAGGGATTGGGGCCAATTGGGAGAAACAGAAATGTCTGGCTGTTGCAATTCAATTTGAATAGCAATTAGCACAGGGCTCTAAAACTAGTCTTTTAATACTAAAGAAAGCTTTGACAAAAGAGTAACTTGAAATATCGTACTTCATCCTGCACTAATAAGGAACCCTATCACCGATCTCTTGTAGAGCAAGCGTCGGTTTGAGAGAGACTGCAAAGAGGCCGACCGTGCCCAGCATTACTTTGACAAGATGGACGCCGATATTAACGTGACAAAGGCTGACGTGGAGAAGGTAGGTCCATTTCCGGCTTACTTTTTTTTCCCCCCACCTGCTTGTTCTCTGCATCCCAGCCCCGGGTCTCTGCAGTGCGTTTGGGATGGATGAGTGTCAGTGATGTGCTCAGCATTTTTTAAGACCCCTTCCACTGCATCCTAAAGAGTCTTGCGCCTCCGCCCGCCAACCACAGCGTCTCCTTTGGAGGTGTGCCATACTTTCCTGCAGGGAAATTGGACAGTTGTTGGAGCCTAACGAGCTGTGGACAGTTTTACAGCCTGTGTCATGAGTCCTTTTGATTCATATGACTGAACTGATTCACACTGGCAGTAAATACCAGGACAATCAGCAGAGTAAAATAAACTGCCTGTTCAGTCCATTGCATTTTATAGTGGTTCATGAAATGGAACAACTAAGGTACCTAAAATGTAACCCATTATGAATATTAAATTATTTTGCTGTAATGCAATTAGTTTGCAATTATATTAACCATCTGCCAAGCTGCTGCCTTTAATTAAATCCTGGACAGATATTGCAGAGATAATGTTAGAGGCTAGTTAGCTTTATTACAAAAATTTCTGAATGTACAGTCTATCTGTGATCTGTGACCAGGCCGAATCTCTGGTGTAGTTCAATCCATTCGGCTGACCCATACGCATATTTCTGACATTCTGCTCTACGCCACAAAGTGCTCTGACACTAATCGACTCTGTTTTTGTCTTTTTAACATGGCTCAAAGCGGTGTTCACTCAAGGTAGGTTTATAACCACGAGTCGTCTCTGTCTGTGGGGAATTGTTAATCTGTTTAGTGTACGCCCATAGACCTCAACGTCTACATAAAATGTCTGTCGCAAAATTATTTCTGTTTGTCCAAATCTCTGGCCCTGTTGCTGTATTACGTCCCTCTGGCCACTGGTGCAAGCAAACAAATCCCTAGGTGGTTATTATAACCACTGTTTAGCACATTACATTTGTCTGATATACAATTTAGCGAATTAAGCCACTGAAATGGTGCATAATGCGAAAAGCCTAGAGTTGCTCTGAGAACAGACGGCCAATTCCTGTCCATTTTCTGTGCTGTGTGCCTCGGTGTTTGTGTTCTGTTAGTGTGCATGCTGAATGAATCTGTGTGCTGAAACATGTTGAAGTGATTCGTTCCTCGACTACCGTTTTTGACTTTGTCTTATCGGTGTGTGTGTTTTGTGTATGTTATAATGAACACAGGTACAACGTACCTTTTCCTTTGCAGTCCTTAACTGTTCCTAATTCAGTTTCTTCTGATTTTTTCCTGCTGCTATACTTTGCACTCCTATTTTTAAAAGGTTCTCTGGAGGTTTAAAGAACTGGGTCTATAATGCTAGATCCTTTAGACATCCTCTGTACCCCTCAGTATCCTAATTTACAAAGACTCAAAAGCAAGCGTCACAACTGGATGACACGAGCCTAATGTATGTAAATAATGTAATGAAGGTCACAAAGAAAAAGCAAAAAAAACAGTGTAAGTGTAAATGCTATTTAGTAATGTCATTCCCTCGGTTTAATGATTTACAACCCGAATTCCAGAAAAGTTGGGGCGTTCTTTAAATTTGAATAAAATGAAAACTCAAAGACTCTCGAATCACATGAGCCAATATTTTATTCAAAACAGAACATAGATAACGTAACAGATGTTTAAAATGAGAAATATTAGAATTTTATGCACAAAATGAGCTCATTTCAAATTTGATGCTTGCTACAGGTCTCAAAATAGTTGGGACAGGGGCATGTGTACCATGGTGTAGAATCTCCTCTTCTTTTCAAAACAGTTTGAAGACGTCTGGGCATCGAGGTTATGAGTTTCTGGAGTTTTGGTG
>JAQMCW010000038.1:6119776-6131674 GCA_030068335.1 Chrysichthys cranchii | reverse complement strand
TGGATAAAGGTGTACAATTTCCCAGTTTGAACATTTGTTATGTTATCTATGTTCTGTTGTGAATAAAATATTGCCTCATGTAATTTGAAAGTCTTTTAGTTTTCATTTTATTCAACTTTAAAGAACGTCCAACTTTTCTGGAATTTGGGTATGTCAGATGGAAGTTATTTTGATGGTCAGTTTCTAAGAATGGCTCTGGCTACAGCCAACAACTCGTTTTTTGTTGCTGCTTAAGTAAATAACACGTTATCTGAAAAAAATCCATGTCAGTAAAATTTCATAATTGATAAGAGTTCATTATGTTGAATATTTCTTGCAGCCCTAGTATGGATTACAGCAGCAGTTTAACAATAAATAAATAAATAAATAAATAAATACAATGTACACAGTTTCCCCCTTACCTCAAATGTAGTCAACCAGACAAAACATGTTTGGTGTACGAACTTCTTTAGTTTTGCTCTGAAGTGACAAAGTTATCAAAGCTAACAAGTAATGGAAGCATACAGCTTTTACCAGTTTAGCAACAGGCTAACATCTATAAAACACTCTAGTATTATTTCATTAAAAAATATCCAGTCCAGTATGTGTATACCCCACTGAGGAGAGGGAGATGAGTCATTAGTTTGCTGACACTAACCTTTAGTTCTGTGTATATTAACATTGCCAGTTGCTACTGTTCAAGATTTTGGTGTTTAACTCTTTGTAGCATTAGCACACAGCTAGACAGCTAGTTAAAGTTAGTCAACTGGCTCGCATTTGAAGTTTCAAGATCGAGCCTCAGACTGCATCTTCATAATCTCAGTAACTTTACAAACCTTGCAGGATTTTGGTCATAGCTAACAAAGATAGCTTATTTAGCTCAGCTAGCTGGGAAACTACCTTAGCATGCAGATAATGTGGCTAAAATGTGGCTTCTGATTGCCTTGTAATTACCCTCTACTAGTAGTTTCGTATTAGATGTAAGATGTGAGAAATACCCTATAATTGCAGTCAGGAATAAATGTAGTAATCTCAAATAGTTTCGCTGGATTCTTCCTTGTTAGCAACATTAATTTCGTAGCTCCAGTGCAAAACTAACTACATTTGGAGTAAGAGGAAAATTCTGTATGTGTATATATTTTATCAGACGTTTCCTTTGCTTTAATTCATGTGGCCTGCTGGAACATTGTGCTTTGTAAAATAGCCTGGTTGCTCAAAATAGGCTGCATGAAATAACGTGATACTGTGTGATTCTTTTTTGAGCTGGTGGTTTTGTGTCTGGCGTGGTAAAGTGTTTCCAGTTTCCACACATTTGGACAGATCTGTGGACGAAGCCCCGTGAGAGACGTCTCTGTCTGTTCAGCTGTACTCGTCCTGTCTGGTAGATCAGCATCAGTCCATATTTTTTTCCACAATGGAAGTCATATGTGGTGGTATGTGCTGTTGGATACCAGTGTACATGTTTGTGTATTTTTTATTTATTTATTTCGGTTTGTACTGTATGTGGCTTTTTTGGACGTTACAGCATCACCCTGCAGCGGACCAAAGGACTCTGGGCTTTTGGGGCAAACCTTCTTATAGCACTGCCCTCACTCTCTGTCTCTCCCTCTCTCTCTCCCCCTCTCTCTTTCTCTCTTAGGCTAAACAGCAGGCTCAAATAAGACACCAAATTGCTGATGACAGTAAGAACGAGTATCTGTCCTACCTGCAGAAGTTTAATAAAGACCAACACGAGCACTACTACACCCTCATCCCACACATCTTTCAGGTAAGCCTTCATAGGGTACTTTGTGGGACTTAGAGGATATTTTGTGACCATGTCTACCAGAAGCCTCTAAGTGGAACTGTGTCGTTGTGGTGCAGAGGATCCAGGAGATGGAGGAGAGACGGATTGAGAGAATAGGGGAGAGTATGAGGTGCTATGCCGAGGTGGAGCGCAAAGTGTTGCCCATCGTTAATAAGTGTCTGGATGGCATGACAAAGGCAGCTGAGTCCATCGAGCCCAAAATGGTATGTAGACAGTAATTCCTCCATTCATAGAATCATTAAACTCGTAGAAACTGTGTATCATTGAATTTATTTGGCTTATGCTAATGCATTTCCATATTCCAGATTGTTTTTGCCATATCAAAGGCTCATGCTGAGCTAATGTTTATAAGGATTTATTCCACAGCACTGCTGAATGCTCGATTCTGATTGGTTAGAAGGTTTTGATTTATTTTCTATAACAGTAGCTCTGGCAGTTGTTCCAGCTGCAAGATGAATCACACACAGGGACTTGTATGGCATAATCTAAGTGTAGTAGTAATAGTAAGCATTTTTTATAAGTCATTTTTTTAACAAAGAATTTTGTTTTAGTTAATGTTTATGGAAGGAGATTGCAGTGTTAGTGCTTTGTCAGAAAGTCAATAAATATTCGAAAATGGTAAGATATTCACCATTGGCGACACACCTTACTCTCAGAATCATAAAAAGGTGCATTTTTTTCCCTATTAAATTTAAGAGGAAAAAAAATACAGAATGTGATGGAACAACGGGTTATAATTCCTGATCATAATATAAGTGATTGCAGGAACTGATTTGTTTCATGGCTGTTCAATAACATTAAATGTACCTATTAGTGGATAAAAAATATGATGTCCTTCTTTAATTTAGTGTTGTCAAATTACTGTGATATAAATGTAAGGGTCATAAGAATAATAAAACAATTTGTAACATGCTGCTATAGGAAAAAAATCTTGTTTTGTTTCACATCAAGCCCCCCCTCTCATGTCTCTCATTGATGATTTTCCTATAACAGCACTCCCTGTTGCATTTTATTCCTTGCATATTTGTGCACCTTTAAAAGCAGGATCTGAAAACAAAAGCATCTGGTTTGGGACAAATCTGTAAACCATGTAGGAATGATGCAATATATTAATAAAACTGAGTAGCACTGCATTCAGCAGTAATGCTATGGATGCAGGAATTTTCTATTTCACTTTGTTCCTCAACAGGACTTAAGTAATCTATATTTAGCAGGCATATTCATAATTTATCTCTGAAAAGTGCTGACTTCATTACTCTAAATGCCCCTGCCCCACTTTCAAGCTAATGAGCAATGATCATGATGCCCAGCTTTTCAGCAGCTGTGGCTAGCCGCCATGGAGATGATGTTTATTTGGTGTCTGTGTGTGTCTGCGCGCGCACGCATGCGTGTGTGTGTGTGTGTGTGTGTGTGTGTGTGTGTCTGTGTGTGTGGTTGGCTAAATCCAACGTTCACGTGTCTGCCGTTTGGCCAAGTGTCACAGATGGGGAGAGGCTACATTGGAGCTCTAATTGACTCACTTCCTCCGCAGAGTTAAAGTGGCTTATGGGCCGTAATTGGACTTAAGCAGCTATGTGGTTTCATGTGACTCACAGTTGCACCTTTAGTTCAGATTTAGAAGCTCAGACTTAAACACACTGCAGATAGTTTCCTTTCTCGTTGACTTTTCTCCACTTTGGATGTCTAAAATTCTGACTGTAAACCTGAGTGAAGTTTAAGAACTAAGCGTTGCACCAGGCGTATATCTTATATTTGGTTTGATTTGTTCATGACTGTAAATGCATTATGTCAGGATTCCGCCCTACAGTATGCGCTTTCGCAACGCAGAAGCAAACCGCACGAAAGCGCACCGCCCGAACTGTATGCGCTTCTGCGACGCAGTAAGGAACCGCATGAAGCGCACCGCCAAAGGCACCAGCTTTCCGTCTACGAAAAGCGGTGCATCCTGCACACCACAGTAGCGCCAGCGGCGCACGCGCAGACGCATTGTAATCAAGGTCATCTAACCGTGATGAGGACCAGGTGCACCTTGTTAAGAGGACTATAAAGGACTCTCGCTTTGGCACATACGGTGCGAAGTATTAACGCTCTTTATGGACGCTGTTATTACCGAGCCTTTTATTCCAGTTAGCTTTCTCGTGTATGACCCGTTTTGTATCTTGATTCCCGATTCCTGTTTCTGCCCTGATCTGCCTTGTTGTTATTTCCGGTTTTTGACTTAGGACTGTGTTTTGTGATTCACGTTTCTGCTCTGCCTCGTTTAACCTGTTTGCCCGATCGCCCGACCTTTTGCCCGTTGTTTGGATATCTTCTTGTGCCTGCCGATTTGGACTTGTTTGCTAATCTTCTTAAATAAATATATCTACTTATATTTATCAGTGGCTATCCGCGCATGTGTCCTACCCACGCCGTTCATGACACATTACCTTTCTTCAGCCCCATTTCCAAAAAAGCTGTGGCGCTATGTAAAATGCATATAAAACCAGAATGGAATGATCTGCAAGTCATGTAAACCTATATTTATTTGAAAACAGAACAAAGACAATATATCAGATTTGAAGTTGAGAAATTGTATTGTTTTATGAAAAATATGTCATTTTCAATTGGATGCCAGCAACATAGTTCAGAAAAGTTGGCGCAGGGATAACAGAAGAATGGAAAAGTTGTGTAATGCTAAAAATAAGGCACCTGATGGAACATCTCACAACTAATTAGGTTAATTGGCAGCAGGTCAGTAACATGATTGGGTATAAAAAGAGCGTCCCAGAGAGGCAGAGTCTCTCAGCACTAAAGGTGGGGAGGGGTTCATCACTCTGTGAAAGTCTGCATGGGCAAATAGCGCAACCATTTATGAATAATGTTCCTCAGTGTAAAATTGCAAAGAATTTGGGGGTTACATAATACAGTGGACCCCCGACTCACGAACTTAATTCATTCCGAGACTCTGTTCATGAACCGATTTGTTCGCGACCCGAATTAGTTTTTCCCATTGAAATGAATGTAAATACAATTAATGTGTTTCAGCCCTCAAAACATGTTGTTTAAAATGTATTATGGGTTTATGTGTGGCAATAAAACATAGAATAAAATTAAAATAACCTTAATTATAGAAAAATGAAACTAAATTAAATAAACAGATGATTTTAATGCACATTACCTTTGTGGTGGATACATAGGTCCTGGCGTAGTGGGACGGTGGCGGAGGGATATGGTGGCAGTTCTCATGTTTTGCGATTATTTATTTCTTTATTTCAACTGTTATACACTTAGGCTTCTTGCTCTCACTACCATGTCCACTTTCTTGGGACCCTTATAGAGTTTATATAGAGTTACCCATATAGGCTTATAGGGCAAAAATGCAGAGAAACACAACGAAAAAATGCGTTGAACACATTCACACCACGAGTGCATGCCCAGAACTTAAGGTTTGTTCACGGCGCGTGGATTGGCTTATTGTACATAAGTCAAAGATTTGTTCGTCGGTTGGTACAAAATCTGCTCAGGAATTTAGTACGTGCGTTGATTTGTTCGCCATCCAATGCGTTTGTGAGCTGAGGGTCCACTATATCATTCAAAATTCGGACAACCCGGGGAAATCTCTGTATGCAAGCCTCTGTATGTAGGCTTTGCTTATTTCAGCAAGACCAAGCCAGCCCACATTCTGCACATACTACAAGAGCATGGCTCTGTAGCTCTTCTTCACATTCTCTTTTTATTTACGTTTTACACAATGTCGCAGCGTTTTTCAGAAACAGGGTCGGACGTTTCTTTACTGAACTCATGACTTAACCAGCCTTCGTGTGCGATCTCTGGATCCTGCGTGCATCAAAAAATGTTCCATGTTAAATTGTTAGTATGATAAAGGATAAGTGTCAAGGCAATGAGAGACCTTTTTATTGGATCTGAGGGCCAGAAATGTATACTCCATACTGGCCTTAGACCTCATATTAATTCTAGCTAAGAAAACTAATGCTATTTTACAAAATATAGTTTGCAGTCTGCTCGCTTTTTACTGTAAAAGCACTTTAAAGTTTTTCTTACAGTAGTTGTAATGTTTTGTGTATGAGTCATACGAATGTAGGTATCCTGGAAAGTTTCCCTGATATCAGAGTATTTTCATAATCATAATCAAGTGTAATTCAAATGTAATCAAATGTAATACAATTTATAATCAAATGCAATTCAATCGATCCCCTGCACGTTTTCGAGTGTAGGAATAATCCCTTTCTTTGTATCCCTTTCATATAATGCTGTCACAAAAGTGATGAACAAAACTAAACATATAACATGTTCATTTCTGTCCATCCATATTTTCAACCTTAGGACACCAAGCAAGTAGTAGAGACGTACAAGTCAGGCTTTGAGCCCCCAGGCGATGTAGAGTTTGAGGACTACAGTGTATCCATGAAGAGAGCCGTGTCTGAGTCCAGCTTCCTGAACGCACGTGGAGAGAGTCGGCGTAGGAGCCGGAGCAAGCTGTGGCCTTTAATTAAGAGGAATAAGGTAATGGCTGAATGTCCTTGTGTTTGGGGTCTGTGGAAGTGCAGAACTGATGCAAACCCAAAACCCAGCAGCTGAATTAATGTATTTACTTTACTTCTCTAGCAGCTCAGTAACTTAATCTGTCATAAAGTCATAAAGCGCGGATCATGAAACCTGTTAACTGCACTGTATAACAGGAATGGGTCAAAAAAATAATTTCTTCTAAAGTCACTCAGAAAAATGCTGTTAGCATTTTAAAGCAGTGTAGCAGTCATAAAGGGAAATCTCTGCACGTGCTTCAAAATAATTTAGGTTAGATTCTCATGTAAAGCGAGTGAATATATTGTGAGCAGGAGCGCAAAACTAAATTACAGGAGACTGATCGAAAAAACCAGAACCAAAAAAACATCATTCTGTGCTCTGTAGAAGCTCTGTAGTAGGTGCTGCATGAGCTGTATAATGGACTTATGACGTCATATTTCACAATATCACTGAATCTTACCTTTAAAGCACAACTTTCACATAAGATGATTAAACACAATAAAACAATCAGCAATATTGTTAAAGTGAGATAATAATATGATAAAATAATAATAATAATAATAATAATGCATGACCACCTGTTCATCAGTCCTTTCTTTAAGAGTCTTAAAGCTCTTACAGGAGCTCTGCAGAACAGCTTTCTGCAAAAATGTCTCCATCTGGTGAAAGAAAGGTGTCAACACCTCAGCATTCCTCTCAAATCACAAAACTACACGTTGATATTCACTCATTCTGCACACAAATTTAGATATTTGCATGTAGAGTGGCTGGAAACGAAATCTCATATAAGGTTCTTTCCGACCACCTTATACGAAGTTTAAATTAGCCCGAATAGGGTAAAATATCAAAATAAATCTTCGAGTTAAAATGCTATATGAATGTATTTAGGCTTTGAATAACAGAAATGCATTCAAAAAACCTTTTTTAATTTATTAAAAATTTTAAAATGTGACTACATGTGTTATTAATAATTATAACATACTATTATTATAACGTTATTAAAGTTATTATTAAAACCGTAGTATTTTCAACCATTCCTGATCAGGACTTCATTGGCTGCAGTGTTCACTGTCATGGATAGGATTTGATTGACTATTATATATTTTTAATTTTATTTATACTACGTTGTAAATATTCACTGTTATTTAAAATCGAGACGAACTCATTTTGAGTTGTGTGAGAAATCTCTCTCTGATATATATCTTTATGATGAATTGATGTCCAGTGAAAGATGATGCAGTTTGACAAAATGTTATTCATTCCTCACAACACATGAAACAAGCACAGGTCTCGATAGTGGACTGTGTTGTTTTTTGTCAGCGCTCCTGCTGCCAGCTTGTTACTGGTTTTTTCTCTGGTGTTTCTCTCTGTCCTTATGTCTCCATCTCTCTCCTTCTGTGTTTCTCCACTCCTCCATCTGTGACCGTGGCTCCATCACTTCGTCACGTGCAGCTTATGTCCTTGTTAGCGTCACCCCGTCAGCCTCCTCCCCCTCCCCCCACGTCACCCTCTCCAGAAGGCCTGGCCAACGGGCCGCACTCGCCCCCTCACAGCAAGGAGCCGCTCGGACAGCGCCTCAATGACTTCATGAGCTCCAAACACAAGATGCAGTGCCTGAGAAGCCTCAAGCGTGGGGTAAGGACCTGAAGGAACCGCCGCAAGTCGTAGTTCCAATTTTCATTTGTGTGATAAGTAAGAACGGTGTAATAATACATTAAAAAAACATAAAAATAAAAACGAACTATGCATATAAGGAGGCATACACTCATCGGCCACTTTAATAGAAACACCTCATTCATACAGGTATCTAATCAGCCAATCCTTAATTTTAAGCAGCACGGTGCTTAAAATCATGCAGATACAGTGCAAGAGCTTCAGTTAATGTATATATCAGACATCAAAATGGCATGGTTGTTGGTGCCAGGTATATATCTGAGACATTTACAGATAATGGTGTGAAAAACGAACCAAAAAAAAAAAAAACCTTCCATTGAGCAGCAGTTCTGCTGGCAAAAATGCTTTGTTGATGAGAGAGGTCAGAGGTCAGGTGGCTCAAATATTCACTCATTACAACTCTGGCGAACAGAAAAGAACACAGAATGCACAACACATTGAACTTTCAGTGGGATACACTGCTACAACCACATCGTGTCAGCCAAGAACAGACATCTGAGTGGACACAGGCTTTAACTACATGTATCTGCATAATTTTATGAACTGCGCTGTTGTGACATAATTAACGGAATGGATAACTCTGTATAACATATTCCTAATGAAATGGATAGTGAGTGTGTAATAGGAAAGATAAGAACGTATCACAGGAAATGACAGGAATCGCTGAATAAATCAAATTGATTAGAATTGAGTTGAATCAAATTTAGTCACACTACAGGTGTAGTAATCATTCATCTCACCTAAGTGTTTCTGTTCTCTGATTCAGCAACATGTAGGAGAAACAAAGCATTTCTAGTTCAGATAGGGTAAATCATTGGGGGGGGGTATGGGCCAGTATAGTAGGCTCAGTAGGCCAGTTAAACATCCAGAGACAGAAAAAAACCTTCTCTTTACAGTATGTGCTTCACAGTGGCGCGACATACATCAAAGTTGTAACTGTAGTGCACTCTACTGATTTAATACCCTACCATCTGCTTCACTACACACAGCAGCTTTTAGTAGTCAGATTAATTAGCTTGCACAGATGACATTTTTTGGAAAATAAAGTACAGTGTTCAGCTGTCATATAAGTCTCAGAGTTAGCCGAGAATAAATAAAGATGCTAGAGGGGATGAAATAATTGAGTAAAAATGTTTATGTGCGATGGGAAGCTTAGCCAGTGACTTGCTGACTTTATGTCGAGGGTACAAACAGGCAACACTGCATATATAATATACATGTAGTTCTCAAGTCACGATGGAGATGCGTTCTGCCACACCCATCGTAAGTCGAAAATATCGTATGTCGAACCACTGTGTTGAACCAATTAGGCTAGCTTAGGTATCTCAGCCTAGCATAGCCTAGCTTAGCCTAGCCTAAACAGGAGTCTTTTCCTGTAGAAGACATGCTTTTGAATTAAAATTAGCTCTCGAAGCACACAAAAAACCCGCGGTAATGATACTCAAGGTAACTACGTGAGTTGTGGGAGAGAGTGAGGCATCGCACAAGGTGAGTGATCCAGGCATCGTCTGCGTACTCCCGGGTGTAGTTCTTGTACTTCCAGGTCTCGTCCGCATACGCGTACGTCATACGCTGTTACGCTGGCCTGCCTGCGAATAATAAATATGTTCTAAATAATTACAATACAGATACAATTTTAAGCACACGGGAGTCATCATCGTAACTTTGAAAGATCGTAAGTCAGGCCATCCTAACTCGGGGAGCACCTGTATATATATAAATTTTTAGCATTTTTATCATTTATACTTCTGTACTTCTGACAGTCACTGTCTGTGGATCTGTGGATGAAAAGTTAAAGAATATAAAGCATTAATAGTTCAGTAATGGAATATTATATTTAAATTATATTTGAATAGCTAAAGTCATGAAAGAACTGTATGCTGTGATGATAAGGGGATCTGTAAGAGGTTTTCCCCTCTTGCCTGGGATTTCTTGCTGCAAAAATGTGCAAAAAAAGTGCTGAATTGATTTGAGTTTTTCTCTGTTGTGTTTTTTTTTTTGCGTTCCTTTGTATGTTCAGCTCTCCCTGAAGTTGGTAAGTGTAAGTGTCTACTTCCACCTAGCTTACTCTTTTTACTTAGTATTTTTTTATTCTTACTACTTTGTGAGAGTCATTATAAATGATACAGTAGAGGAGTGTATTTCAGGTGTCTTACACATGCTTTTGCAGTATAGTAAAGTATGTCTTAAATGTTATTATGTTTTCAGTGCACAATGAATTTGCCCCAGAAAAGGGCCAGAGGTGGGGCTTTTAAAAAGGGCAGCATTAGGAAAAAAAGCTGATTAAGTGACCTAATAGTAATATTATATACTTAATTTTCCAAAAACTTGCTCGTGAAAATCAGCTTTAAAAACAATAAAAGTAATGATTCATAATTAAGCATAATGTCATGGGATTTTTTAACTGAAGTTTCAAGTATAGCCAATGGGTGGCACTGCTGTATTGATATGTACAATGCAGTATTTTATTCTCCTTATGGGTGGCACGCAGACTAAGTGGTTAGCACTGTCGCCTCACAGCAAGTAGATCCTGGGTCCCTGGGCTCGACCTGGGTGCCTTTCTGTGTGGAGTTTGCATGTTCTCCCTGTGTTCGTGTGGGTTTCCTCTGGGTACATCGGTTTCCTCCCACAGTCCAAAGATATGCACGTTAGGTGGATTGGCCACCCTAAAGTAGTGACAGTGCTGTTTATTCTCGAAACAAGTTAGTTCCTGTTACCATTTACATTTTAGCAGGTATGTAAAAGCAAATCTTTCCCATTCTCTTAAAAGTAATAAAACAAAAAAAAAAGTGCAGCACAAAAAAACATAACGTTCTCTGTTCTGAAAACTTTCCTGTGGTGGAAATCTTACGGCTTTAGCTCTGGTACAAAACGCAAACACTGGAGACATCTAAAAAATGAATATAAAAAGAAACCACACTCTGGTTTGTTGGGCGTCTTTGCTCTCTGAAGTCTCACAGTGCATGTGAAAAGCGATGCAGTTTGTTGAACCCTAAGGCAAATTGACATAGATTTATGCATTAAATCTATTTTTAACAACATTTTCCATACTGTAACAAAGCCTGTTTAGGAACTATCAAAAGATGACATTTGCTGATAATTTTTGTTGCAGATTATGCTATAGGTCTTTTTGGCTTAAAAAAGGACAAAGCTACTGAATATTAAAAAGTGAAAGAACACCCAATTAGCAAACAGATTATAGAGTATTCTTATTATTCAGGCGAGCTCTCCTGAACACTTTCTCTCTCTCTCCCTCTCTCTCTCTCCCTCCCTCTCTCTCTCTCTCTCTCTCTCTCTCTTTCTCTCTCTCTCTCTCTCTGTGTTTTTTAGGGAACAGTCCAGGAGGATTACAGTCATTTACCCCCAGAACAAAGGCGAAAGAAACTGCAGGCCAAGCTTAACGACATCAGCAAAGACATCCAAAAAGAGATGGATCAGAGGTATGTCTACACACAACACACACGTACGCAGACGCTCACAAACGTTCCAGAGCACAGATTTAATTCAACTTTTAATCCAAACAGTTACCAGCCCCAGATTTAACTTGGAACCTCGAGTGAAAGTCCAGTATTCTTCCAGGAACGACAATAAAACAATGTTGTTCTAGCACCAGTGCCACATCATGTTTGTCTTCTCACCGATTGCAGGGACGCACTGAATAAAATGAAGGAAGTGTACATTAAGAACCCTCATATGGGCGACCCCAACAGTGTGGACCCACGGTTAGAGGAGGTACGGCAAAGCATCGAAAAACTCCAGCTTGAGGCACACAAATATGAGGTGAGGCTATAATGTGTGTGTGTGTGTGTGTGTGTGTGTGTGTGTGTGTGTGCGTGTGTGTGTGTGTGTATACAGTATATCTGCTATTAGTAGCCCGGGCGTCTATACAAAAATTTTTGGGACGCCCCGGCGTC
>JAQMCW010000038.1:6108492-6119676 GCA_030068335.1 Chrysichthys cranchii | reverse complement strand
TTTACGGCCACAAAATGTAGGCAACAACAGCAGATGAACATTTCAGGTACGGAAAAGGCGGTGGGTCATTTGGAGATAGGCGTTTACTGCATCCCGGCGTCTATTGGAGACCGGCGTCTATTCGCCGCGCCACGGGTTTGACCCGGCATTTATTGGAGACCGGCGTCTATAAGAGACAAGCCTCTAATAGCAGATATACGGTATATATATCTCCATCCTGGATCCTATTCCTATGTAAGTTCACAGAATGCATGCAAATCCAATTTTCTGGGGTTTTTTCCCATGGAAAAATCTGTTTTTATGCAAAGAGTCTTAAATTTTTTCCGATTTAGGAGCTGTTTTTAATGCTAATTTGTGAATTATTCTTATAATTAAAAATAAATAAATAAATAAATTGTAACTTTTTAAAGTTCTCATCAGCTGTTTGGTAGAGCACATTTTGAGTCCCTATATTTTATTGAAACGTGCACTGAACGTGACTAAACCTGATTGATCCACCTCATATTTAAAATCTACAGGGTTGTCTGAATATAAAAAAAGGAACCATTATTGTTATTAATGCCTCAAATGAATAAAAAAAAACCTTAAAAATGTTTTTCATTGCCTTTTTATTGGTGTGGCCATTAGAGGATTAATTAGTCAAAGTTTTTACAATTTGAATAAGCCATTTATAAGGAACTTTTAACTTTAAGGCATTTTAGGCAACGTTTTTACATTGGGCAGATGTAAAAAAGCTGCCATAAACAGGATCTATGGATAACAGAGAAAAACCTGTTTGCTGGACGTTCCACGATGTTAAATATAAAATAATATATACAAATAAAAGTGACATTTTAGGATGTACTGTAATAGGAAAATACTCATCTTTAGTGTGGGAGCAGTAACTCCAACTCTGATTATTTACCTGATAACCTTTGTCTTGAACTGTAACTGAAGTAACAGGGTTGACTTTTGTCTCCTCATAGACCTGGCTTACAGATGTGGAGAGGAAGCTGCTGGAGAAGGACAGCACGCTGCGGAGACAAAGTGCTCCTTTTGAATCACAGGGCAACGCGGGCAATGTTGCTAACAGCTGTGCCCAGAACAGAGAGAGGTACTCCTGAAGCACACACACACACACACACACACACACACACACACACACACACACACACACACACACACACACACACACACACAAACCCTTCCTGCCTCCCTGTGGTATTCTGTCACCTTGCCCTTATTAACTTTGTATTCATTTAGACTGTTGTATGTATTACATGTCTTCTGTGCACAGTCCGGACGGCAGCTATACGGAAGACCCCAGCACGGAGACGGTGCAGTTCAAGTCCCGCAGCACCGAGTTCGATGATGAGTTTGATGATGAAGAACCTTTACCCACCATAGGAACCTGCAAGGCTCTCTACCCTTTCGAAGGTAGCGGCAGAAATTTCATAGAGGATGGAGTGCGCGTTTAGATCAGCTTTGGTGATATAAAAAATAATTAGTTCCTGAGATTTTTTTTTCTACCAAAAATCCTAACCTGTTAAAACAGCAGTTCATGAGCAGTTGACCCTACAATGTTAACGTGGCTAACACTGAGTCAAAGCTGCAGGAGAATCAGTTATCATGATGCTGCAGGACCTCAATTAGTTTTTCCTAACTCTTATGTTTGTTTAAGGTCAGAATGAATAATGTGGTTATTTTATGAAACAATACCGTTTTACCCTCAATGAAACCTTCCCCACTTGTCTAATCACAGTTTGTTATAAAGTAGTTTTACAGAAATCTAGAAATACAAGAGAGATAAAATAGGGATCTCTGACTTATTTGAGGAACCCTAAGACTTGACTACTAGCATTAGAAATAGAAAGCATTACCAAAACGAAATCACCAACTGCGTCTTGGAGAGCAGGTATGCACATACAGCTCAGTAAAACTACCACACTTGGGTACAGTCCTTTTTTTTTTTTATTGCGGCGTATTTCATAATCAGAGTGCAAGCTGAGACTTCAGCACACATACCTACGCCCACATAATCCTCAAATCATTTTCATGGCAAAAATATATTGCACAACTTATGTAACAATATTACAAAGAACAATATTTCCCACATATCTAAGTATGTAATTATATACACTGGCAGGAAAAAGGTTTTGAAAAGGTTTTCAGGAGTTTAATCACTTTTAGTACCACAAGCCTAACTCAATGAAACAGAGCTGCAGGTATATTAAAGGAATTAAAGGCAACTTAAACCTTTTTTGAACTTACAGTGCCCTCCACAATTATTGGAGCACCTTATAAAGTTTATTAAAAAAGGTTAAAAAATTCTACCTTTTGGTGAAGTAGCCGCATCTCCTATATAAATTTTATATATATATATATATATATTTTTTTTTTTTATGGAAGAAGCTTGATTCTGTGATCAGTTAACCATTTTGTGTTGATTTGGACATGTGCTTGGGATCACTGTCCTGCTAGATTCTAGCAGCTACAAGATCCAGTGTTGACCCACTTGTAGTTTCCTGGCAGCGGCGTCCTGATTTTGGTTTAAAATGTCGTGTATTTCATACACTCCATGATGCCATGTATCCTAACAAGGTGTTAGGATAACAAAACAGCCCCATAAAATCACTGAACCACCACCATATTTTGCACCTGGGATAAGGTTCTTTTTATTATAGCCATCTTTTTAGTTTATGCCAAAGCCCACTTGAATGTTTATTGCCAAAAAGCTCCATTTTTGTTTCCCCAGACCATAGAACATTCTTCAGGTCAGTTATAGTAGTGGTTTGCAAACTCCATGCACTTATGTTTGTGGTTAACTGACAAATAGCATACCTTCCAAATAATCTGTTGGCATGGAGGTGGCATCTGATGGTGGTTTGGATTGTGGAGGACACTATGTTAATGTGGCTGGTTAGCTCAGTTGGTTAGAGCGTGGTGCTAATAATGCCAAGGTCACGGGTTCAATCCCCGTACGGGCCAGAGTCTGTTTTGTATTGGCCCTTCAATCGGAAGGTTGTGGGCCCAAGGCCCAGGACCAGCAAGGTACTGCTCCCCGGGTGCTGCGCTGTTCGCCTGCCCCTTGCTTCACCTGGTGAATGGGTTAAATGCAGAGAAGTAATTTCACTGTGTCACACTATGCTGTGGTGTGGTGTGTTTCACGTGTGATAATTACTTCTACTTCTACTTCTAACTGGTCACGCTCAGATCGTAATGGAGGTCAGATATGCATCACACTCACATGTGCTTGTCGAAAATCCCATTCCAAAACCATGGGTATTAATATGGATTTGGTCCTCCTTTTTGTCTACTGTAATAGCCTCCACTCTTCTGGGAAGACTTTCAGGTAGATTTTGGAATGTGGTTATGAGGCTTTGTGCTCATTCATCCACAAGAGCATTAGTAAGGTCAGGCACTGATGTTGAGAGAGGACGCCTGGGATGCAGTCGTTATTCCAGTTCATCCCAAAAGTGTTCAGTGGGGTTGAGCTCAGGGCTCCATGCAGCCTACACCAGTCTTGGCCATCCATTTCTTTATAGACCACACTTGTCATTGCCATGCTGAAGCATGTTTTGTCTGCTTAGTTCCAGTGAAGGGAAATCTTAAGGCTACAGCATTTAAAATACTTTGTAGGTAAATTTGTGCACCTAATGTTGTGGTCCACATACTTTTTGCCTACATAAGCCAACATAAGGTGTTGAACTGGTATTCTTGAAATGAGGAAAATACTATTTTAAGATTGCGCCTGGACTAAGAAGGAGTCGTAACAGGTGGCAAAGCAGGCACCATTTTGAACCAAAGAATTTCACCAAAGATGAAAATATTACGGCATCCATCCATCCATTCATTTATCCACCCACCCATCCATTACCTATACTGCTTATTCATCAGGGTAGTTGGGAATATCGGAGGCAATCCCAGCTGACTTTATGAACGGAACACCCGTTGTGCCACTCCACCCATTTCCATACTGGTGCGTTCATTTCTAATCACAAATTTTATTATACATTTTTTTAATTACCTGTTACACCTGTATTGGCCTGGACATCAATTAGATAACAAACAGGACATGACGGTTCAGTGTGTACATGTATATTCCCAAAACATGTCCTCTAACTTTGTCACCTCTTCTCACGCTTTAGGTCAGAACGAGGGCACCATCCCAATGGCGGAAGGCGAGATGCTGTACGTAATCGAGGAGGACAAAGGCGACGGCTGGACTCGAGTGCGCAGGAACGAGGATGAGGAGGGATACGTGCCCACGTCCTACATCAAACTCTGCTTCGACGCAAACTCCAAAGGTGCCATGACCTATATTTAACCCACAGAGCTATAAAAACGACATGCGTAGCATCAGCGCCTTTTCTTGACTATCCCTGTCCCCTGGACATTTTTACAGGCCAGGAGGACAGTGTATAATATTCACTTTAGGCCATTTCTGCTTTTTAAAAGATTTGCATATGAGAATGCAAGAGAGAGAGAGAGAGAGAGAGAGAGAGACCTGGACGAACTATGAGCTATCTGAAAAACCACCTCCATCCTATAGGAAAGGAAGTGGCCTGAACTCAATGTGCAACATATTATGTAGCATATCAGACCATTTATGTTGGTATTTATAGGCTTCTCTATTTTGCATCTCTCTCCCCCGTTGTGAATAAGAGGAAAGAAAGACTTTTGCGTCCATAAGGACGAGGAGGCAATAGAGCCGCCATGGAGGTGCGCTAGTAGAAAACGCTGCTTAATCTACATTTCATATCATATCTTTGGGTATTGTGGTTGTTTTTGTATTAAAAAAAAAAATATATATATATCCATGTATGTTTATATGTCTGTCTATGGCTGAGCTAAGTGTCGAATTCTTTAAATTTGTTGAAGAGATTGACAGGCAGCAATAAAGGTGTTGTGAGGCTAATATCAGATTGTATTTAAACGAGCAAAAAAAAAATAGACATTTTCAATTTTTATCACAGTTTCTGTACTTCAGTGTTTAAAATGCTAAATTATATCACTGTAAATATTCTACGAGCAAGCATGAATGAACAATGTCTAGTCTAACGTTTACTCAGGTACTTATTTCTTTGTATTCGTTTAACTAATAAATATACATCGTTCCCCAAGCAGATAGATTCGAGCTAGACGTGTGTAATCATCATAAAAATAAAAAAATAAAAAAAAGAACTAGCTACATTAATTCTTGCATGCTCATAAGAAATTTAGCTTCGGATAGCTTTACATGTTCCATGAGCGCTGATTTGAAACAGCAACGAAACCAAGTTAGCGTAGTCACAGAGTTTAAACAAAGTCGATTTTATGACGTTGGTAAGAGAATAGAAGAGTCCACAGTCAACATTTTGCATGCAGTTCTTATCAGGACTGGAAGGGAACACCAGTCGAAGACATGTCTGTGAAGATTTAAATGAGGCAAAGAAAAAAAAAAGCACATTTCGTGATTGTCGAAGCTAATAGTGTTGGTGTGATTGCAGCTGCTTCTGCATGCTTTTTTTTTTTTTTTTAACTCATACAGGCTTTCTGTCGCTGTAATATTAAAGCTTGGTCATAGCTTTTTTTTTTTCTTTCTTTCTTTTCTCGTAAAGCAATAGTAGCTATAAATTCTGCCTCACTGCTTTATAGACTAATACAGCAGGAAGTATTAACACTGACACTTTTTTTGATCACCTCCTAGGTGATGAGTTGACATACGTGTGAGATCGAATGTAGGAAAATGGTGACAAAGTACTGTCATGGGTTAGTACTGTAGTTTTGGACTGTTCGAAGAAACTCTCAGCCAGGTGTGGTGTGCATCGTCTGAATAACTTTACACAGACCGAGACCTTCCAACGTAGTCACGTAGTCACGTATCAAGCTGTATTAACAATTAACCCTTCTCAACGGGTTCTCACGGAGTCAGCGCAGAACCCAGGGAGGTTCGCAGAACCACAGAAACGTTTGAAGGTTACGTCCTTTTATCTAGATTCCTCTGAAATACAGGATGGTCCAAATATTTTGACTTTTATTGTATTTGATAAGCTGTAACTGTCACATCACCTGCCTGTGGGCAAATAAAAGTGTCTTATAGTCCAGAAATTACGGTATTCCTATGTCACATGTCTAACATTTTGTGTGATTTGTTTTTTTTTGTTTGTTTTTTGTTTTGTTTTGTTTTTTTTGTTTTTCTTTTTGTTTTTTTGTTTTTTCTTTTTGTTCTTTTCTTTGCAGATCCCTAAAAGCGTTTGGCTGGCACAGGAGTGGCAGGGCAAGCGTCCTTGCGTGAAACATCCTCCTCTTTAATGCGTAGTCAGAGAGGTGCTGTGTGAGGCCGTCTGACAGGCCGATCCATTCTTAAGACAAACTCTGAATCTCCTCTTCTTCAGGCCAGAGGCAAAAAAAAAAGAAAACACACCTGCTCGGAATATTGTCTGAGATCTTTTCGTTTTTTTTTTGCTTTGTTTTGTTTTGTTTTGTTTTTTCAAACCCGTGTGCTAATGATTTGCTAATGAGCTTGCTTCTCGTGTCAGCCTAGACTTCTCTGCCTTGTGTAGTAGCTGCTTGCTGTCTGACCCGAGCCGTTAGGTCTAAACTGTAGTCCTCAGAATCACATCCAGGACCGTGACGTGCTCCTAGCTGGTCAAGCTTTTTTCATAATAGTCCTAATCCCATGGCTGCTGTTTCTCTCTGGCTAGCAGAAGGTTCTTGAGGATCCTTAGGGAACGCATTTTTGGGAACATATTTATCAGGCCAGAAATTATTATGAATATTGAAAAAAATGTAAGGGCGGGTCAAGCCGGCGGGAAGTCAAGTCAGTGGTTGGGTGTGGGGAGGGTTGTTATTTTTCAAGGTGTAATCATATCATATACAATTTGGTGTTTTTTGTGACTAAATCTGTGAGTGAAGTGTTTGAAGCAGGCAGCTTCGGAGTTGCAGTCCTTCAGTCGGTCACTCTTTCCTCACACAGATGAAAGCAGTGCCACCTCACTCATTCACTCATGCTCACGTTCTTCCCTGTAGTGTGTGTAAACGCCACATCTCTCTCTCTCTCTCTCTCTCTCTCTCTCTCTCTCTCTCTCTCTCTCTCCCTTTTACTAATAGTGCTCTTGCACTGGACACTGTGGTATCGTACTGTCACTAAACCAAATCCATATCTACGGGTTGAGTCTTTTGTGTCCGCTTTCTATCCAAAAGCTCTGAATGTAAGTGGAGGTTTCTGGAGGTTGTGAGGTGGTGTTAAAAAAAAAAAAAAAGCAGGCCACTTGATTAGATTAACCATGATTAGACACTTCAATAAGTGCGTGGCGCTGTCGCTTGTCTGCCCCCGATGACTCCTAGTAAGTAAGAAACTAATGGCAGACTAAAACTTTACCTCTTAAAGGAAAGCGTGCCAACATTTAACTTTAGTAAAATTAAGACGAAGCCATTTTTCTTTGTGACATTAAAATGAAAAATAAACAAACAAACAAACAAACAAATAAATAAAGAGATGGGATCCTGTTTCTGTGGCCGCATCAGCGTCGCATCGGGAATTTAGGGAATAATAAAACACGTGGGTGGACGGACTGATCTCTCCATCCCCGACTAGAATCTTTTGTCTGCTCTTGACGTTGTATGTATTCGAACAAGCGAATGAATATAAACATTTGCGTTGCTGTTGTAGAAAATTAACGGCCAATCAGAATGAAGAACACACTGGTCAACAAAATGTGGACTTAGTGAATGGTCACCGTACCCCACTGTCCGGTGGAAAAGCACTAATATTCTTTGTAGTTTCCTGTCTCTTTCTTCCTGTCTTCCTTTTCCTGTCTCTTAGTTCTTCTCATTTTAAATCTGTTTCTTTGGCATCTGTTTCTTTTTCTCCATCCATCTCACTCTTTTTCATTGTCTTTTTCTGCTTTCCTTTCCTCTCTCTCTCTCTGTCTCTCTCTCTCTCTCTCTCTCTCTCTGTGTCTCTCTCTCTCTCTCTCTGTGGGCTCAGTGGCCGTGGCCATAGCCGTGTGTCGTGTAGCTGTAGTGGTGCGTTCACTCGATGTTGATGATGTTCTCCAGCTGGTGCTGTGTTTCTGCGCATGCATGCTTGCCCCGTCTCTTTGTCTGTGCCAGTCTTAGGGATCCAGCAAGTTCTTGCCTTCACTTCCTGATGGGCGAACTTGCTTCTTCAGTTGTGTTCGTGCCTGTGATTTACTTTATTTATTTATTTATTTTCAATTTATTCAATCGAAAGTTTTTTTTTTCTTTTCGCCACCCGTGCATGGCCACTTGCTTCATGCTCCCTAAGTTCTTTTTCTTTTCTTTTCTTTATTTTTTTCTTTTTTCTTTTTAAAAAAAAAAAAGAAAATCACGATGCTTCTTTTCGATCGACGTCGTTTTGCAGTAATTTGAGTTGATGTTAAAAACAAATAGTTACCTCATTTTGGATGGATTTTAGGCTGCTGTTTGAATCAGCTCTGAATGACTAATGTTGTGGTTTATCTCCATTTATAACGAAAGAGTATTGCAGTGCTGAGCTGAATGCACGAGTGTGTGTGTGTTTGTGTGTGTGTGTGTGTGTGTGTGTGTGTGTGTGTGTGTGTGTGTGTGTGTGCGTGTGCATTCTCTGTATTGTGCTTGGATTTTCTGACTCTCTCTTCCCCTCAAGACTTTCTCATAAACACCAAACTGCCAAGATATCAGAGCCTTGTAATGTCAGTGTTGATCCCAGCTGCTCCCTCTTTATTAGTAATAATAGAGCTTAATTCTACTTCAATTTTCAAAACAGAACCATTGTAAAATGCATCACCTTTTTATGTGCAAATGAATCGAATTAAAGGCCATTGTGAAATATGCTGCTGTGTGTCAACATTGCGTGTCATACAATTCTTATTTAATATTAATAATAAATTATACTATTTAATACTTATTACTTATTAAATCACATTACACAGTATATATAATGTGATTTAATAATGTATAATCGAATAATTCTTTTTTTTTTTGTTATTTTTTTGCCAGTAGATGGCAACACAGGGCAGGTGAAGATACACACATGGGTATACACAGACATCCCTTCTTAACATGGAATATTTGATATAGTCCATGTATACGTATATGTCATCTATACACAGGTCTGACTCGTGGTTGGTTTTTAAAACTGAAAACAAGTAAAATTCTGGTGTCGAAAGTAATTACAATCTGTACAAGCCTTTTAAAAACATCATGTGATACTAACACAGGTCATAATGAGATACAGGCTCAAGTCATAACTTCAAGATACTAAGTCATAATTATGCACTATTAAATCGAGTTATGAGATGCCAAGTCATATTTTTTATATACTAAGTCATAATAATAAGATAGCAAGCCATGATTCAGAGAAACTACACCATAATTATGAGATATGAGAAGATATCATTTAGAAACACTATTTCATAATCTCAGGATACTACATGATACTTGTGAGCTAATACACTATGCCTTTATGATACCACACCATCATTTTGACATA
This sequence comes from Chrysichthys cranchii, assembly GCA_030068335.1. Classification (NCBI taxonomy): domain Eukaryota; kingdom Metazoa; phylum Chordata; class Actinopteri; order Siluriformes; family Claroteidae; genus Chrysichthys; species Chrysichthys cranchii. The sequence continues at coordinate 6,110,219 of JAQMCW010000038.1, read as the reverse complement.
CTATCTCAGAATTTCAAGATACTTAGTCATACCTATGAGATAACAAATCATAATTTCGAGCTACTGTCTTATGTTCGAACCATACCAAGACATAACAGCATGTCAAAATTATGCCTCAATTATGACTTATAGTATCTTGAAATAATGATTTGTTATAAATCATTGGTCTCATAAGTATATCTTCTGAATGATGCATTTCAGAATTATGATTATCTTAAAAATTATTATTATTATTATTATTATTATGTCTGTGGTAAGTGGAGTAAATGGGCTTTCATGGAAAAATCCATTTAAATTTAAAAATAATTCCTTTTAAAAATGAAAATAATTTCTGGCTAATGTCAGAAGACGGGCAAGAGCAATCAATATTTTAACACACATACGGAAATTGTAAATGCATTTTTTCCCCTTATTGTTAGCTGTTATTTTCTGTAAAGACTATCAAAACATGATTCGACTGAATGACATTTAAATCATCCTAAACTTTTGAAATGTATAACTATTGCTTTACAGACATTCAAGGAATGATGTAAGATCTTTAAACAAGGATCCTAACAGAGGCTGGGTTCAAGAGGTGCTGGGAGGGATTAGTCCAATGTTTTTGAGAAAGCAGGCAAATAACTTGGTCAAAAGTTGTTTCAGAGTAGGTGAGATTGGTCAAATATTTTTGGGGTGAGTGGGATTGGTCAAACTTTGTAGCGGGATCGGGCAGATTAGGTCAAATGTTTTGCAGGAGCAGACGATTGGTAGGATTGGTAAAAGGTTTCATGAGAGTGGGCAGGATTGGTCAGGCTTTTTTGTTGGAGCAGATGGGATTGGTTAAACCTTTTTAGTGATTGTTCAAAGATTTTTGTAGTAGTTGACTGGACTGGTCAAATTTTTTTGCAGAAAAAGGCAAGATTGGTCAACACTTTAAAAGGAACAGATAGGATTGACTAAACCTTTTGTAGTAGTGGGTGGGATTGATCAATCATTTTTGTTGGAGTTCTCGGGATTGGTCAAATATTTTGTGGGGTAGACACGATTAAACTAATTTTATGCAGGAGTAGAAGGTGCTGGTTAAAGTTTATGGGAGTGGGTGGGATTGGTTACATTTTTTTGTCGCATGGATGGAATTTCAACTGTTTTGCGGGAGTGATGGGCTTGTTCAGGAGTTTTGTGGGAGTTGTTGGGATTAGTCAGACTTTGTGGGAGTGGACAGCATTGGTAATTCTTTTTGCAGAAGTAGATGAGATTGGTCAGATGTTTTTGTGATTGATCAGATTTGGGGGAGTGTCCAGGATTGGTCAAACATTTTGCGAGAGTGGCTGGGATTGATCCAGTTTCTGTGGGAGTGGGCAAAACTTGGGCAAGAACAGGTGGGATTGGTCAGTTTTGTTTTTCTTTCTTCAGAAGCATGGATTGATCAAATGTTTTGTGAGAGTGGAGGGGAGTGGGAATTAAAAAATGTCCTGATGAATACTTTAAGTTTGCTCTCAAAGACACTTCTGATCATTCAAGCCAAACGTTTATGTCTATTAACTCATACTGCTTTGGCCTTCAATACATACAGTAAATTGGCCTGAAAATCATTCCTGCTTATCCTTAAGAGCCCATTTTCATTTTAAATACCACTCAAAAACTACCAATAACATTTAAATGTAATTTACTAACACACACACACACACACACACACACACACACACACACACACACACACACACACACACACACACAAACACACACAC
>JAQMCW010000038.1:6040996-6052511 GCA_030068335.1 Chrysichthys cranchii | reverse complement strand
ACACACACACACACACACACACACACACACACACACACACACACACACACACACACACACACACACACACAAAGCTCTTTCGCAGAATACAGATATGCTCAGCAGCTAATGGAGGTTAAGCAGAAACGTACACTGTGCCTCAATGGAGATTAATGTAATGATTAACCTAATGTAATGCAATTTGGAAAAGATATTAATAATCATTATTATACACCTAAATTGTCTGTACAGCATCTTACCTACAGCCTTGGTCAGCTTAGATACACTCACGGTGCCCCAGTCCCATCTCTACCAGACACAGTTGTCGTGATTCTACACAGCCGTGTTGAATAATCAGCCCCAGTGTTTATATACGCCCAGTCAGACCCAAAAAAATTTTGAGTTTATCTTTAAGCTTTCATTTTAGTCAGCTTGCGGAACATGTGATATTTCTGTAGCAGGCTTCTACTAATCAATTGTGGATGAGCGTCAGACTCGTCCGTGCTTCTTCTGCATTATTTTTTAATTTGTCATGAAAAGCTAGGCTTAATATTTCAGGCTGGCAAGAGAGAACTTCAATAAGATACTAATTCTTGGGTGACGCTTTTTAACTGCCGGTTTCAGAGAATTCCCACGATGACTGAAATTGTTTAATTACATTTTTGCGTCAGAATCGTGACCTAATCCTAATTAAAGTTTCATATACTAAATGAGCGTTGACCTCGATTTTCAAACATGAAAAGATGCGAATGAATAATGGATGCTCTGACTAAGCAAATCCCCAGTTCTAGCATGAAATGTTAGTTTACATAGATAATGCATTCATTATTATGATATGACTTGACAAATGACATGGTATAAATCCACAATGGGGTGGTGAGGTGCAACTATTTTTTCCTGAAAACTTTACCACGGTGGGAAAACCGGCAGACTGTTCCAAACTGTTTACACTGGAGACTCCATTCATAACTGCTAAATATACATCTCCTTACAGAAACATACACCACATCAACACCATTGTATGTCTTTTTTTTTTTTTTTTTTTTTAAATAATAGCACTTTTTTGCATTAGATTATGTAAATCTAATGTAGGGCTGTAGGATTGTTTTATTGATAGTGAATTTAAAATGATGGTGTCTATACTACACTTCACTATTTAAACTCACAATACAGCATTCACTCCACAATGCTGATCATTACCATAATAGCACAGGCCTACTAGGTGTTTGACAGACAAACTAGGTGTCTATATCTAGATGAAGAAGAGATAAGCGGCGCATTAAATTCACTGACTGGCATGAATCTTAATCTGGAGGTGAGGACGGATGGGTGTCAGCTGAAGCACAGCCTAAATACTTCCACATTGATTCAGCTTGCTGACACACACCTAGTGTCGATCAGGGGAGATGGTCAGTCAGGACTACTGGTGTGGATATCTCTTCTCCAGTGTGAATAAACAGCTCAAGTAGACAAATCCACATTCCTTATCCACTATTCCTTCCGCTAATAATACGGCTCTGCGGATCAGAGTTCAGCATCAGAGAGCTGACACACTACTTAGGTAGCCTGTCACAGTAGCACTCCAGCAATGTGATATAAATTACATCATGAACAGGTTCCTGGCAGCGAATGTTGTAATGTAGAAAGCTGTTAATGATACACGTACACGCTCTTCTCTTTTCTCAAAATAGTGGTGCCGCTATAGCTTTCCATATCTGCTTTAAAGCGTCTTAACGGAAATGAAAAATACAAAAATTTTAAATTGGGGTTTTTTTTTTTTTGGGTAAAACTCAAAGTTTTGTACATAGAAAAAGCCCTCATTAACCATGTGCAAAAAAAATTGCTACATAGAGTTGTACCAAGACGGCAGCACAGTGGTGTGGTGGTTAGCACAGCAAGAAAGTCCTGGGTTCGATCCCCAGGGTCAACCTGGGCGCCTTCTGTGTGGAGTTTGCATGCTCTCCCCGTGTTTGCATGGGTTTCCTCCGAGTACTCCAGTTTCCTCCCACAGTCCATGCACATGCACATGCAAGACATGCACAGAGGGGATTAGGCTAATTGGCTACTCTAAATTGCTCATAGGTGTGAATGGGTGTCTGTCTCCGTGTGTCGGCCCTGCGGTGGATTGGCGACCTGCCCGGATTGTACCCCGCCTCTCGCCTGAAGACAGCTGGGATTGGTTCCAGCTTCCCCCTGCCACCCTGAACAGGGTTAAGCGGCAGAAGATGAGTGAGTGAGTTGTATCAAGACATTTATACCAATAAGAAACTATATCACAAGTGACAAAAAAAGGTCAAATACTGCATAATCTCTTATGTTGTGGATCGTTCCCTTGTTCATTATTCATGGTGATTTCATTTTTAACTTTATACAAATTTGTCAGATACATAATAAATCAAAGGTCGTTTTCCCTGCTTCGTTTCAGAAAAATGGGTGTGCAAACTGATCCAAACAAAATCTACTATCAGAGAATGTGCTGAGGATGTATTGGACATTTTGTAAGAAGGTTAGATTGTAAGATGATATAAATAATGTTCATGGAAACTTCTGGGGGGAAGAAAAATGAAATTCTGGACTGACCGTTTCATAATGTCCTTAGAAAAACATTCCTAACATTTTTTTAGTCAGATAAAATCTAGTGTATACTTCAAACAGAGCTTGTGAACATATGATTGCAGCATTGGAAGCTGGATGGATTACACTTGTAGTTGAAGTGGCATAAACCATGAGGTGCAATGGTTAATTTTTAAAATATCTTACTTGTACAAATAACGTGAAAAATACTGCAGAATATATTAAATAATAATGGATAAGTCCATGGCCTCAGCACAACTATATTAAGTGGCTGAAAAAACATGCTTGGAAAACTAACAGACTACTGGTCAGGAATAATAGCTTGTGTTTTGATGGGCCTCCTGTCAGTCTTTTTTTTGTAGACACTGTACGTTACAGGCCACCATAGCTTCATAGAAGGGTAATTTCACAAAAAAAGAGGGTGGGGGGGTGGGGGTGTAAGGGCAATTGTAAGGATTTTGGAGCCACACTGATGAATCATTCCAGGAAGCAAATGTTTCCACACATGAATCATTCCCCAACTTTGAATATTTGTCTACAATTCAAACAATTTTGGAATCTGAGCTGGCACCAATATAAAAACTAAAAGCAAAAGGTGCTTGGTCCATGATGTAAACTTTCTTAACAGGCTTGAGCAAGATCTGCCTGTTGTTGCGCTGGTAATTTCTCACACCAGAGTTGAGATGTGTGAAACCAACCTGACAACACTTCTCAAATTTCACATAAACAACTCAAATGTCTACAGTAAACAAATAAAATGACTCAGCTATAGTCATGCAGGTCTTAAGGCCAAAAGCTCATTCAGTCTGACAGTGTATGCATGTGTGTGTGCGCATGTATGTGTCTGTAAGAGACGCTGAGGCTGAGGAGCCGTTACGATGATGAAAACGGAGAAGCATTGGGGAGGTGCTGGCGCTGGAGCTGGTATTTTTAGGGCATTCCTGGCCAGCACAGGCCTGGTGATGAAGGCTGCCATTACTCTTCTCCCCTAGCACGGACTCGTCCATAAGGCATGGATTTCCCGCTGCTGTACTCTTCACGCAGCAAATGTGTATTGCTCGTGTGTATATCACTTACATCTTGACAGCAAAAATATATGGCCTACACAAGGAGCTGAAACTGCGGAATGCTTTATCGCACTACGGAGGTATTTGGATATAATAACTCTTGGGAAGATGCGGATTTGATAAAGAATACGAGCAACCAAGGGCTGTGGTGACTCAAGATTTAAGTTTTAGCACTTGGGACAGGAAAGCTGCGAGTTCAAATCCCAGACTGGCAGAAAACCACAAACATGGTCTTTACCCTTAATTGTTTGGTGAAAGTCATGGCACAACAGAAAAGCGTTCATTCTATCATATGGAAATTGGGAGTTTGGATCCCAAATCACAGCAACACTAGCCAATCATGGGCATCTGTGAATTCATGAATGCGGAAGAATGCGGATACATGAGCATCCAATCATGAGCATTATTAAGCTTATGTATGGAGAAGAGGGCAGATAGCACCTACAGCTGAGCCTGTATCAGGATTCCCTGTAATGCAGCATGAGCAGCAGCTCAAAAGGATGCAGATGGCTGGGTTCATAGCCCTTACCCTACCTGGGTGGTTGTCTTATGACGGGGTAGAAATTGGCCAATTCCAACTTAGGGAGAATTATCAAATAAATAAATGTAAAAGCATTTATTTAAAAGTTGTACATGGTTAAGTGACAGAATGTTAAGTTAAATATTATTTCAATGTCCTCTAAGCAAAAGACTTAAATTAGCACATATTAAAGTAGCAGTTTGTAAATTTAAGAGCCCTCTGCTACCTGTGAGGTGAATCACAATAACAAGGAACCGATACGCAGACTATATTCATAATACACACAAGTTGTACATGGTCTGTTAGTGTGAAGGGAACCCACTGCCTTCCACTGCATGGAAATATTTCAAATCACACTTTTTCTACACTTACATGATTTGGCAGATGCCCTAATCCAGAGCAACTTTCATTGAGGTCATTTAAAAACCTCACAGTTGAGGTGTTAAGGGCCTTGTTAAGGTGGCAGCTTGGCAAGGCTTTGAACTCACAACTTTTTGATCAGTAGTCCAATGGCTTAACCACTGAGCTACCACTACCACAAATGATGACTGTTATAAATCTAGAAATGTTCCCCACATCAACAACCAGTAACTAAACCTTTCTTACATCAAGCACAACCTATTTATCAGCCCGAAACAGGACCAGAGGAATGATGGTCATGTGATCAGTCCCTCGGTCTAATTATGCTGACGCAGTGGCTGCCACTTCTCGGCATGATTAGTCTTGCTCTAACTAAAATAACTCCCCGTACTGAGAAACGGGTCAGGCCATGAACTCCAAACAATGCCAGTGAATGCCACGGCTCTGACTTACAGACAAGAGGAAGAAAAGGATGTACAGTGATGTTCCTCATCAGAACAGAGCGTGATTAGGAAGCGGTGTGTGACGCAAACAAAAGCATGCATTCAGAGGCTTTACCTCGTTCCCATGCATTAAGAATGCCTTAATTTTCTTTCAAACCAGGATTACCATAAACTGATAGAGAGAGAGAGAGAAAAAAAACCCCAAAACTCCTAAATGTACAGGATTTCATAGTTGATCTTTGTACCAAACATGTTTGCAACTGCCAAACTTTCTTAATCAGGGCTCAAGAACTCACTTTCCTATCTACAAATCCAATTTTGTGCATCCAATATTTTTGTGCATCCATTTTTCCATCCAGTCACTCCAGAAAAATCAGTCCCTCTGAATTTAACAGCTGTCTGATTCAACAGTAGTGTTCATACAGCACCCATGAACACAAAGGGCTTTTTATGCATCATTTGTTTGCATTTCGGTTCAGGTTTATTTGCACGTCACTTTCCTTTTCACAGATATTTCATCTAGGCTGCTTTACAGAGCTCCAGGGCTAGGCCCTACTGAGTAAAACCAATAAAGAAAGAATGAAGAAAAGCGTTCTTTCCAGATACACATGGCCATTTCTGGAACAGCATCCTAAGAATTCATACCAGGGTGTTCGTTTCTTTGAACTTGGAATGCATTTTGTTCGTGCCAATGCACCAACAGGAGGCTAAACTAAATCTCCCACTCAGACATGGAACTTTGTTTCTCTGATGAATTATCCAGTATATTCCTAGTTTATAGCAAACGCTGATGAACGCTGGTGTTTCTGCTCATACAAAACGCTGAGGAATGAACCACATCAGGTTTATTTACATAAGCTGGTTTGCATCCCGATACTTTAGTAACCTGAGTCACGAAACCTGCCTGCTTTCAGTGTATGCATGCATGCAAGTGTGCACGCGCGTGTGTGTGCGTGTGTGTGTGTGTGAGGGCTCTGTAGCCCAGGTGGAGCACCATTTCAGGATTAAAGTCCAGCTGTGAAAAGAGTATTTCTTCCTTGCACCCTGTCCAAACTCACAGGACCGGAATAAACTCCAATGCACGTTTTTTCCCCCAGATATCAGGTGCAGGTTAACAATCACTCCACAGTGCACTCCATAGTTAGCTTACCTGCAGCATGAACTGAACTGCCATAATGCTCCCTTCTCATCCTGCTTCACACCTCATCAGTATTAATAAAAACATAAATAAAAAATACACAAAAACTGGGCAGACTGTAGTAACAGATCTTTCGCCTGTACTACTCTCACAACAAACTGGAACAAAATAAAACAAGCGTCTACCAGGACAAATAGGGTGTCTTGTTCTGCCCACTGAGCTCCCAGGTGGCCAATCAGGTAAAGGGTATCTGTTGTGTGCTGTAAGGTAATCTCATGGACACCGGACACTCTCTCTTCGTGTACCACACACTAACCTCCGCCCCACGGGGCAACCGTTTCCTCCCAGACAATAACCCACAGAATGAGTGGCCCCCGGTCAGCCACGTCTTGCCGTTGTACTTCACGGCTTTATTGTCTATGAGTGTGTAGGTGCTTTCAGTTCAAACAAAGACTCCTTCAAAGGACTTCTGAGGTTAAAACACAAAGCAAAGACCTGAACTGGTGCTCAACAATCTCTCAGCAGTCTTGAGCCCCAGGAGGTTGGGATCATTCCAGCTTGAGGACTTTACAGAAGAAGTGCATCATAGTGCAATTTTGTATCTCAGAACTAGTGAGAGAGCTGACAGACTGCTGTGTTTCATGAAAAGAAAAAGTGCTGAGTGAGAATGCAGCACTGGGTATTTCCAAATCAGCATCAGGTTGATCCACCGCAGGGCGACACACACAGACAGACAACCATTCACCCTCGTGGGTAATTTAGAGTAGCCAATTAGCCTAATCCTCTCTGTGCATGTCTTTAGACTGTGGGAGGAAACCAGAGTACTCGGAGGTAAACCCATGCAGACACGGGGAGAACATGCAAACTCCACACAGAAAGGAGCCCAGGTCAACCCCGTGGATCGATCCCAGGACCTTCTTGCAGCGAGGCGCTAGTGCTAACCAATTAACCACCATGCCACCCTGCAAGAAAAGTTATTAATGTTAATATTTGATTCGAAGAAATTCTCAAGAGAAATGATAGGTAGGAAACTGTAATGTCATTCTATACTGCTATTAAAACATTCAATCTTGGTCGTTACGTTTTCTGAGGACAGTCACACATGAGACAGAACTGTAATCGGAAAGAAACAATCCGCGGGTGACTACCGTACCTGGAATTTGACTTAATTGATGTGAAAAGACTTTCAAGGCAAAAGGTAAGGAAAAAAATAGTTTAGAAAGACTGAAATCAAATGTTTGGCCATGACTTAATGTAATGTAGGTACTGCATGAGTGACTGATGACATAAGGGGTCAGGGCTAAAGCAGTGTACCTAATTTAACTGAAGCAAAGCAGCTAATAGGACATGAATGAGATTAGCGGTAGTTATAAAGGAATAAATGTTGTTATTACTGTGCCAAGGAGCGAGTCGCCATTTTTGATTCCATCAACATTCCAAAAACAATCTGCACCAATTCCTCGACATCCTAGACCACAGATCTTAAATTGTAAAAACTGTTAGTGGAAGTATCAGAACCGGCCTCAGCTGTCTCGCAGATGGCTGCAAAAGAAAGAAAAGTTTAGACATATTTGGTTCAAAGCTTCCACGTACGACATGTAGACGAAGAAATTTCGAGATGGACCTCAAAGGGATCAAAAACAGTGAATTTGGGGAGGTTTTGCTGCACAGACAGAGCAGAGTGGTAGTTATGTGCTTACAAAACAAAAACAACACATTGGATTCTGGGAAGGGCGATCCGGCCCCTTTAATACGCATTTTAATATATTAATTTCTTTCCCAAGTAAACAGCTCATACTCAGGGAACTGACTGAAGGATGAGCAGATTGTTTCCTTATGGACAAAGCTATAATGCCTTGAGGCTACTCTCAAACTTCACTAAAATTCCACTTTGATCATGTTTACTCTGAACATTTCAATAAGCCACCAATAAGAAGAGCCTCCATATGTGATGTAGCAAAAGTGTGCGCTTTCTACTATCTTCTGCAAACAATGACCAAACCCAGAACCGTGTTACATGCTGTATTTAGAAATGTGCACAGTGGCCTAGCTGTGTAAATAATCTGTTTTCAAACGTGCCTTGACGACGCATCACTGCCTCAACTTTGAGGTCAATTTTGTTCATTGCGCCTACCTACATTGGTGAGCATAGCGCAAAAATGCTGATCATCCTTAGGCATGATCTTTTAACGTTTTTGAAGGAGTTCCCAGTGTCAGCGCTTTCAAAACAGGCAGAGATAAAGATGTAAATTTACATTTTAGAGTTTTTCACGAATAAGCTGCATTTTTTAATCGCATTACTTTCAAGAGAAAGTGACGAACCAACTGTTCATTGCTATAATAAGGCAATTTGTTTCACAGACATTCCACAATATTAACTGCATTCCTTAATAAATAATCATTGCAATCATTGGCTGTGGTGTAAAGTGGAAAAAAACTCACTCCAGTACAATATACTCTTGTAGGAAAATGATCAGTTTTAGGAATGGAGACCATCTTCTGCTTTACATTATCCTGTCATTGGTAGATTTTTTATAACAGTATTGCGATTAATATAATTTATACTTTTTTTTTCCAGTCTCAATTTTATTATCTTAATTTATACTATTTGGCCATTTGCGATACTTAAGGTATGTTTGTGAAATCTGATCGACTAAATGCTTTTATTTAGAATATTTCTTCCCTGACCAAAAAAAGTAGTGATGCTGACATCATCCTCTTTGAGTCTGCAAAGCTTTTGGAGAATCAGATGTTGCGAAAAGGATTTATTTGTAGCTATATGTCTTCTTGGATAAGTCCATTAAACTCATGCTAAAATCAGCATGGTCGAGTTTCATAAAAGTTTGAAAAGCGTTCCCGCTGTCTCCCTCCTCCACAGAGCTGTGCTCCTCTCAGACACTCTCGGTGTTTGCGCTCGGCCTGGGTTGGGTTTTTATTGAAGGACAATGGAGGCTATTGAACAGGAGCATCGCACAGAGCTGGCATAAACAACCTCTTATTCATTTCCCTGATCCCTCGGGTTCACAGTGACTCACTTCTCTCTTCCTCCTCATCCTCCTCCTCATCCCAGCTGTCTGCCTGAGATCAGACTCACTAAATGAGACTGTGATTTGCTCGCATGTTTGGAATTCCTCACGGATCACGGTATGTTCAGAAATAGATAGTATCAGGGCTGTGTGCGTGCAATGCGAAAAAAAAAGGGGAAAAAAAAGGTCTAAATCAGAATGAGAAAATAAATGTCATACATGGAATTTAAAGAGGAGTCAGGAAAAAAAAAACATTTTACTCATGCATTGGTTATGGTCGTGTGCAAAAGTTTGCACGCCCTTAGAACAAGATAGAAAAAAGAAACCGTTGTTAATTCTGTATCACATAATTTGGATCCTTGCAGCTGTTATATTTCTCCTTTCACTTCATAACACCTCTGTCTTCGCTAATCCAGATGTTTTTTTCGATTCAGGTGGCGGAGACCAAGCCAGTTATTATAAACTGTTGATTTTTAATCCTTGTTTTAACCAAATAATATTTTTGTAGACAAAGTGTAGAATAAATATAAGACTTGTGTTTAAAAAAAGGAAGAAAAAAAACCCCTTCATTTTAAAATCAAACTTTTGCCCCTGTCTATATATTTAACTGTTTTTAACACCGTGGCACAAAGAAATACTTACTTAATTCAAGCAATACATGACACTGATTATTAAGTGAACCTTAAATTTCTACGTGGGACGTTCCTGCATCAGTGGCCAACTTCCTCAGGACTTCACCATCAGCTCTGCTATCAAACTTTTGGGATTCGTTCATTGTTCCTCCAAGAACCTGCAAGAAGTCACACACTTTCTAGGGCCCTGCAGCCCAATGTGGTGCAAAATGCTGCACTGAAATACATAGTAATTACTGTAAATGCATCAGTTTATCATGGTTACATTGCTAGCAAAAGAAAACGCAGAAAAACACAATAACAACAACAACAACAACACAGTATGCAATACCCTTTCGTGTAAGAATGCATTGCTGCCAAAACATCAGAATGTGAACAAAGAAAATCCATCCCTAATTAAAGTGCTTCCCAGGGGAAATATTAAGTCTTTAAAACTGATGCCTGCAGGCTCTAACCAAACATCCTGTTATTACAAAGTAGTGGGAGTGTGCAGAATATAAATTGGCTTAATTTACTCAAATTAAAAGATAGATTAAAAAGACAGAGACCACGCCCTGATGAAATGAGGCGTGAATGATGAAAAACTGAAAGTCTTTGTCATTCCGTTTCATCCTGTGACACATGAAACGATCAGCATGGTGAGCAGAAATCTTCCCGGATAGCTCAATTATTATCTCTCTGATAGCGCTCGCTGTCGAATGCACGGTCCGGTGTGGGATCGGCTGCTGAAAACTCAAAGCAAAGATCAGAGAGGGGGAAAAAAAAAGAAAAACAAACTGCACGAGAAGTAGTCTGTAAACGTTTCTCATCCTGTGGGACTACAGATAACACAGGGGTCATTTGTCATGCTCTGAAAGGAAAAAACAACTTTGGAACATCACAAAATTTTAACAAGCTATTTTCAAGATGAGGAGGGGCTTTTTTTCACCTAGTATGAACATTTACTTGGTAAACAAGAACAAGCAAACCATATGATGACAGGGAGAAGTTTTGGACCCCTATAGTCCGCTAACAAATAATACACTGATCATGAGAACTGAGACTGGAGCTCCTTGTTTTACATTTTGGCATGATTGAAAATGGTCCAATGTACTGTACTTCATAAAGCAAGTCAACAAGTACTCTAAAAGTAGGTCTAAAAGACAAAAATAGACGTGGATTTTGCCTTGTGGAGGAAGACGAACACCATGTGGTAACATGCCATGTCAGCTGCAGTGAAAAGTATCATCCTCCCACAGAGCCATCATAACAAGCAAAAAGGAAAAACTAGTTAAATAGATCAAGTTCAATCTTTTAATAGTTTTGTTCAAACGTTCATTGTGTCCCTTACAGGCTTTTTTTTTTTTTTTTTTTTTAACATGCAGGGACTCAAACTGGGCATTGACTAACAACCCAGCGTCGATTTGAATATGTACTCGTATATGAAAAAAAGCTGCAGATGTTTGATTGTGTAAGGCGGGCTATTTGTTTAGGTAGACCACAAATTACATTACCTGGCATACTACTGCAATAAGGCAGCACAATACCGAGCTGACACTGTAGCCATTTTTATTTCTGTGCAATTATTTTGGGGATAACACATTTTATTCCCAATTGTTTAGCCAACTACTGAACAATAAATAAATAAATACATACATACACTACCGTTCAAAAGTTTGGGGTCACTTTAAAATGTCCTTATTTTTGAAAGAAAAACACCGTTTGTTTCAATGAAGATAACGTTAAACTAATCAGAAATAGTTGTTAAATGTTATAATAATTGTTAATGTGGTAAAT
>JAQMCW010000038.1:6016378-6038551 GCA_030068335.1 Chrysichthys cranchii | reverse complement strand
TATATAGAGACACACACACACACATATACATATATAGATATAGTTATAGATGGATAGATAGATAGATAAATAAACAGCTTATTTATAGATCATTATGCAAAGCAGAGTTACTGTAATCACCTCAAAGTTGATAATTGTCCAGTATTATTTCGACAGCAATTCACCAATGATTGCAATTTTTCATTTAAGCATGAGACGTTGTACGTTTTATCTGTTTATGGTTAAAATTGTGGGAAGTATACAAAACATGGTAATTCCTGCAATCACCATCATGGTAACAGCTATAATCAATGCTTTCCTCACCAGCATCTTTATTGTTCTCTCTTGAAGCTAATATGAGAACAACAAAAAAAGCAGCTTGTCATGGTACCGTGTAAGCGGGAAAAAAAACCCTTAATGCCGATTGATTTCTCATGGAGAAAAACGTCAAGGTACAGCCGCGACAAAGTGCGGTCTGAACAGAAAACCTACCAACAAAAACACGAGTGTCGGCCACAGAAGTCCATGCGTTCAGTGTTACTATAGAAAATTACTAGAAAGTTACTAAAACAAAAATCTAAATTAACATCTAGAAAAATGTATTATTGAACATTAAAAAAAAACAGTTAAAATGAAATGGTCAATACAAAATTAGATTTTAAATGCTTAATCAGATACTCGGAGCTGGGAAGAAATACAGTTGGTCTATGGTATATAAGTACTAACAAAACACATGATGTCTTATGAAAGTTTAATGGGATGTCATTTATCACAGTACTGGCATTACATCATAAAATCACCCAGCTCTACTATGCTGAGTCGCTGTAAACATACAGACAGGTTCCTTGCTGTGTTTATTTGACAGTCTCATCCTGACATGTACACCCAGCCCCTGCACTGCTACATCATGGGGCCCATAATCCCCAGCCTAAGCCGGTCCCCACTGTGCCAAGTCAGACAGACAATAATGAGCTCGATGAATGTCCACCGGGGTTTTCACACACACACACAGACACACATAGACAATTTCACCTGCCCTCTAGGATGAGGCAACTCCATCCAATAATACTTGCTAAGACACTGGGTCCAACAATATTAGACAATTTTTTAAAAGTTTTTAAATGTGAAGATTTACTGACGTCTAAAAATCAGGGCGTGGCCACACAGGTGGCACTGGGTGGCAGGTGCTACCCTTGAAATAAGCCTCCCTCTGACCATATCCCTGACCTCAATCCTCTATGAAGCCTTGCTTTTACACATTTATTGCACATCATGAATTACATTATTAAATCCCTGCCATAGCACTGTAGATACAGTCAGCTCCAGAATTATTGGCACCCCGTGTAAAGATGGATAGGAAACAGATTATGGAAAAAACATCTTTGTTGTTCTTAGTTTAACCCCACACTGAAATCAAACCTTTGATTTTGAAGCAAATCTACTTTTTAAACAAGACTATTTGTGTCAGAATTACTAGACCTAGTGCCACATCCCTATAATGTACGAAGAAGTCAAGAAACACCCTGATTCTTTCTCATGACCTCTTTTCAACTCAACCAACAGATTTTCAATAACGGTAAGATCAGAGGACTGGGACGGTGGACACTGAACCACTTTTATACAGATACTGATGTTTTTTGGATTCTGGCTCATCATCCTGCTGGAAGATCCAACCATGACCCAGTTATAACTTCTTGGCAGGCGTAGCCAGATTTTCTTATTTTAAAATCTGCTTGTACTTCATACAGTCCATAATGCCATGTATCCTAGCATGGTTCAAAGGGACTTTTTTATGAAAAAGACCCAACAACATCACAAATCCTCCACTATAATTAACATTAGGTTCTTTTCCATACATCCATCCAGCCTCTTATGCCAAACCGACCCCGAGTGCTTGTTCCCAGCAAGCTCTATTTTTGTCTCATCTAGCCATAGCATTTCTGACATGCCTTCCAGAACTTTTCACCATAGTTTTCTGGCTAATTGTATATTTGGTGACCACAGCGTCTGCAAATATCTACCTGTGATCCTTGGAGAACTGTGTGGCGTCATCCTAAATGAGGAGCTGTTCCAGGCAGCTTCACTACAGTGCCAGTCGTTGTGAAACTTTGTTGTTTCTTAATTATTGTCCTTACAGGGCCTTTTTAGATTTTACATGGATATTTTTGTAGTCATTACCTAATTTATTTCATTTGTGTATTCTCTAATTTCCCCCCATTCTGAGAAACGACCTTGTGTCACCTGATATTTACGTATACCCCAGTGAAACAAGAAGTCAAAGATGAAGACTTCTAGACGCACCAGTGACTGTGCAAAAAAAATAAATAAATAAAGTGGTTTTGGTTATATGTAATTAATGTAAATAAGAAATTAAAATTCACTGTATTTTCCCAAAACATTGTACAGCTTACTCTTGTTCTCGTTTTGGGGATGATTTATTCTGCACCCAGGAAACAAATCAGACAACACAACCTTGTCCTACGCAGAATCAGATGGTGCCACCCCGTAGCGTGTACTTGCCCACCTTTGCCACCCTTTCTCTACACAATATACCCCCAAAGTCAAAACACACATAAGAAGTATTCGCACTTTCACCACCTTAAGCCAACACAAACAGAAACTGGCTGGCTATGAAATTAACATGAGACTCATTTGAATGTCAGCCCTATCCACCTTGGTTAGTACCAGCCCCTAAAACATAACATCCATTAAATATGGGCTACTAGCTGATTCCCCAGTGGCTTCGCTCACTGAGTGCACTGGAAAAAAAAAATACAGTATTTATAAAATAAGTTTGTTAATTACCAATTTTATTTTTCAACAAATAGTGGTCATATGTCCTTTCCGTTTCAAACGCATATTTAGATCAAAGTTTTCTTAAATAATTATTTACCAAATAGGTGTTTACTTCTTTTCAATATCAGTAAAATAACTCTCACACAAATCATAATTCGTAAAGACGATGTAAAAATGGCGTCCACAAACGAAGTGATTAGTTAAAATGTAAGCGCTGATTACGCTGTTTCCAGTCATACGCACGTATATGGTCTGTGATCATACGTCATTTCCGTTTCAAACGCGAAAAGAATGTTATATACATAGAAGATATAGATTCCTTAAAATCACTAAGCCATGTGATACAGACCTGTTATTCAATGTTAAGTATACAATGCAGGTATACAAAAGTCAAAGTTATAACCTCGTCCCTAAATGCTAAAGAAGCCAATGTGTAGATAACAGAGCTAAACACGCCAAAACAGGTGAACAACTGGACACCTGGTACGGAAAACGCAACAGGTGAACAAGATACGGACTGAATCCCAAATACATCCCTACTGAATGCATAGGTTACTACACAGTGTCTATAGAACGGTGTTATCCTGTCCTACATAGTGCACTGATGTAGGGAACAGAACGCCGTTTGGGATTCAAGCCATGATTCAACATTCCACTCCAGTGTCAGGGACCAAGTTTTGGTTTTATTTATTTATTTATTTATTTTAAAAATAACTTAAGGTCATTCACAAAGTTACCTAGTTGAGTCCATTCTTTTCCTAAGAAAGGCACACTTGCTATTCAGTAAACACCTTAAGGCTATAAAAATATCTTTTAAATGACTCTTAAAGGCGTATTTAAGTCCCAGTTAATCTATGAAGTCTACTGTACTTACTCCTCCATTCTGTTGTTTATTCGCATACGCAGTTCTTCCTCCTCCTTTGACGGGCATCCTGTGCTCTTCAGGACAAAATATGTATATTTGTGTATATGTCAGAAATTAGCTCGAGTGCACACGGTTTCTTTTTTAAAAGTCCTTATCTTGTTGAGCTACTCATGGCAACTGTCAAACGGTCCTTCAAACATGCATCCGGACTCCACAGGGGCTCGTGCGCACTTTGTGTAAGGAGAAAAGCGCGAGAAACATTTTTACAGCCAGACTTTCAACCAAGCCAACCCACTTCACGATTATACCGTGAAGCAAAACGGGACGGGGGTGTTTGTTTCACCTCTGCCGAACAATGTTCATGAAATCACGAGATATAAACTAAATCAAAAACCCAGTGATATCACTAATATAAGAAATATTTATTCACTGATCCCAAAAGAGAAAAAGCTAACACGTGTCACGAGTGCGAATTTGTCATGCACTTTGCCACCCCCCCCGTGCGCGCCCTGAAAATGGACTCGTCCAGGGGACAACACTGATTTAACTGTTCTCTCAGAAAGTTAAATTGATAACGAACAGAACTGAACTGAAGGATTTATAGACTGAAAAATACCTCAAACATACCAAAATATAGCTTAATGGTATCTTATTTCTTTTAATATTATATGACCATTGCGGAAATTCGCATTCATGCCGTGGTGTGAATAGAAATAAACTCTGAGTCCATAATGTGAGGCACTGACAAGAATCTGTAACCTAGATACAGCAAGCATTTTCAAAAAGTAGTCAAACCAGTTTATTATTATTTTGAATCCACAGACTGCAATATGTAAATTCTGATATTAATTCCACGGTATACAACTTCTCTTTTTCGTTGTGTTTCTTTTTAGATACCTTAAGCAAGCAAAAGAAACCTTCTAAAGCTGTCTGCTAACCCTGTTAGTCATTTCTGAGTGGCCTAGTGGTTTCCATCAAGCATTTTCCCACTGCAATCTCTTTCTCCACTTCACACCTGAACTCAGGTCAACGTCTGTGTGGAGTCGGGCATGTGCCCCCTGTGTCCGTACGGGTTTCCTCCAGGTTTTCCGGTTTCCTCCCACTGACCATGTAGGCAGATAAGCTTCACTAATCTGACTGAAGGTGTGTATGTGAATACGTGTGTACATGAGGCCCTGTGATGGACTGGTGTCACATCCAGAAAGAATTCTTCTGTTTGGTGCCCAGCGTTCCCAGGACATGCTCTGAATCCACCATGACATTGACCAGGATAAAGAGGTTACTGAAGACCCTGAATGTTATAAAGTAACGTCCTGTTTTCTCACTGACAGCCTAAAATGCCGCTGTGAATATAATAAAAATGCATTAGGCCCTCTGAATCTGGATTAAACCACAGATTTTCACTGCAAGGCCACCAACACTGCCAGACTCTGATAGGTCACCTGTAACTAGGCGGAGGTCAGTGGCTCACACATTAGGACCATTTTTAGTATAAAGTCAAGTATTTAGGAAAGCACACAATCCAAACAAGTAACAAGAGCCTGCACAATTTTATCAGTAATATCCATAATATTTCCTTTATTGATGGGTCCTGGATGGAGTTTTTGAGAACCTTAATAAACACAAATAAACCCATTTCCTATGCAGCGAATACTGAGTAACATTCATTCGTTTTCCATGCCGCTATATCCTGAGTAGGATCACGAGGGAAGCTGGAGCCAATCCTAGCTGACTTCGGGTGTGAAGCAGGGTACCCCTGGGCAGGTCACCAAATATCCGCAGAGCCAACACACAGAGACAGACAACCATTCACACTCACATTCACACCTACAGGCAATTTAGTGTAGCCGATTAGCCTAATCCCCTCTGCATGTCTTTGGACCATAGGAGGAAACCGGAGTACCTGGAGGAAACCCACACAGGCACAGGGAGAAAATACAAACTCCACATAGAAAAGGCCCAGTCGGCCACGGGGTTAAAACACGGACCTTCTTGCTGTGGGGCGACAGTGCTAATCACCACACTATCGTGCCGCCTATTGAGTAACATATTCTTTAAAAAAAGAAAGAAAAAACATTCTCCACGCTGTTCATAGGTTAGTACAAGTACTTAGGCCACCATGTACCATGCTTTAGAATAAATAAAACACCTCTGCCTTCTCCATTCTTTCTTCCCAAATATTTTAGTATATGACCCAAGGACAAGGATGACATCGCTGGTTGGGAAGAATGACAGGATAGCTCATTGCGGACAAACCACACTTAGTCATGACAACATCTATAGAAAACCCAATCAATTTAACCTTTGTGCTTTTTGTGTGTTGTTGTAAACAGTTCCTGTTAGACGGGTGATGTCTCCATGTGGCTCTGAGTGGTAAAGGCATTAGACTGTCGAGTGTGTGTGTAGTGTGTATTTATTGTGTGCTTGTGATTCACCTCTTCCAGTTCTCCAAGAACCATTTTTACATACAAAGTCATGCAGAGGCTTTTCAAAATCTAAACAAATGCAGTGGATAGATTTTGCTTGTGTGTGTATGTGTGTGCGTGTGTGTGTGTGCGTGCGTGCGTGCGTGCGTGTGTGTGTGTGTGTGTTGGAAAAGGATGAGTGCTGTCTTGCTCTGCTCAACAGAGAGCTGTCAAATGGGCCTGTTTCAGTGACTGGCTGCATCATCCTGATCAGCTTCAAAACCCACACTCTGTCAGGCCTGTTGGACTGTTCAGGATCCATTATCCACTCTCTACATACTGTCTAACATTCTCGAGTTACACGTCAGCAAGTAAATTGCAAATGGAAATTTAAAATGCAATTTTATTTATAGGTCCATAAGTATTTGGAATAGTGATATAATTTTTGTAATTTTGCCTCTGTACACCAACTCAATGGATTTAAAATGAACCAATCAAGACTATGTAAATTGGCTGTAATTCCTAAAAGTTTAATATGCTTGTTCTGCCCCTTGAATTAAAGTATATGCTTCAATCACATCTTGATGGTTTCATTTCAAATCCATTGTGGTGGTGTACAGAGGCATGACTATGAAAACTGTGTCACAGTCCAAATACTTATGGACCTTTGTGTGCGTGTGTGTGTGTGTGTGTGTGTGTGTGTGTGTGTATGTGTATGTGTGTGTGTGTTTGTGTGTGTGTGCGTGCATGTGTGTGCGCATGTGTGTGCGCGTGTGTAGATGTGAATGTGGCCTATATTAATTGGATCTAACACTAAATATGTAAAATGCCTTTTCATTCACACTTCTAGTGCAGGTGAGAATTCAGCATATGGATCAAATTAACACCTGTTAAAATGGACATTATGCACTAATCCATCCTCATGAAATATTCCTTGTATAAATGAATAGGAAAACATTTCCCGTGATGTCACTAATGGAATCAAATTTTTGACTGTCAACTGTAGGTTTTTATTTATTTATTTATTATAAATCAGAGTTGATAAAGCATTGATTTGGGATTATTGAATGAAGCATTTTGGCATGCCCAGGGCTTTGTGTGCAGTTAAGTATATTTGGGTTAGTAAAAAACAGATTACGTGTTAAGTTAACAGTTTAAGTATTTTACACCTTTAGACACATATCTTGTATGCCACATCTACATCTTAAAGCAAGCAACAAGTTCTGATTTTCAAGAAGCCAAAACAGTATTTTTTAGCAAAAGGCAGTTATATTTATATACAGCTGAGACTCTTCTTATCCCCCCCCCAAAAACCTGGTGAGATCTTGTGAGATACACTTCAGCAAAACAGTTAATCAGTAAATAAATGACATTAGTCATTTAAACAAAGGTCACCTTTTAGTGTATGACTTATTTGTGACCTTGATGAATAAAAAAATATCCCAGCTTTCCCCATAACCCGAGCTGAAAGCTTTGCCTGCCCTGCACTTATAGGTGTGGTATTGCTATTGAAATATGCATTGGTGCAGGCTGAGAAGGGAGTGTCTGCAAAATTATGTAGCTTAAAGCTATGAATTAATAAGTAATGTGTTTCAAGTGTGTACCTACATCACAGAGGGAAAAAAATGAGAGGAAAAACAATTTCCTGCCCAAGTCCTGTAACATGCTGCAGAACGTATTGAACATTTGAGGAATGTCATATTGCAGGCAACTTTCTACACTTAATCTGGACTTCCTCAAGTAGTTTAAATGACTGAATGAAAATAAAAGTTATTACATATGAGCTGTCAGCTGCTTCAGGTGATAGTGTGGGTGCAGTACTGATTTCAAACACAAGAGGGGCTGTTTTCACATTTTTGACAAGACTGCTCATTTCTCTGAGGATGTACATACCTACTTCCTAAATAATAATGAGGATAATAATAATAATAATAATAATAATAATAATAATAATAATAATAATAATAATAATAATAATAATAGCAGTTAGCACTGTCGCCTCACAGCAAGAAGGTCCTGGGTTCGATCCCGGGGTTAACACAGGTGCCTTTCTGTGTAGACTTTGCATGTTTTCCCCATGTCCACGTGGGTTTCCTCTGGGTACTCCAGTTTCCTCCCACAGTCCAAAGACAATCACAGAGGGGATTAGGCTACTCTAAATTGCCCGCAGGTGTGAATTTGAGTGTGAATGGTTATCTGTTTCTGTGTGTTGGCCCTGCGGTGGATTGGCGACCTGCCCAGGGTGTTCCCCGCCTCTCGCCCGAAGTCAGCTGGGATTGGCACCAGCTTCCCCCCGCGACCCTGAATAGTATTAAGCTGCAGAAGACGAATAAAATTACTATTAATAATTGAAAAACAATATATGCTGAAATAAAAAAGGAAAAATGCTTTTCGATGCAGCAAACAAAAAAAACATTCTCAAGAATGTGCCATATAGATTAATTTGTTGTTTTAATAGGATTCAAAACCATTTCATTACAGTTATTATAATGCAGGCTGTTATTTTGCACTTTAGGACATTTTACACACATTTCTGAAGCAGTAACGAAGTAATAATAGTAGCATGATATGCATCACATAATGTGGCACTATTTGCATAGTACATTTTATATTACACAGGAAATTTGTTATGTTTTGTGGTTGCATTAACTCCATCTGCTGTATGGCAAATCCTAAAATTTGCCACGTCTGCACACCACTGAGTTTTATTTAAATATTTCTCGATGCTTCTTCAACTCTAACTGCAAATGAGTCAGAGCTGTTTCACCTAATAACCACCATGTCTTGGTTATTCCAACATATTGTTCAGAACAATGCTGCAAACAGGCACACATTAACTTCTGCAGGTATTACAGATATGGAACGCTGTAAGCATGCTTTACCGGTAATCCATAAACGGAGAGAAACATAAAAGCATCTCTGTGCTTCAAATGAGAGGAGGAAGTGAGAATGGATGAAGCTTACTCTAATGATGGCACTTTGGCCTTTTGCATAAATAAGCATCATGTTCCAGCACCAGCTGAGGAGTTAAAGTGCGCAACCAGATACTGATCAGGTAAAACTCTGACTACACATTCTCTATATATCATTGTTGAATTCTTGTTTCTGAGAACTGGAAGTTCAGCATTAGCTCCAGCTGTAATTCGAATCTGTTGATGTGCTCATTTTTACACGAATGTTTCTGTAACCACAAGTGATTGTTGATACGGTGAAATTTACTATGAAGAGATGGTTATTTTGGAATCTCAGGAGTCTCCAAGGTCAGTGCTTTGTCATAGTCAGAGGTAGCAGTTTCTTTAAGGTTTCAGACACAAGAAAGTCTGAGTGTATTGTGTTTTGAGGTTTCTCTGTAACAGGACAACTGCTTTTTTTGTTGCTGTTTTAATAACTTTAAAATTGAGGAGAAAAAGGAGAGGCCGGGGAGGGAATGAACTATAAATGTGTTGTTCTTTAATAAATAAAAAAAATTGCTAGACTGACGAATGCATATGGTATGAAAAAGAGATAAAATACTTCAGGACATATTGTAAAATAATGACATCATGCATCACGTCACCCTGTCTTTAGTTATTTTCCTATAACAGCATGACCTGAAGTGTTTTATTCCTTATATAATACAATTATAAATTGTAACATACCTGATAATTCATGGAATTACATAAATTGAGTGTTATGAGTAATCTGAAATCACAGAATTCAGTTTTATGTTAAAAAGGTAGTGACATGACAGAGAATTACACTCACTCACACTCACTCAGTCATCTTCTGCCGCTTAATCCTGTTCAGGGTCACGGGGGGAAGCTGGAGCCAATCCCAGCTGACTTCAGGGCAGGTTACCAATCCACCGCAGGCGACACACAGAGACAGACAACCATTCACACTCACATTCACACCTACGGGCAATTTAGAGAAGCCAATCAGCATAATGTCCTCTGTGTATGTCTTTGGACTCTGGGAGGAAACCAGAGTACCTGGAGGAAACCCACACGGACAAGAGAACATGCAAACTCCACACAGAAAGGTGCCCAGGCCGACTCCCGGGATCGAACCTAGGACCTTCTTGCTGTGAGGCAACACCACCTTTCTTGCTAACCACCACACCACCCAGAGAATTGTACATAGATTTATAACAATCTATCTTCATACTACTCCTGAAATTTACATCAGTGCTTCTCCACTGTTTATGATTGTGGGGATTTTATCAATCAATCAATTTATTATTATTATTATTATTATTATTATTATTATTATTATTATTATTATAATTATTATTATTATTATTATTATTATTATTATTATTATTATTATTATTATTATTATCATTAATAATAACAACAACAATAATTATTTATTTAGTTAGTTAGTTAGTTAGTTAGTTAGTTAGTTAGTTAGTTAGTTAGTTAACCCTTCAATTAGTCTGAATTCCAAGTTGCAGATAATCGCTTTATTTCAATTACGGAAAAGCATTTGGCCTTCCTTGACTTGGCTCCCTGAACAGCAGTTAAATAAAATGTCCTATGAAGGACAGGATGAGTGCACTGTTGCATATTTATCCACTCAGTTCCTCTGCATTTGAAGCCACATAATCATTGCACCCTTTGTTTGGTCTATAATTGTATTACTTCCCATTAAACTGCATCAACTTTTGCACTATGATTGATATAATAATGCATAATAATGTAAACTAGTAATGCACATCAATATAACAGTCGAGCTCATAAGTAAGATGAAACGGGTTAACAGACGGAAGTACTGTAAGACAGTGAGTGAGTGATTCCCCATCATCTCTAACACATTTTAAAGTGGTTAACCAATGAGAAAAGGCAGTGGTTTCTGCTTAATCATTAACAGCACTGATCACTGGGTGCACGACCTTATTGATTTTTCTCCCCCACAAGCTGAACGCATTCATTTAATGCTGTGTAAATCTCCCTGCAAAGTAATAGCGTGCATCAAA
Source organism: Chrysichthys cranchii (assembly GCA_030068335.1). NCBI lineage: Eukaryota > Metazoa > Chordata > Actinopteri > Siluriformes > Claroteidae > Chrysichthys > Chrysichthys cranchii. The sequence continues at coordinate 6,027,549 of JAQMCW010000038.1, read as the reverse complement.
GAAGAGTGAAACGACGTCGTAAACTTAACAGTGTCCACATGACAGATAAGTCAAAGAAAAAGAGAAGTAAAATACCTGCCAGAGGTGTGTAAGGCTGAGTAGAGAGGTGTGGCGTAAATCGAGCAGGAAGATGTAGTGTCGTTTGCCCCTTAAGCAGTTCTTCTGTCCTGAGGAGCCTGTATGCAAGAGTGCAGAGCCGTACGTATCCCTACAATAAAACATGCACATTAGGACACACACTGATCTGCGCATTAACCTGGAGGACACACAGCACGACTGGTGGTTCTGCTGGTTTTATCAGCCACATAATGGAAAAATGAGTTTTGTTAAAAATTTTTATTAAGCCATGATGAGGGATTTTGCAGTTTGGTGCATGAGCTTGAACTAGAAGCTATGTGAGAAGAGTGTGTGTGTTTACCAATCCAGCAGTACAATTTGTATAAGATTACCTATGTTGAGTCGCCACTTTTGCGTAAATGAGTGTAATGGGTCTTGGGAAACTGAAGAAAGCATGTAAAATAATATGGCCTGACATAAACCTATTTAAATATTCAAATATGAAAAAAAGATTTCCTGAATTCAGATTCAGATTTCCTGAATTTTCCTGTTGTTGTTTTTTTTTTTTTTAAATCAGCAATGGAGTGGTGTGATGTGACATGATATGAACCAGAGTTACTGGTATCAGAAAGAGTTCGTTATTTTCCTATAACTGCATGTGATGAAGTGTTTTACTTGTGATGAAGTGTTTGACTTTTATCTGTTTATGATTACATTTAGGGGCGGCACAGTGGTGTAGTGGTTAGCACTGTCGTCTCATAGCTAGAAGGTCCTGTGTTTGATCCCTGGGGTCGACTTGGGTGTCTTTCTGTGTCCACGTGGGTTTCCTCCGGGTACTCCGGTTTCCTCCCACAGTCAAAAGACATGCACAGAGGGGATTAGGCTAACTGGCTACTTTAAATTGCCCATAGGTGTGAATGTGAGTGTGAACGGTTGTCTGTCTCTGTGTGACGCCCTGCGGTGGAATGGCGACCTGCCCAGGGTGTACCCCACCTCTCGCCCAAAGTCAGCCGACATTGGCTCCATGACCCTGAACAGGATTAAGTGGCAGAAGATGAGTGAGTGATGATTACATTTAATGCTGTGTAACAGCTATGAAAGAAGTTAGGTGCTGTTATGATTTATATTGTAGCAGCTATAAACAGTAGCTCCCTCACTAGCCTCTCTATTTTCTCTTTCTTATAATTATTATTTTTTAAAATGCAGCATTTCATGTAACAGAGAAATCAGGACTCTCTGATTGTCTCTGTCCTGAAGATGGAAGACTTCTTCCATAAATGTTACATATAATTTCTCCTTACGTCACTATTTCAATGATTACCGGTATACAGATTTCTTTAAAAAAAAATTACAAGGCTTTATTCAGGTTTTATAAGCCTTAGACTATATGGAAATCAAACACAAAACATGCTCCTGCACCATGCTAGCCTCCAAAAATAATTATTACCAAAGTAAAAGTGTGGTGACATAATAGCTGTGCAATCTGCAAGCTTGCGTCTGACCTTAAAGAAACTTTTTAGTGTAACCCAAGGGGATTCCTGGAAACACTCCTAAAGTTCCTGGGTTCCTTTAAAAAAAAAAAAACAAAGATGCTGGGTTTCTGAAAAGGTTCCTGCCTTGGAAATGTACATGATGAGAGACTGAATATATGTTCGGTCGCATCAGAACCACACCAGCTCAAGAAGATTTTTTTGTTTTGATAGTCCACCAATTTCAAGATGGAAAATGGATCTCAGTTACACTTAGCAGAGTAAATTGTATTGCCTGATGCGAGTATATTATTAAATAATCCACCTGTTAATATTTACTAGAGGCATCCTGCGTTCTTATTCAAGTGCCTAGAATATTAATGTATCCATTGGTTATTGAGTATTTTACGGTCTTATATAAGGCAATTAAATAATAGTTTAAAATTTGTGGCCTTTCTGCCTAGTTGCCCTTAATGTCAAGCCCAAGTCCCCTGTTGTGCTCAGCATGAGTGAATCTCTCCAGAATCGCAGTGTCCCTAGGCTTTAGCACACTGACGGAGTGTGACATGAGTAATGGAGACTGGAGGAACAGTCGCTCAGTGCTGGCCAGAGGCGAAGCGGCAAAGCCGTCCCAAGTCTCGTTAGTCAAGCCACGGTGTCCTTCATCAATCCGCCACCTAACGAGCAGCTCTTCACAGGCAGAGCCGAGCCACACAGCCAGCCTTAAATCACACCCAAAGAGATATTGACATTCACTAATACACATCACATCATATACTCATGGGCACTCTTTTCCAAAGCCTAGACCTATAGTGATATCCACTGTTAAAGTAAAAAAACACCACAAGGACAAAGCATGACACACTACTGCGCCTTTGATGCCCCAGCGTATGTCATCACAGCCTGAGGACAAAAGAGGCCATGGTGTACTCTCCTTCATCATGCACATATAACTGACAGCTCATAGATGACAAGGACATATGACAAATTAGTGTGTCAATAGCACAGAACAACTCTCGTGTTTTCTACTATTTTGCTTCTCCATCTGCTTCCTCTTACACACCTGATGCTAATATTAACTCCCGTTAGCTGGTAAACGGCGCGAAGTAAGTAAATTAAAATACTAAGTCGCCAACATTTAAACAAAAAAGCAAATCCGAGACACCCTGACCACTCTGCACGCGATAATAAAGAGGAGGAGGGGGGGTAAATGAAGGCCACGGGCAGCATCGCCTTAGCTGGGGGAAGCGGGAGCTGATCTGGGCCTCAGACAGCCGTTAGCATAAGCTGTACAGATGCAAGGAGAGACAGGATAGCAGTAATATGTAGTGACAGGGGCAGTGGGGGTTGGGGTGGGGGATTAGCAGGAGGCTCTAGTAACACGATCAGTTTCTGATAACTGTTTGAGAAAGAGCGGTTGGACAAGTCCACACGAGACAAACAGCTGAAAGGCAGGGGGTCACTTCAGCATCTCAGCTAGCCGTCCTTGTGTGATTTGTGCATGCATAATTCCAATTTATTTATACATAATTTTCACAAGTGTGAATCAAGCACACACTCTGGCTACTCAACACAAAGAGAGCACAAGCTAGACAAAGAAGGCACAAAAGCTCTCATCAGATATGTACAAGTTCAACACAAGGATCATACACTACTATATGATCCCTTAGATGAATAACTGAATAAATATGTGTGCATGCACTACATTCATAAGATAGATAGATAGATAGATAGATAGATAGATAGATAGATAGATAGATAGACAAAATCTATGAAGCCCATATCCTCCTTTTACAAATTTTTCTTGTTATGTGACCTTAGTGTCCTAGTGGCTTAGTGTTTTGCTTGATTAGCTTGAAGTGGACTAAAAAGTCAAACATAATGTATTACTAGTTAATATTATTCTGGGTTATTCATTTTTGTTTAAAGGTAATAAAAATTAAGTATACATAGCAAATGAATAAACAAACATGACCATACACAACATGAACAGGCATATGAACTTACAAACTAAAACAAATCAGTTTGTCTTTATTGCTGTTATAGTGAACCACTTATACAGCCCACAAACACTCTTCACACTTAAACACACAACATGGCTGTTTCGTCTTTATTTATCTTCTGCTTAATCCTGTTCAGGGTCGCAGGGGGAAGCTGGAGCCAATCCCAGGTGACTTCGGGTGAGAGGCGGGGTACACCCTGGGCAGGTCACCAATCCACCGCAGGGTGACACACAGAAACAGACAACCATTCACACCTAAGTAGCCAATTAGCCTAATTCCCTCTGTGCATGTCTTTGGACTGTGGGAGGAAACCAGAATGCCCAGAGGAAACCCATGCGGACATAGAAAGAACATGCAAACTCCACCCAGAAAGGCGCCCATGTTGACCCCGGGGATTGAACCCAGGACCTTCTTGCTGTGAGGCAACAGTGCAAACCACTTAGCCACCGTGCCACCCACATGGCTGTGTCTTTATTTTAAAAGCCAGATGTAATGCCTTGGAGCTCCATAATGTATAGTTTATAGCATGTATATTAATAGTGTATAGTGCATATTATTCTTTGCATTCTGATTAAGTGTGCTTGAAAAATGTCTCTCAGTATAAATGTTAGATGTTTGGCAATCTGAATTCTTTCACTTGTATGGACAGATCATGGCCTGTGATGAATTTAACCCTAATTCATATAGAACACTGTATGTAACACCAATTAACACATTACTGCAGCTACACTGTAGCAATCCTGCCAATGCCACAGTTATTCATGACCTGGAGCCAATAGAGCAAAAAATGGCCTCGCTGTCTGGGTGGGAAGGATGGCATATTCTCTCCTTTCTGCCAATAACAGTGACACTAGCCAATAATGGGCATCTGTGAGACCGTGGATGCAGAAGAGGACACATAGGGCTTTTCTCTGACTGTATATACAGTACCAGTTACAAGTTTGGACGCATCTATTCATTCTTAGGTTTTTCTTTATTTCGACTGTTTTGTACAATGTAGAACAAGACTGAAGACATTAAAACTATGATATTATATATATGCGGAATTATGTGTTATAAACAAAAAGAAGGCATTTTCTTGCCCAGCTTCATGAGGTAGTCAACTGGAATGCTTTTCAGTTAACAAGTGTGCCTTGTCAAATATGACATATGTGCCTGTAACTCCATTGTAGCGGACCTTGCTGCCTTCAAAATGTGTTTGAGGCCTATGTTGTGTCGTGTCATGTTAAGGTAGTGTTTGTATACAGTAAATAGCCGTATTCCACAACTGTGGTAATCCATACTGTGTCAAGAACGGCTTAGGTGAATAAAGAGAAATGACAGTCCATTATTACTTTAAGACATGAAGTGTCTTTTAAGTAATATCCATCCATCCACAAGTGTTAGTCCCACGTCTTGCAGGGTCTGCCGTCTTGCTGCCCTGGCATTGCATTCCACGCAACCGTGGATTGCTCCAACTGATGTGTCGCTCCGTCTGCCTTGGTACACTCACACACTCACTCATACCTATGGGCAATTTAGAGTAGTCAATCTGCCTACTCTGCATATCATGGGGAAACTGGAGTACCCGGAGGAAACCCACTCAGGCGTGGGGAGAACATGCCAACTCCACGCAGAAAGGCGCCCAGGTCGATCCAGGGATTGAACCCAGGACCTTCTTGTCACCACACCACCGTGCCACACATTTTTAAGTAATATACTATAAATAAAGAAAAAACATTGAATTTAAATGTGTGTCTAAACTTTTGACTGGCACTTTATGAGTGGACAATATAGCACTATTTATTCCCATTGTGCATGTCTTGGGAGTCACCATCTTGGGAAAATTAGAGCCAGATTCTGCACAGTAGAGGCCTTGGAGCCAGAGTATGTACAGTACTGCTGGTTGATCAGTGAGTCCAGCTCTTGCTCACCCAGTGACGCAGTTTAGTCATGCATTTGTGCACTTAGCTGCTCAGGACCTAAGGTATCACATATTACAGTCATACTATTTTTACACAGTTTGGCCCAGAATATCATTGTCACTTTTTGTGGGGGTGAACTTACCACCGAAAGGCTCTTTGTCCCATTTTAACTCATTCACAAATACTGTATGTATCTGCAGCAAGAATGAAATGTTAAGTCAGATGTTGCACCATGGAAAGCTGCAAAGTCTATTTCACAATACTACTGGGCTAGTTATCCCCACAAGAATAATAGAAATATTAGTTCTTTTATCCTTTTCAGGTGCTTTCACAGTTTTCAGAGCTGCAGCAGTAGGGTGTCAAGCACACTGGAGAGGGTGGTAATGACCTCGCCATAGAGCCATGCCTGTTCACAGGAGGGTGTAAATATGTGTGGATATGTGCATGTGAATGTCTGTGCAGGAAACACAGTATGAATGAAAAGCTCATGAATCATAAATCCGCATATTACATACGATGGGTGTATGAGCCAGGAGTAAGCAGTGTATGTGTGTGTGTGTGTGTTAGTTATTAAAAAAGTTCCACAAGGTTCCGTTTTAAGACCACTGCTATTTTGTATATACTTGTTGCCTCTTGGAAATGACTGATGTTTCACATTATGCCAGTGATGCAAAACTGTACAATATACTGTATTTCTATTTCATCTAAAAATCAAACTGTCTTGATCGAATAATCAAGGTTGTATCAGATATTTCTATATGGATGTCTCAAAATGTTTTGCAACTCAAACTGTTCAACACCGATGCTAATACTTGGCAAGAAATGAGACATTAGGTCCTCTTGTTTTGTTGATAAAAATCAAAAATATGAAACCTCATGCAATACTGAAATCAAGGTCCCTTTTTTTAAACGTTTTCTGCCTAGAAATACCCCAACATGAAGCCATTTTGTGTAAAATTAAGGTTCAGTGATATGGATACCTGAACGATAAGACTGTCCATGGTTGTCTGTAAAAACTATAACCTTGTTGGGACTTCAAAAGAAAAAAAAGAATTTATAGCATCTAGTTATCAGTAGGCAAATACATGTCAAATTAGCTAGCTAATGATTTGTCATTACTTTCCTTTTTGGAATTGTTGCTATTAGTTACAGTATATATAAAGCCAGGCTGACCATATTTTTGTCCTAGAAAACAGAAGACACTGTGGACAGTAGTGGTGGCAGCATGAGGCACACAGATACCCGCAGAACGAATGGCAAATGTAGAAAGCAAAATCTGAAATCCCGGGCATTTTTGGCGATTTAAAAATCCCACCTTGAAAACATTTTTTAGGTCTCAAAAAGAGGACATGTCTGGGGAAAAAGAGCATATGGTCACCCTAATAAAGCAGTACAACAGCTAGCAAACTAGCTAGCCAATAGCAAACTAACAATAACATTCTGCAAAGAAATCAATATACGTTTTAACAAAATGTATAAATTATGTTAATTTAGGTTAAATCCATAATTACATAATAGTTAAGTTTTGCTAATTAGCTCAGAGGGAAGTGATTAAGAACACTACTGGAATAAGACTTGTTGACAATTCACCTGGCTACCTAGCTAAATAAGACAATTTCAACAAGTTTGTGATACTCCTTGCTCAAAACTCTATTTAAATTGACAGCTATTTAATGCATGAAAACTTTTTAATTATGTATAAATCTACAACGAGCGCAGTCATGTTCACAGATTGTGTCCACTGGGTTTAAAAGCAGCTTCTGTCATGTCATTAGTTTGCTTTGGCATTTGCCAGGCCCTCATGCTTTCAGATCCGACTCCTGGGATCAGACCCAACCACTGGAGACGATTGTTAGGACAGCTTTGCATGCGGAAGCATGTTAAAAAAACCGGGGGGAAATGTCAGAACTTTCAAAATAACATCAGCTCTTCCTGTTTTCTTTAGTGCAGCCCAGTATTGTAAGTGCTGGGATAGATGTTCTCGGCTTTCAGTGTAAGTAAGTGTAAAATTTAAATATATCCATATTATCTAGGAGCAGTAAGAGTGTCTAATAAGCTGAAAAATAAAAATGCTACTTAAAAGATTTGCAATTAATGCATAATTACATGCATAATCTAATTGCATTAGTTTCAATATAACAGCAATTGGCATCAGTTACATTACAGGGCTCCTGTTAGCGCACCTCTATGATGGTTAAAAGGTGATATATGAGTGGTTTCAAATGCAGCCTCATGTGCTGCAGAGCTTGCATGCTACTGCTCTAGTATATGAAGGTCAGATATTCATCCTTGATTATTCATATAAAGGGAAGAGGTCTGAGAAGCTGCTGAGGAAGTGGAACGATGCTGGGACTCAGCAGTCCTCTCTCCCTATGTGAAAGTGCAGCTGTGAATAGAGAAGGCAGCTCCTGTCTGACTTCCCCCGTGCCCTTCCTTAGGCTCTTCAGACACATTGCTCAGCACAGGTCAGTGTTTCCGTTGCTCTAACACACCTGATTCAACTCAGCAGTTAATACACAAGCCGGATCAGGTGTGACGGAGCAAGTTAAGGAGTGCACTGTGGCATTCTGTAGAGTTGCGGTGGTGCTAGCTTAGATCAAGCACAACTTGATATGACCAAATTGCACTGCGCTCTAATCCTCAGGAACCACAGTTGAACTTCCTTGTGCAATTTCTGTTCCAAAGGTCAAAAGCTTGGGAGTTCGATAAGTTTTGCAGTATTGGTGGAGCAGGTGTATAGTTTTGGTTAGTTTTTTTCCCTAATTAAAATATTATAAGATGAGTATATTGTATAACTTAAACCATACAGATTTGTTCAATTAATAAGAATGACACAAAGATGGAAATAAAAGTTTTTCATTTTTACATGAATATCCATAAACAGTCATCACATACAGTATGACGTTCTGAATCTTTTATGCATCCAACATTGTTGAACTATATAAAACATATTTTTATGATTATATCCTTTTGGAAGAATGGATTTGAATTAGAAGAATGGTCAGAGTGTAAAAATCCAATCTTTTAGGAAACAGACAAGAGAATACTTCTTGTGAAAAAATTCTGAATTAGGGTCTATCTTATAAAGCAAGTGTTATTGCATCAGAAAATATAAGAGCTAATCAGGTCCTAATATGCAAATGCAGGGAATGCAACTTAAAGAGGCCTTTATAAAACCTTTCCACAATAGCTCACAATATGACAATGACAATCTAGACCAAGTGAAGATTTTTATGGCTTGTTTCAGAAATCAGCAGTTCTTTACAGTAGATCAGTAGCAAACGGAAATCAACAGATAGACCTTTATTTTACTGAGCAAGATCGAAAAAAGCAACTTTTACAAACTTTTCTAGCTTTCAGTAGCTTAGCTCTTACTGATTGTTAGAGGCTAACGTTAAATATCTATATAGGCACGGAGCAGTTCAAGATGTCTTAATAGTGCACAGTATTAGATAAGATTATTGTATAAGATTTTTATTTACACAAGGGAAGTGTGTGAGCTGTGGGTGTTCCCAAATTAGGTATTTATGGAATCCGGATTTCGTGATGAGGGTAAAAAAATTGTTGCTTCTCTGCATTTTTTATTGTCTAATAGCCTTTTTTTCTGGTATGGTTGCATTTATCATATTTAAACAAATATATGAATCATTTCCAATCTATTAACTTGGAAGTCACCTTGAATTATATACAAACACACAAAAACATAATCCCATACAGTGATGTAACATTTTTCTAGGAAATGTTATGAATTGTTCTGTACATAATACCTCTTGTGTTTGAAGGTGAGTTTTAGTTTTGGCCCACATAGTTCCCATAGAATAAACAGCCAGCAGCGAACGCACTGCAATGATTTAGAAGAGTGTAATTACGGGTTTGTGGCTATGCTGCATGGACTTCCTGTCCCCCTTCCATCTGTCTGCTGTTAATTACCTTTTCTCTCTAGAGAGAGAGAGAGAGAGAGAGAGAGAGAGAGAGACAGACAGAGAGAGAGATTGAGATTGTGTCCAGTATAATCAGCCTAACTGATGTGAGTGATCATTGCTGATCCTAATATGATTGCAGCTGTTTGTCATGTCCATGTTCCCCCTGTACATCTAGCTCATTAATGAGGTTTTAATTACAGTAAACCAAAATGCCACTACATCACACTGCATTAGAATTTAAGAGGCATCAGGGAACTGCAGAACTCCAGGTGGTATGGAAAAAGCCTGTGGGAAGACAGGATGAGGAACAGAGAGGAAGAGACAGATGTCGGAAGGAAGGCACGGTTGAGAGAGAGGGAGAGAAAGGAGGGAACAGGGGACATCCAAAATGGTCATCTCTCACATTCACCTTCACATCCTATCTGAGACCTCATAGTCCACAGCAGGTTTTAAAAATAGTGGAAGCTGCAGATTAAAGGCAGGGGTCATGGGGTCAGATCCCTCCAGCTCCATCACTGCCAGATGCTCAGAGAGGAAGCAAGGACAGAGGTTCTCACAGGCTGACACAGTTTAGAAATCATGACTGGTCAAAAAAGGACCATGGTTACTTTAAGACAAGTTATTATTATTCCAAAATATTAGATCTTTGATTAAAGAGTAAAGAAGTAACATATAATGGATGCCCATGGGCAGTTGCTGAAGCAGTCAATAAATGTGTTTGTAAGTTCAATTGAATTTGTTTTAGAGACACTTCAGTAAACACTTTATCCTGGTCAGTTTATCCATCCTTGTATACACCACAGATCAGATGCCGCTCCAGCACAGGGTATCATGAACACACTTTCACACACAGGGGCAAATTAGCATACTCAATGCACCTCCCAGCATGCTTTGGGAGGTGGGAGAAAACCAGAAAAAACCAGAGGAAACCTGGGAGGACATGCAAAACTCCTCACAGACATTAACCTGAGTTCAGGACTGAGCCAGAGGCCCTGGAGCCATGAGACAAAAAAGTTATGATGTGCATCAACTTGTCACCCAGGTTCAACACGGCTTTGTAGATGACATGAATATCAGCAGGTGAATACTGCACAGTCACCTCGTATGAACTGAACAGCTAAATGCCCTAGCTTTGCAAGCCCAACTGGTAGATTTCATCATTTAACATGACTGATGAGTAACAGCTACTCTTCCAGAAATAGGACATTTGGTTGACATTGCAAATAACCAATCATATAGACTTTTGTGTTTGTGTCATGTGAAAATGAAGCTAACAGGGCTGTAGGTGGTGTGTCTGACATTTGCTACTAATTGCTCCAAACAAAACTTTTGAGTAACCGGGTGCCACAAACCTTACAAACTTTTTTTTCCAATCCAGTGACTCAAGCTTGCTATGAAAATATAAGTGTTGTCAAGTTGGTTTCCACATTGGTCTGTGAAAAATGTGTACACACAGAAGCCTTGATTTACTAAGGATGAGATCAATTTCTGTAAGCGTGGGGACATTGTGGGTGATGTAGGTAGAATGATTGCATAAATTACTATAGAAAGAAACTATATTAGTCTTTATTTATTCGTCTTCTGCCGCTTAATCCTGTTCAGGGTCACGGGGAGAAGCTGACACCAATCCCAGCTGACATTGGGTGAGAGGCACAATACGCCCTGGGCAGGTCACCAGTCCACCGCAGGGCAACACACAGAGACAGACAACCATTCACACCTATAGTCAGTTTAGAGCAGCCAATTAGCCTAATCCCCTCTGTGCATGTCTTTGGACTGTGGGAGAAAACCGGAGTACCCGGAGGAAACCCACAC
>JAQMCW010000038.1:6000487-6016278 GCA_030068335.1 Chrysichthys cranchii | reverse complement strand
TATATATATATATACACACACACACACACACACACACACACACACACACACACACACACACACACACACACACAGGGGGTCGACACAGGTTATGACACATTTCCGTTCCTACAATAGTGATGTAACCCAAATTCTGGTGTAAGTCAAAACATACCCTAGCCTAAGTCACTTCCTTATCCTAACACGGTTGTAAAATCATAATCTAGAACATAAAAACACAAATAAAGCACAGAAAAAGGAAAAGGACATAAATATACTGTGCTGTAAACTATAGCCGCGTTACTGCATATTCTTCCTCCGAGCGCAAACAAGATCGCCCACGTAGTCCACAATTACGATGCTAACAGAATAAACACTCATGTCTCAATTTTTTGGATTTTAATGGAAGCGAGCACCGTAAACTTGAAGCGCTGTATGTCGACACTCTTGTAACCCGAGGACCTCTTGTATATATATACTGTGTAGTATAGATTATAAACATGATCATGATAATATAAGATTATAAAAATGTAAAGAAAGCTTTCATAGTCTTTTTTTTATTGCTGGTGGCAATCGGAGAGTGAATGTGTGGTAAATATTTGACGGGAAAATAAATTGTTAATACTGCTTTTATTCTGAATTCCAATAGTGTAAATGAGTTTCAGCAAATTAACTGCCTTTTAATTTATTTCAGCATGCAGTCATCACTTCCAGTGACTTCCAGGTTTATCAAATCACACTGCAGGTGCTAAAAGAAGCTATTTGCATAGATTCTTACCTATGATTAGCACTTTTAGCTTGAAACATCCCATATTGCTCATGCATTTAAGCAAGCATGCAAAGCTGATGTTATTTAACTCATTCTCCGTAGACTCTGTTTACAAACCAGCTTGTATATCTTTGCAGGTTTTATCATGTTTGTGCGTGTTTTCACACACAAACCTTTAATAAGCCTGTACCAGAGTGCATACACACAGAGGTGTTGAATGAAAGTCAGCGTGTAAGCGACAAGATTGCAAGATTAGTGTACAATATACTGTATTTCAGACTGTCCAAGGCCATGTCTCATAAATACAGTTGAGTGTTGTAATCCAGACCCAGTGGCCATGCAAAAAAAGCACAAAGTGTATGAAGGTGTGGGGTTCATTGCTCATATTGCTCTGGTGCTTTTCTGATCTCTGAACATACTGTTTCTGAATTTTCTCTTCTCCATGACTCGTTCAGTCAAACATTTGTTATACTGCTGTGAATTTAGGGATAAATAATTGAAGCAGTTTTTCAGGGTTGTTCATACACATGCTGATCAACATCCATCCATTCATTCATCCATCCCTTTGTTTGGTCCTAAAAATGGTGTCATAGCTCATGTCCTGATACTGCTTGTCAATTTAAAGATAGTAGATAAAATCATTAACTCAATCTCTAACTGAAATGAAACAGGTTCATCACTCTTACCACATGGTGCATTATAGCCACACACATTTACTGGGCCTTAAATTGAGCTGTAAAGTTCTCACAAATGACAAATGACAGCAGCGTCAGGTCGGCGTGATCCGTTACGCTAGGTCACCCCGGACACAAATCAATGCTGTAACCGCGTCACGGGTACCATTTACATTTTGCTAGAGCGGTGCTATTTTTTATGCCTAAAAATACCGTCTTACGTGTTTAGGGACGTCAATAAGACACTTTAAATGATACTAATAATATGGATATGGATGTGAAGGTCAAAGTGTCTTGTCGACAAGCATTGTGTTCATTCAGATTCAGACACCGTGTCAGTCAGATGATAGTAGATGACATTCGTTTAGGAAGATAAGGACAGACATAAAAATAGTTTGTCTCAGACAGACACAGATTAAGCCTGGTGTTAACCAGACAGATAATCAGATTTGCCATTAAAAAAAAACCATGTGAGGAACAGTGATGCATTTTTATGGCATTCTGCAGCAATTCAACACCTTATCATTAAAAAGTCATTAAAGAAGGCTTTGGGGAAAGAATCAGAGATATAAAGTCACAAAGAAGATGTAAAAGACATATCCTAAAAAAAAAATACACTGTAGGTCAGTCAAACCTCGACACAATTTAACACAATTGAAAAATTGTACGCCTTTCTCACAAAAAAATAAAATAAATAAAGTCTCACAAATCTTATCCAGACATTTCAGATTAAAGAAAAGTTTTGTCAGATGTTTTGTGTCAGGCTAAAACACTTTTACAGACTTCTTGTTTAATAAAATACTTTCAGTAAGCACTGCTCTAATTTGTACCCTTTAACAATAAAATAAACACAAATGAAACTATATACAGTGTGTCAGTGAACAGATTTAAGATGGTAATGAAGTCTCTTAATTCACTGTTAGAAACAAATGGGTTCTTTAGATAGTTAAAGGTTTATTTCCTAAAACATTTGTGCTTGGAATGATCTCCAAACAGGAAACAGTCTGTTAAAGCTCAACTAACAGAGAATATTATTATAATGTTCAGCAAGTATTCACCATGTTCTGAAAAGTTTAGTCAGTAGAGCTTCAAATGTTCTTAAGCATTCGCCGTAATAAAGCTTTACTTCACAATGTTCTTAAATATTGAGAAAATACATGGGGGCGCCACAATGGTGTGGTGTTTAGCACCGTCGCCTTACAGCAAGAAGTCCTGGGTGCCTTTCTGTGTGGGGTGTGCACGTTCTCCCCAATTTTATGCTACAGAGTTGATTGATTGATTGATTGATTGATTGATTGATTGATTGATTGATTGATTTTATAAAATTGGAGTTAGTCTCAGCTAACTGTATATTTCATATCATTTTCTTTTCTTTTGTGTCCTGTTCTCCACCGTACCTGTACAACGGGTTCTCATATGCCATTTATCTCCTATAATTTTCCTTTCGATACATTAATATAACTGCCAGCTGCTAAAGTATTAAAACAACAGCCATCAATAAGAATTAGATACCTTTTAGTGTTGTACGTAAATTGTCCTTGAATGTTACAAATTTGCTTAAATGGAGAGCAAGAAAGGACAATGTTCCAACAATACAGTACTTGCAATGGACTAAAAAGCTATCAGGGGTAAGGTTCGAGCTTTTCTGAGATGTAAGAGAACCATACAGGACTCCAGGCAAGATCAGACTCCAGCCTAATGGAGATGACCTCCTTACAGTCAACTCCACTCTTAACACGGAGCTAACAGCTGAGCCATAGATCTGCATGTCCGAACGACCCGATCAATACAGGAGCAATCATCTGTAAAAGTGATTTGGTAACACAACCTGGACAGGCTGATTAGAAAAAGAAATACTTCCCCCTATGTGCCTTCATGGTGGTCATATTAGATGGAGGGGGATGAACTATGCCTTCCTGTGCCTGCTCAGACAGTATTATAACCACATTATCAACTCTACACAGAGTCAAAAGTAACAGCAGTATATAATCTCAAAAGCAGCATAAACACAGTAAACACAATAATTAGAGGCTTTTCCAGCAAGCGAGCTGGACATGTGATTAATTATGTGAGACAAAACTATCAGTTAAACCATCAGATATAATGACCGGTTTGGGTGGCTATGTTTCAGTTGTCAGAACCACAAGGAAAACATAAGACTTGTCAGAGCTTGCCATGTTCACCAGGACGGTCAAAAGCAAAGCAACAAACGAATCATTCCCAAAATCCCCAGTCAACAGTTACATGCTGAATCTAATACCATCCCAATCCCAGCACTCAGCAAGCATTCAAACAGAAACTGAGAACAAGAGAGCGCATGGAATAGCAACACCTTTTACCATAGGAGCTAATTCTAACAGCACAGCTAGCAAACAACAGGACACTACGTTAAAACTACACTCCCAGCAGACATTTAAAATAATCTCAAAATTAAAGTGGCCAAGGGTTTACTTAGCTACAGTTTGAATTGTCATGGTGAGAATGAGAAAATATCAGAGTTCTGCCTTTTTTGTTTGGAGGAGAACAAGCGATATGGAGGAGAAAACATGCTGGGTTTATTAAACTTGGGAAATTTGTTGTTAGCGACCTGCTCAACTTGGCTGATAGCAAGCTAGCTACTGTAACTCATCAACCATATGAACCAAATATAACAGAATTAAAAGATCTAATGATCCAATGTAATCCAGCTTCCAGATGGACTGTACACTTTTTTTTTTTTTTTTTATCAAAGAGTAATTTATAGTCTGATTAAGAAGCATAATTCACAATCTCATGACTGAAAACTGCAAAATTAGCACATCCTCCATTTTAGATTTTCTCTGCTGCAATAAAATGGGCCTCAGCTTTAGAGGTCGTCAGTCAAGCTACAGCAAAGTTAACCTTGGGGCAATATTTTGGCCCAGAAGTGTGCAGTGTAAACTTGTTCATCGAACAAATACGAGTGAATAACACAATTTAGTGTGTGAACATTTGCTAACAAAAAGCTAGTATGACTGCCCTTTAAAGACGTTTCCATAGTTGGCTTAAAAGCTCAAATACCCAGGATTGATTATGGTGTACACCTGAGGGGTTCAAGATACCCTTGGTTTGTTTCAGGGGAGAGCATCTTTGTGGTAGGTTTATCCTTACACAGAAAAATTGCTAGCAAACTACACATTTATTGCACAGTTCTATCAAGTGCGCTACTTCTGTACTTGAAATGTTGCCCCATGGCACACAGTTGTCGTTCTAATTCTTTTATTCATGTTTTTCTGTTCATTTATTCGTTCATTCGTCGTGGTCAGATTTGTGGTGAAAACGGAGCCTATCCCCGGAACACTGAGAAGTAAACAGGAATAAACCCTGGAAGGAATGCAAGTACATCACATATAAGCATAAGCATCACAAGACATTTACACAGTGATTCACACCTTGGGCTAATTTAGCATAACTTAGCAAAGTAGCATAGCTCCAGAACATATTATACACGTGACGTAGTGATTTTTTTTTTTTTTTTTTTTTTGCTGAGAATCTTCTCAAGTCCAGATTAAATGTGCAAGAGTAAAAAACCCTACAAAGTCCATTTTGAGTTTAGAGCGAGGAGCAACTTACAGCCTGGTGAAGTTAAGTAGCAGCTTACAGAGTTATGTGTCATTTTTGCAACCTGAATCAGTGTTCATCACTCCCTCTCTCTCTCTCTCTCTCTCTCTCTCTCTCTCTGCCTCTTTCTCACCCAGGACACATGCCGTGACATGAAGCTACTGCTGCTTTCACATCAACACCAAATCACCCACGCTTGCCAAGACTGCCTTCAGCCCCCTGCAGATACACACATACAATCTCTCTCACATCCACACAAAATAAAGTCATCGCACCCAAACTGTAATGTCATCGCAAAGAAATCAGCAAAAACAGCAACCAAGCGAGCCACAAACATGACTTGACTCAAACAAACTCCAAACAGTGGAAGACCCTGAGTGTCTCAGAGAGAAAGAGAGAGAGAGAGAGAGAGAGAGAGAGAGAGAGAGAGAGAGACAGAAGTGAAGTTGCTCGTCTCCTCTCAGGCTGCAGGCGAGGAGAGTCACTACCTTGCCATCGGCCCAGCAGAAGCAGACGTTGCTGGAGGTGTTGAGGATATCCGTGATGAAACCTGAGATGCCCAGACGCATGGTGGATGACTTGCAGTGAGACAGAGATGGAGAGAAAGAAGAGTGAAGGAAGTGGAGAGGTACAGGTCGCCTGGTGTTGCCAGAGTGGAGTGTGAGGCAGTGATGAAAGAGGAGTGAGGACAGAGGGAGGAGAGTGAGGGAGGAGAGGAGAGTAAGGGTGTGTGAGTGAGTGCGAGAGAGAGATAGAGAGAGAGAGAGAGGAAGGATAAAGAGAGAAAGATGCCTCTTCAGCTGTTTGTTGTTGAACCTACATCCCCAATACACACTCGCACACACAACAGGTGCATCCAAAGACCCGGTCAACCAGCGGACACACACACACACACACACACACACACACACACACACATCCACAGACACTCTGAAATACACCCTCCCATTTAGGCATGTGCATGAATACACCCAACAGGGCGTCTCCGTCTGTTTTCCTCAGCTTGTGGCATGAGAAGGAGACTTCTAGGACGCACAGTGAACATTCACAAGACACTTTCACACCATCATCCTCTCGCTCTAGCTCACACATCTAGCTGTGAACAAACCCCTGTGCTTCTGTCACCTCACAACTGATTATACAGCCACTAAATGGAATTGTTAATTGTATTTGCCTGCCTTTCGTCCCTCTAGTGCTCCTCATTTCTGGGTGGCAGACAGAACGGGTGATTCCACTCCCACTTCCAAATATCCTACTGAACCATATTATTATAATTTTTAAAATATATGTGTAAAGTAAAGATTTAAAAAAACACAGAAACATAAGGACAGTGTCCTTAGCAGCAACCTAATATAACATTAAAAAAATAAATAAAAACATTACTGAAACCTCTGCAGCATTTGGAAAAGAGTGTCTCTTTCCAAGATGTAATTTACCTTGAAATATAACCATTAATACACATCCAAAATGGTATTTTTTGCGTTCATGAGTGAATCCATTTCACATCTCATGCTTGAAATCACAAGGCATGCATTACACGTTATGAAAAGTGTACAATATTCGCTCAGGTCAATTGCGGAATAATTGATATATATTTAGATATATATTAAGTTGCCTGTAACTGTAATAATCCCTCTGGATCATGGGAAGAAGAAAAGCAAGTTCTTGATAAGCATTGATATTTTGATATTGATTGATGGGGTCACTTTGAAAGTACTGCCCTGTTACTCAGATCACATAGACAAAAGGTGCATTATTAACTTACAGCATGTCAATAAGCCCACAACCCTGTCACTTTCAATTAAAGAGGAAAGCAACATGTAAAAGCGAGATTGTTCCCTGAGACCAGTTAACCTATTTTCGAATGTTTAAATGTAAGTTTTCTTAAATTCGATGTTAGAAAAAAAAAGTCATTAAAAAGGAGGTATTATATACATTTTAATACAAGAAGTACAAAGCATAAATGCTACCTAGTTGTAGAATTTGAGACAAGTGGGAAGTTGGGAAATCACACTATCATTCACGACTAGTCAAAACCTTATGCTCATCACCCAGTTAAGGACATTACGCTGCATTTTTACATACATACAAAAAAAAAATCACTATACAGTGTATGCTGTTTCAGTTCTACATGACGGTTCTACATGAACGGTTGTGGTATTCGCTACTTTCTTGATGTAATGTTGAGGTTTCTTTACATGCTTCATTTGCATTTAATGGTAAGTGGTATCATAGTGTAAATTTTTTGTTGTACAAAATGTCTTTCTTCGACATTTTTAACATGTACATATCCCTGAGAGTTTTGTCTTATTTCTTCCATTACAACACTTTTACTTAACCCTGTAAGGCCGACTATAGTAAAATTACAACATGACAACATTACCTTTAGCTCTCCTAAAATTACACCTGTAATTTTGTTGTTTTGTTTTTTTGTTTTTTATTTTAAAAAAACACCACATTTACATAGTCAGTAGGTCCTACTGTTTAGCCTTGCAATGCTATTATATAGTAAATGTGTTTGCCATGTAAATAAATGCCATGAACTCATTTTACCTGCAAACTATTCGGGTTTTTCATTAATATCTCTGTGACATTAGAGTCGCTACCATCGATTATTGGCTAGCTAATGCACCACATCCATACTGTTGGGTCCATAAGCATTTGCAAAGTGACACAACTTTCACAATTGTTCCTCTGTATACCACCACATTGGATTTGAAAATGAAGCAATCTAGATGTGATTGACGTGTAGACCTCTTTTCAGCACCTCTTTGGACAGGATATGGTGAGTTAGGGTCTACAAATCGTTTTTGTTTTTTATTTATGGGTGGCACTGTGGTGCAGCGGGTAACTCCAGGGCTCCCAGTTTGAGCTTAACCATCCTGAGCTTGTGTTACTGTCTGTGCAGAGCTTCCCATGCTCTCCTTTGTCCCTCTGAGTTTCATCCATGTTCTCCAGTTTCTTTCCCCACCTCCCAAAAAAAAAAAAAAAACCCCACAGTGGTGAGTGAATTGCCAATCCTAGTTTGTCCGTAGGTAAGGATATACATGTGGATGGTGCCCTGTGATTGGCTGGCATGCCATCCAGGGCGTATTTCCTTGTTCACAGTGGTGTGTGTTTAAAGATTATAAGCAATAAATATACAAGTCATCAGACATACATTGATTATCGTCCTTTTTTTTTTTATTATTGAATTTTTCTACATAATAAATGTTGCATCTCATGCGAACGTGAATTTACAGTACATATCTGACAGCGCACAATGAAAACATACAGTATGAACACAAACACCAGCTAGTATGACATCATGAGTCTCAAGGTGATCTCATCATCGTATTTTTGGAATGAAATACACACAACCGTTTCTATAAATAGAGATGTGAATGGAGCTCATTGCTCTTCCTTCAGTGGTGCATCTGCGTGCTCTTGGCTCTGAACCATCATTAACTTTCTGAATTCACCTGCTGTCTCCAGACACACACACACACACACACACACACACACACACACACACACACACACATACACATACACATACACAGGGAGACAAATACATAGCCACACAACAAGCACTTACCGTTGTGACTTCCAGAGTCTTCGAGGGGGAGGAAGAAGCTTGCGTTTGTTAAGAGGCACGATGCCAAGAGCGGCCTGCATCACCGGCAAGAACTTCTTATACTTCATCTTGAGCTGGCTATTTGCTCTGAATTGTCTGCCTTAATACAATTACGCTCGAAATTGTCTGTCTGCTTTGAAAGCCACCCTTATCTGTCTCACTGCACTTATTCCAGGTGGAGTAACATCGACAGGTGTCCATCTAGATTCAGTTTGTGCCTATTACCGTCTACATCCCTGATCAGACTGTGTTTCCAAACCAAAAGTGCACAGATTTGTTCGGAGATTTAAATAAACGTCACTCTTACATAACTCAGACATGACATTAAACAAATTGAAGCGAACCGGGTGACTGGAGAGTACTAAGCCTGGAGAGATAATGCAGGTCTTCTTTCTCTGTAATCCTCCAGCATTAAGTGCCCTTCACTGCATTTAACATCGGAGAGAACATGCAAGCTGCCTCACAGAGGAAAACTGCATGTCAGGGAAAGGAAGGCTGCCAGATGAACGCAAATGAATTTGCACTTGGGAGGCAAGATCCCAAACCCACCAACAAAAAGCAGACATAAAAAGGAACATGCAAACACATATAATCTCCTAGATATATTTATCTAATCTGTCAGAGCAGGAGGGTTAGAAGGCTCCGATCCAGCGTGAGTCTTGGAAATGAAATTATTTCATGGCAGCTTGCACGAATGGATTATGTTTTCTTACAGCAGGAGGAGAAAATAGGATTTCATCATCACCGTGAAAGAGCTGTGAGGGGATGAGAATGGGGGAAATTCTAAAGAAAATAATTGAGCGTTTGAAATATGTACTTTCACATACGTTCACCACTTTTCAGATACAAGGGGGAATCAAAAAGTAAAGGCAATTTTAAACATGATAACGTGATAACCCAGAGAGCAAAAGATAAAGCATGGAGGGGAGACATCCATCTTCTCCATCAAAGAAGGAATTAAAAGTCATCCCTCGCCCACGAAAATCATATTAACGCTCTTTTGGGACATGAAGGTTCCTATTCTGGTGCATTACCAAGCGCATGGGCAAACGTGAACAGTGCAAATTACTGCACATGAACTTAAACCTGCAATTCGCAGCAAAAGAAGAGGAATGCCGTCCAAAACAGTCTTGCTGCAGCATGACAATGCACATCCTCATACAGCAGCAGCGACGGTAGAGACAGTACAACGGCTTCCATGTCCTCCTTACAGCCCGGATCTGGTGCCGGGTCGTTATCACATCTTCGGTCCACTGAAGGAAGCACTACGTGGTTGAAAAATTCACCCCTGATGATGAAATAAAGGAAGCGGTGCTCACCTGGCCGAAAAACAACTTCTCTGCAGGAATACTGAAGCTAGTTGACCAATGAAACAAATGCGTCATCTTGCACAGGGAGGTCGCCTTATACGTGGAAAAGTGATGTGTTCAGTTTCTTACAGTTACTTCTATTAAAGCCGTTAAATGCATTTTGTCTTTACAGTTTGATTCTGCTTTGCATCATACAAAATAATGTATTTTTCAGAAGTTGCTTAAAGATGGTTGACACAGCCTGAACATGGACCACATAAAATTTGGCAGGGATTTTTTCTGTACATCAAATGTGACATGCTAATTCATTTCTTCATCTATATTAAGTGCTTTATCCTGGTCAGGGTGCTAGTGGATTCAGAGCCACGTCAGCTACATTTCATAACTCTAATCTACAGCGTCCACAGAATTAAATGTCAGAGCTTGTGATAAGTAAAATGTAAAATACCAAAAAAAAAAAAAAAAAAAAATGCAACAGTAAGCAGTCAAGTCAGTCAGTCATCCCAGGACATTTCCTATAGTCCCAGTGGAAATTGACCTCAGTGTGATTTAAGGCTAAAAAAGATCAGGAGCTTGATAAACACATACCATATGGAAAATCAATTGAGATTGAAATGAACTGAATGCAATTTTTTTTCTACCCCAACTAATGTCACTCAGTGTCAGACCGTCACGGTTAAGGCACTCGTTCCATATAATATAGTGTACTAATACCAAATAATCTAATATAGTGTTCCAAATAGTGTTTACCCTTACATAAGATTTTAACAAAAATAAAAGACCACAAATCCTCTAAAACCTATGCCATGAAACATGAAAATCGCACATGCCTTTGTTTCCTTTAACATTTTAATAAAAAAATAAAAACCATCTTTAAACTGATGTCCATCCTAAATGGCATGCATAGTTTGATCGATGTCTGCAAGGTCACTTCCGGAAGCCCAGCAGACTAGAAGCGCAGAGAAAAGCATGGATGAAGAGAGCAAGAGACACTTGATTATAAGTCATGATCCTCTTGCTGGCAGTCAGCAGGTTTACGAGCGTGTTCTGTATTCGCCTCAGCTCTCCAGCCTGCACCCATGCAGTGCTTTTGCTAAATCTAATGAATGCATCCTCACAGGGAAAACAGCATTATACAAATAGGGTTAGCGTATTGAGCTGAGAATACATACTGGATACTCTCAGCGAGCGCTCATGTACGACTCCTAAACGTTAGACGACACAAGCAAATTCATTAATAATCAAATAATTAGTATTAGGGACCAACATTAAGTAAAATCAATTAGTGAGCCAAGTACGAACACGGAATTAGAGAAAGGGGGTTGACCTTGTCAAATTGCTCCTGCCCTGCATGGGTAAGCAGTCACAGAGCACACTGCATCTCTCTTATTATTCCTGCCTGTAATAAATGTGGAGAAAATGGGTTGCACTGAACTTCCTGTTCCATCAGACGGCCAGTTTTAACAGTTAATAAAATCATATCTGATACTAAGAACTGCATGAGCTGGTATCTCAGAATGAGTTTAGCGTCAAGGAGAGAATCACCTGAACACAATTACCGAAAGTGAAAACAGCAAAGGAGACTCGAGCCTATTGACCGGCCCGAGCTGAATGACTAAGAATGCTGAAAGCTTGGTGTAATGGACGAGGAAATTATTGGCTGGTCTTAGGTGGGGGGCATGACCCCATTAATACAGCTACGCCTGTCCAGCGGACACTGCATCACTAGGAAAGCTGCTGTTCTATGAACTGGCTGAATCAGTGTAATATGATCTTATTCATGTGCAGCTTTAGATAGCATTCACATGTACATGAACATGAAGTCCACGTTCACCAAAAGCATACCTAACACCGAGATATAGATACTAGCCATGAATCAGGACGGAAATCAACATGGCCTGTACTTTTGTGTGAGATCGAGACCCTGGAGTCTAAGCTTTAAGATGTGGACTGGTTTGGGACTGAGAATGAATTACAGGCTGAGACTGAAATGAAATACAGGCTCTTATACATCAGCGCTGTTAAGTTCTTGATTCTGATTGGTCAGAAAGTGTTGATTCATGGTCTATAGCAAAGCTCTGCCAGTAGATCCAGCTGCAAGGCAAATCACAGGTTTATATTAATACACATACATGTTAATGTATATGTCCTAATATGATCATTCCTGAAATGTTGTTCTAGTAAAGATTTCTGTCACGTCGATCTCCATCAGTGTTAAAATTGAAGGTAAAGCTGTTCCTTTAAGTCTTGAAGATGGAGGACTTTGCACGTTGCAGTTTCTCAATTATGTGCCAAACTACATTTTTCTTCTTATTAGCTTCAAGAGAGAGGAAAAAAAGAGAGGCAGGTGAGGGAGCAGCAGGCGAATAAAGCGATCACAAAAAGCCACTTTGTTTTTTTCCCCCGACATTCCACAATATTACATGTATGTATTTTTTAAATTTTAAAAATTTCATTTTAAAAGTCTTTTATATTTAAATAGTTACAATGCTGTGGACCATATGCAAAGCAATTTCATACTAGATATCACTTATGATATAGCAGCTATAAACAATATGAGCGGGGATTAATGAAAAATGAACAACCTTGACTAATTAGATGAAAACTGTATTATGCAATATGAGCGGTCCGCATTGCGTGCATCACAATCAGCCAAATTTTTTAAAAATTATTTAATTAAATACATTTAATAAATAAATAATTAAAAATAATATTACATTATTACTTTGCTATGACATTACATTCTGAAACGCAGTACTCCTTATAAAGGCTAGGTCCCAATCCAAATCTCCCTTGGCTCTACCCCTAGTTTTGGAGTGCCCTTAAATGGGTAGTTCCCCTTCAAAAGGGACCTACAAGGGGAAGAGTTTGAAATCTTTACCTAGGAAATGGGACACCACTGGTTACGTTATTATCAACTATTAAAGTGACAAATCTGACCAGATTTGCAGGACAGAACAAAACAAATTAATGTACTGACAATAGCCAGGAAGCATGTTTACACATCGGTTAGTTCGGTGTAGTCCTGGCCAGAGACCTTTCCGCCCTGCACTGATATCAGATGAGCAGGGAAGTGCAGAAAATTTCCTGCTGGATGATTTTTTTCTCCTTTTTATACATGGGACGTGGAAATAAATAACCGTACTGTAACTCACACACCGCCCTTTACATGCCATTCAATTGATGTAATAGTGATGAATAGTGATTTTTCTGACATGCTTGTTATAAAGGTACAATTATGTATTCCTTCACATCTATATCTATCTAAAAATAGTCCAATGGATTTTTTTTTTTTTTTTTTGCGTGATTATTTGTGAAGATATTACATTTATGAGCTTCTTTCTGCATACCGGTAGCCATGTTCCATATTACGCTGTTTCAGTTTGCAAAGCATTATTAGAATTTTCTTCCACCACTCCGTTTAGAGTCTGCATTTGAAAAGGCTCCACTTGGAAAGGTTATTTGGAAGGCTAGTTGACCACTATCTGTCATTTCCTAAAAGAAAAAAGGAAACCCTATCCTATGTAGGAGCACGCACAAATGCTAGGGCTATGGAGGGGAATAGGGATTGGGCCTAACCAGTGGAGCGTTTCATTTGCATTAACTATAACCTGCACAAATGAGAACTTTGCCAAACTATATTACCATCCAAAGTCTATAATTACTTACGTAATACAATTTAACTGCACAACATACAGTACATACTACTAATAGCTATCTATAATACATGGTTACCGGTATATAATGTTCTATCCTGTTCTACTGCATTGTGATGGACTGGCAACCTGTCCAGGGTGTAACCTGCCTCTCACCCCAAGTAAACTGGGATTGGCTCCAACTTCGCCTGCGACCTACAATGGATAAGAAGCATAGAAATTAGAGGGATGGATGGATTGATGGATGGATGGATGGGTGGATGGATGGAGTCTCTACTCCACTCCTCACTATAGGACCCAGAGTAGGACAACCCTGACTACCATTCGGGTGATGGAACATACTCTGTGCTATAGTTTACTGTTATATTTTCCCTAAATATACACACCCTTCCACATTCCACCTTCCACCCACTCTTCATATTATCTATACTATAATAATTAATAATCATAAATCACAGGTGGGCAAAAATAAGTAATAATAATGACTAAATCCAGAGAGGGTCACTGTTATTCCCATTATTCCTGTTATGCCTCGAAGTCATCAATACTCATGCCAAGAGAGAGTTTTAATCATCTGCACATGGCGATTTTTCATAGGCCGGTGTAATTTAACAGTTATGCAGCAGGTTTCTCATTTTTACACACACACACACACACACACACACACACACACACACACACACACACAATTTACATGTATATGCTGTATGAGCATTTATGTGAACCAATGGTAATGTAAATGACCGTACATGTACAGTAGGTAGAACACACCTACCCTTTACATTCATGTGTATATTTGTGTGTATGTTTGTGTGTATGTTTGTTTAGTCCTATATAAGAGTCACCTCTGTTTTGGAAAGCAAGGCAAAATCCCAGGAGTCGAATACCTCAGAAAGGTGCGACAGGTCTATGAATCTCCATTACTTTTTAGAGCTGTGTGCCAGAGGACCCATTTATATCACCAATAGCCACTTTCAGGCTATTTTTTAAAATTCACTACACACACACACACACACACACACACACACACACACACGCGCGCACACACACACAGTGCACCGGTGCATATCACATGTGCATTAAGGTAATGGATCACTTCACACCTCAAGAAGGCTAGGACGTAGGAAAAAACATCAAATTTACAAATTTTTTCAGCTTGTACTCAATGTCATCCATCAGCTACTTCCCACTGGAATTTTGAGGCTAATGAAGCTAACAGGTAATGGAGGTCTATCACACCCAAAACCTTTTCAGGAACTATCAGACTTCATAAGTAAAATCACGTAGATTTTATAAAGTGTATTTTATGACACACTAACTTGCAGTAATTTATAAAATGACCATATTTCACAGTGTAGGTGAATATTGGTTTATCATACAGGCAGCCATCTTGAAAGAACATCCGATACGCCTAAGAAACTAGTCAATCCACATTACTAAACTACACCGTGTCTCACAAGATCTCAACTTAGAATTGTACCAGAAATTTGGCAGTCATGCAGATGATTTTACTATTCTTTCACTTTAAATGTTAAATTTAAAATCTACAGACTCTACTTGCTGTTCACGGTGAAAGGTTTCATGTCTTTTGAAGCAATTATATGAAGATGCAGTCATGTATTTTTCATTTAAATTTTATTATAAAAATCAAAATTTGAATAATCCTTAATTATACAAAAAATTACTGTACATAACCAAAAAAAACTAATCTTTCATGAGTAGATTTCTGGTGTTCAGAAAGTGAGGAGGAAGATGGGTGGGGAGGAGGTTACTGTACAGCGAATGAATGCACATCTGACCGAGACTGATTAAAGGGACACGTGTGTCTTTGTTAGGTGTACAATACGCAATTGTGCAATACGCAAACAGAAAATGGGAAATCATTGGCACATACGGAGAGGAAGGGGAAAATGGCCGGGGCTGTGTTTGTTCGGCACCTGATTATGTGGTCGTGCCTAGATACAAAATTTTGCCAAATTTTTTGGTCGGCAACTGATTTGTTCGTGTTCGGAAGCGTTCGTAACCAGAGGTTCCACTGGACGAGGAAAACATTTGGAATTGAACTGATGCAAAAATCCAGAAACATGGAATTTATATATAAAAAACAAACAAACATACAACCCTTCACAGTCCACTGTATGTAGAACTAGATACAGTCAACCACTGGTGCCAGCAGCATTGGGGGCGTGGCACAGCTAAGAAGTATGA
>JAQMCW010000038.1:5976839-5987000 GCA_030068335.1 Chrysichthys cranchii | reverse complement strand
GTGCAGTGAGGCTAGCACAGGAGTAATGTGCTCCCTCTTCCGTGTGCCTGTTAAAAGACGTGTGGCAGCATTTTGCACCAGTTGCAGACGGTGCAAGTTTGAAGGATTCCATATTGCTCTGGCTACAAGAGGAAAAACTGCTAAGCTGCAACCCCAGTGCACTGGCAGTCATATTTACACCTCCTTCTAAGCATGCTTGGCATCTCTTTGTACTTTCATGTGCTAATGCACAAAATGACAACTCCTGACAAAATTTAGAGAAGCTAACGTGAAGGCTATGGCAGTGTTGGCTAAAGTGGTGGTATCTCACTTAGCTGACATGCAACAAGACTCCAAATATAAAATGAATTCGATTTTTTATTGATGAGCTTATCTTTCCATTCATGATTTTTAGTCCAGTTTGATTTTTTTAAGGTTTATTGTGGCCTTTACCCTTTCTAACTTTTTTCCAAGACGCTCAGATCTCATGGTTTGCATGTTTTCTAGTTATAACCTGCCTCATTTTGTACAGCACTGGGAAGGCGTAAGGCAGGAATAGGAACCTCCTTGCCCTCAGGGATTGTTCACAGTGTTCTGTGTCCCTCTGATGTGTCTCATTCCAAACAAGGACTTTATGAATGGAGGCTGAAAGAGATCAAATGACCTCTTAGTCCTCAGGGATACAGGATCAGGCCAAAGAAGCCTTTTTTGTTAGATACTGTGTGTGTTTTTTTTATTATTGGATTAGCATTACTTTGAATTTGGGGAAGCTCCCCTTTTATGCAGCTCTTTATGAAGGGTATGGCTAAAACACAGCCTGTGTAGTCTGGATATTATGTATTGTGATGTGTGTAGCATTTTTCAACCTATTCTTTATTTGCTGCATATGTAGTGTATGGCATTTAACATGGCCAAGAACATGGACAACTGATTCAGAATTCACTTATAATGGAAGTCTTAAGGGCACATGTTGAAGTCTTTTAATAAATGTAGATAATACGTGACTATATAAACTACATCTGTAAGTAATCTCATCTAAAACTTTGTCTAATCTGAAAACATTACAGAATTTTATAGTATTCAAAGATTTAGAGCATAACTTACTAATTTTTTTGAATGAAAAACTCATAAGCATATCAAAGATGTGCAATAATATTAAACTATAAGGGTTTTCTTTGTGCTCTTCTAGCATGAAAGGGGTGTTTCATCGTTTGTTTGTTTGCTTTTCAAAAGAGACAACTAAGTATTTCTTTAAGTCACACTGAATAAGAACATCTGCTAAATGTTGTAAATGTAAATGAACCAACATCTGTCTACCCATAGACTTCCATTGCACGTAGGTGCGGAATAAGTTAGTTCAGCTTCTTTTATTGGGCCAATGAAATGTGCTGAAGTCTTTCCTGTAGCAAATTATCGGTGTATGGGGTATTCTTTTGATGAACTGCAAGTATCTATTGGTATAGAACGTTATATACTCATAACAATTATAAATATAATGAAACACAAACACACACACACACATGCACTTTTTTCTTTTTTGTATTTCATGATTTATTATCTTGTCACAGCGAGGGGAGCAACCTGACGCCTGCACACCACTACCCCGACTTCCGCTTCAAAACCTATGCCCCACTGGCCTTCCGGTACTTCCGAGAGCTTTTCGGAATCAAGCCAGATGACTACCTGGTAAGTATTAGTCAGCTTTTTATCATTTATTTCCACAAAAGAGACAAATTGTTATACTGCCAGATGAATTGTCCCTTATTACATGCCTAACCTAGGTGTCTGGTTAATGATTGACTATAATTAAGCCTCCTGCGTGTGTCACTCCCGAGTGGCACAACAGAAAAGCGGTCACCCTAGCATCTGGAGATTGCAAGATTGAATGTGTGACCAGGAGCCAGTGAGAGCAAAATTGGCCATGCTCTCAGGGAGGGAGAGAGAGAGGGGTGATATACTCTCTGCGTCTCTCTCTTCTTAATAACTAGTGACACTACTCAGTAATCAAAAAGGTGCGGTCAGCTGGCTTCATGTACCGTGGATGAAGCACGCAATAGACTTTGTCCTCCCTGCTTGGTAGCAGGTCTGGTCGGCGGGAACCGGTCATGCCTGTATTAGGGAGAAAATCAGAGGAATAGTCCCCCCCATAAAAGTGCCTTGCTACCAGTTATCCATCAGGTTAATACTCTTAACTTCTTATCCTGTCTGGGGATTATAAGGGATTATAAAATAATGACTAATGACTAATTTTTTCCTAATTATATAGAACAGTACGTCTTACTTTACCCTGCTTAATGATGTGGTCAGTGTGCTAGCACAGTGAACTGTGGTTGATGAAGCTGTGCACTGGTCCACATAGGATTTCAGCAACTGCAGCACCTCTGCAGTATCCTTGCTGTTAGTGTAGGCATTTCAATATCTATTCACTGCATTTGTGTGTTTGAGTGATCAAGAATCTTCTTTTAGGTGTGTGTGCATTATACATATGGACGTAATTGTGCAAAATATGCAGGTGTGTATGTGCATGCGTGAAAGTACGTGTTTCATTGTGCAAATATGTAGGTGTGTGCCTGCAGATATGTGTTTGTGTGCCTGTGTTTGGCAGAGAACTAACGTTAATTAGCCATAGTACCACCGTCATCTTGGTAATCGCCTTGCTTGCTCGATGGAATATAATCAGGCAATAATTAGCCTCAGGGCACAGAAGAGGCACTCAATAGCATGTCAGTCATCATTTCCCCACTTCCTTCGTTTCCTCTTCTATAGTCACGAACCTACACTTCTTTACCTCTCTTTATGTGCCAGAATGGAACACACACTCACTTTGGGCCTCCGATTATCAGTGTTATATAATAATGATTATATCAGGGAGACAAGAACACTGTGTGAACAGAACGTCTACTGAGGCAGGATATTAAAATTCCTGGATGCTTTAACATTTACACCCTTTCATCATCCATAGCGTCATATCCTTCCACCCCAATCTTTATGCATTTGATTATGGAAATTTACAGTGCATTTGAGTGGATAGATAGGAAATGAGGGGGCACAGAGGTAAAGGAACAAGAGGAGAGAACAAAGTGGGAAAGAGAAGGACAAAACCTTAATGTACAAAAGGATGCAGCGTGCTATCTATCTATCTATCTATCTATCTATCTATCTATCTATCTATCTATTTATTTATTTAAAGTGTCAACTTCAAATGCATTTACCATGAAGCAAGGATGGGGTCATGGCTTAGATTTTAATGTTTACTGAGCAAAAGCTTAGGAAATCCTGTTTACTTGAAACTCACTTATAATACAAGTCAAAGGGCAGTTGTTGGGGCACAAGTTTAAACTCCTAAGGCTATATGGGGCAAATTCAAAACTACAGGCTTAGCAAAGAATTTTCATTTGTAGTTTGCAAGAAATATTTCCATTTACTTATATTTTCCAGAAGGTTTTTTTGGGGCATTAGGCTGCTTCCACACTACCCATATTTTCTGAAGTATGAGGACCTGTGTTACAAGTAATGTAATGCTATGGGAAACAGGACTGCAACTGAGTACTTTAAAAAAAAAAAAGTCTCCCTCTTTTTTGGGGAGGATAAGCTAGAAAAATAAACATGCAGGACAAACTGAAAAAGAAATTAGCCTGTTATTAAGTGCTTCTAAGGAGATTTGTGACACATCGAATAGAAAACACTTCATTACAGAGATTTTCTTGCTACAATATGGATAAAAATAACAACTTGGCTGTTTTTTTGGACATCCCTAGTACAGGATGTGTCGCATACAGTGCAAACAACCTCCTCGTCACTTAGTCAAATCGATCTGTTTTTAACTGTATGACGTATAGTAATAAATCTAATCTAGATAGCAATCTAGGCGTGTTAGTTATTTAATACTAGCTAAACACTAGAAAGAGCATTGTACTGGTTACGGTTTTTACATTTACATCCTTAAATATAAGGCAGACACCCTTATCCAGAGCAGCTTACATTTGTCTCATTTATACAACCAAGCAGTTCAGGGTTAAGAGCTCAGCAGTGACAGCTTGGCAACGCTGGGATTTGAACTCATGACCTTCTGATCAGAATTCAATGAGCTACCACTATATGAATTGCTTGGGTTTTTTTTTTTTCGACTTTACAAAATACGCTCTTTTTCAGTCAAATTTATCCCGCTGAAAGTTACAGAATTCATTCACAAATATGGTTGACTGAATAATTTATGAAACTGTTCTATAAGAATACGTGTTTCACATCGACCCCCTCAATGACGGCCCCCAAAAAATGTTAAAAATGTCATCTGTTGTCCGTGAGAGATTAGACTGAAAAGCACTGGATTATTTCTTTAAGCACACACACACACACACACACACACACACACACACACACACACACACAGAGAGAGAGACAGAGCGAGAGAGAGACTTACAGCAGGTCCAAATGCAAATGTCTTTGTGTTTGTGCTCTGGGCATAACCTCACTGCTCATTTTCATTAACCAGACACTGTGCATGTGTTTGTTTCTCTCTCTCTCTGTCTCTCTCTCTCTTACTCTGTGTGTATACGTGTATATATGTGTGTGTGTGTGTGTGTGTGTGTGTGTGTGTGTGTGTGTGTGTGTGTGTGTGTGTGTGTGTAGATTGTGGTATAAAGTTTGTTCAGGACTTTCATTAACCAGACATTGTGTTTCTGGTTGGCAGTGTTCTGGAGTTTGTTCAGGTTTTCTTTCTTCTCACCACAGTCATGCTTTTGTGTAGTGTCCTATACCATCCCAACCCAACACTACACCACACAACACAACACTGCACCACACAAAATGGCACAATACAAAAATCTCCTTCAGTAATCTCCTCCATTTTACAATCCTTTCTAAACCATTTGACTTTCAGCTCCCGTCACACAAGCTGCCCTTTTAGTGACACAGTCAAATGAGCCTGTATTTGCAATACCGTGTGATTGAGGATTAAAATGTAGAAGTCTACCTGTCTGTAACCCGTATAACACTGACACTTTGACACAAAGTCTTGTTTCCTTGTCACTTGTTTTCAAGTGGGTGAGGTTGACTGGTTTGTCCTTACACATAGTGAGATGAGATATTTGAAATGAGATATTCTGCCTGTCTTCTCTTTATCTGGACTTCCTGGTTTTGCTGTCTTAAATTTGAAAGGTTACAGTATTTACATTTACAGCATTTAGCAGACTTC
This sequence comes from Chrysichthys cranchii, assembly GCA_030068335.1. Classification (NCBI taxonomy): domain Eukaryota; kingdom Metazoa; phylum Chordata; class Actinopteri; order Siluriformes; family Claroteidae; genus Chrysichthys; species Chrysichthys cranchii. The sequence continues at coordinate 5,981,827 of JAQMCW010000038.1, read as the reverse complement.
CTTAACCAAAGAAACTCACAAAACCCATAAGCTCATAAGTTCCTGATTTGCACAGTTGCACCTTTTGACTATATACGTGGTATAACAGGGAAATTATTTTATGGATGCACTATCTGGTGTCACCCAGATGAAGATGAGTTCCCTTTTGTGTCTGGTTTCTCTCAAAATGTCTTCCTCATACAGTATCAGGGAGTTTTTCCTTGCTCCTCTGTCCTGTGGCTTGCTCATTAGTGAGACATTTATAAAGTTAATATCCCAATTCAGTTCAACTGATGAGGAGGCGTCTGGTGCACCCTTGGCATTCCTGTTTTTTGGCCATATAATGTACCTTGAGGGTTGGGTTGTGACCAGCGATGCTATGCTTGGAGGCTTAAATGGGACATGGCAAAGCGCAGGTTTTGATACACTATGAATCTGATTGCATATCCCTTTCCTCTCATACAGTACTCCATCTGCAAGGAGCCCCTGATCGAGCTGTCGAATCCTGGAGCCAGCGGCTCACTCTTCTACCTGACCAGCGATGACGAGTTCATCATCAAAACCTTGCAGCACAAGGAGGCTGAGTTTCTGCAGAAACTTCTGCCAGGCTATTACATGGTGAGTCCCAATCATTACTCAGAGGCCTAGTCGTTCCTTCACTCCGCAGAGGTTTCCTTGCTTTCCTCTTCTCCTCTCAGCTCCTAATAAGGGCTCGGTGAGTGAATGATGTTAGCCTCCAGCAAAACAACACTGGGGCTTCTGGAGGAGAGTGAGTTCATCACATTCGCAAGAATTTCTTCTTTTAGAAATATTCCTCCATTGTTGTTGTTTTTTTCAAGGCAATGCTCTGAGCAGTGCATTCTTTTGACTTGCAAACACATCATTTGAGTATTGTATGTGTAAGTTGTATTCACTGTGTTATGGTTTGGTCATTTACCTCACTGATAAAAAACTACTCACAGTGGATAAGACAGGAAGAAGCTACAGCATGTGCATGCATTTCCATCCTTGCTACATGTGTCTACAAATGGTTAAAAGTGTAACCTTTTATTTATTAATAAATGAAAATTGTGAGCATTGGGACGTGATGATATTGGAAAATCATCAACTTCACAGGGTAACATTAATTCTGCTTGGCATCAAGCTGCAACGCACCACCCCACCTATGATTACTTTCCTATAACAGCACACCCTGTCGTGTTTATTCTGTATTTAAATGTTCTAGCAAGCATTTCATTGAACACTCAGTATTAATTTTATGACACTAATGGGAAGCTAGGCCCTTATTTAACATGTATTTAATATTGCAAGCTATTGCAGTTGGATGTAAAATTTTGTTAATTTGTTAAAACCATTTTCAGAAGCTAGGTACCCTTAAACTATTGTGCACATATGTAATATAAAGCCTTCTAAATGACCCCAGTCTCCACCAGCAAAACTGAGAGTGCAAACAACGTTGATTAGACTCTGGATGTATTGAAAACAAACTTAAATTATGTGTTGTAGATAGATAGTTGCTATAACTGGAAACTGTTTTGTGCCACCAGAACAATCATGTATTGTTCATAAAACACAAGGGCAACAGTTTGAACTCTTGAACTTGTTTTGAATCTGTCATCTGATCCAAAGTAAGTTAGATTTTATAAACCCCACGCAATCTGATTCTCCTTCTTATGTTCTTCTATTTGCGCAGAACCTCAACCAGAACCCCAGGACACTCTTACCAAAGTTCTATGGTCTCTACTGCATGCAGTCAGGTGGAATGAACATCCGCGTGGTGGTTATGAACAACGTCCTGCCCCGCTCGTTAAAAATGCACTACAAATATGACCTCAAAGGTTCCACGTACAAGCGACGAGCCTCTCGAAAAGAGCGTGAGAAGTCGTGTCCAACTTACAAGGACTTGGACTTTCAGGATATGCATGAAGGCCTATACTTTGACACAGAGACCTATAATGCTTTGATGAAGACCCTTCAGCGTGACTGTCGGGTAAGTTCTCACTGCTACACTGTTTAACAGGACCAAGTCTCAATTTGCAAGAGATACAGTACTATATCACCTGGACTGGTAGAACTTCTCTGGTAGAATCAGCCTTCTTCGTGAGGGATATTGGGCTTTTCGGAATCATAATCATGAAAATAAGGCACTGATTTGTTAGTGGTGTTTATATGAAACTTAGCATTCTGTCATAAAGGTTAGGTGTCAAATAACGAACCCCAGAGTCAGGCACTAATCACTATTATTGCTACCGATTGTGTTCAGCAGGAGTTAAGCTAAATGCTGTCTGTTAGTTATAATCTTTAATTCATACACCATATTAAGGTTTATGGGGCGGTTATGTGCTGACCTGCATGCGTCATGTGTTGTATAATAATAAGAAGAATGCTGATGCAGCACACATCTTATTTTACTAGCTTTTGTTACTGTGTGGTAAGAGGTAAAAGTGACCCAGAAACCCAGATCTGAAAGGATCTTATGTAAGATAGCCCTTTTTTTTTTCAGATTAACTTTTTAGGGATGTTTAACATCTCCATCTTTTTTTTTCAAGGTATGAAAACAATGAGGGCTTTACTTACTATGTGATAACCACACACAGTGTGTTTACAGAAATTTTTAACTGAAAACAATGTTTATTTGGTCTTTTTTTTTTTTTTTTTTACCTGTGACAGTTTCCCAGTTTCTGAGTGCTTGACAGCAGGTGTATTTATGCATTGATTAAACTAAAAGCGTATTTCACTCTTTCACCTGACAGCAACAACACACTAATCCTTATTAAGAACATATTAAGCCTGGATTTAGTGGTAATGTCTTTGATAAATTTGGATTTATGGACTGTCTCATATGGAATATCAGTTTACTGTTTTTCTACATCCAGCATGATAATGGATAGGTTGTCACTTCACTACATTGAGTTTGCTCATGGTACAATATAGAGATTTCTTCAGTATTTCTCTGTAAAAACAAATTCAGGGGTGATTTATGACAAAATCCACAGTTTTCAACCATGAGTAGAGGAGAGGCCTAACTTTTAGCTGCAGAACTAGCATGAAAACTAGGTATTTTACCTTTAACATAGCTATTATTAATGATTTTAAAAATATTTCTTATATGCCAAAATTATATCAAAGCAACTCTTGTGTTAGACGTTGACAGAAAAAGTCAAGATAAAAATTTAAATGTTACTGTGAGATAGGCTGCAAACTTTCAATTAGCTTGCTAGCTGGCAGGGTGGCTAATTTATCTAATGAGAAATTCAATATCAGCTTGCTCTGATATTTTTGACAATTTTGACAATTGTATTATAAATCAGAATGAATGTGATAACGCAAATCGAGACATACAGTGAAATTTGTCTGTAGTGAAATTTGTGAACCTGTAACACATGTGAGCTGAACTAGCTGATAAGTCATTGCTAATGGCAGGAGGACCTGGGTCATTTTCGAAGAATATATTTACGTATATTCATAGGTCCTGACATAATTAGTCACATTTAGTGAAAGTAAAGTGCACTGTAGAGCTATTTGATTATTGTATATTACAAAACATAATAAACAATTGTTCAATCTAGCTAAACTGTTTGCCTTAAAAATGGCAAGTTTACTTAAAGGCTTGGCAGAATGAAACTCATCACTGGTGTTTGTCTTCATGATGTGACATATCATGGTGAATAATCTGCTTTTATTTAAACAGCTCTGGAGAAGTAAATGAAAGTGAAAGGAAGCAGAAGAATATCTTTTTGTAAAATGCATTGGATGAGGAACACCTGATTCAAAAGTTTGTTTGCGCCCTTTGTATGCGTGATGTTTATTTTAGGAATATTGTCACTCCCTTTTTTCCCCCTTGAGGCAGTAAGATGGGTGTCTGCACTGCCTGCACACCGAAAGGAAAATAGTCTCTTGCACAAGAGTTAATTATTATGTAACATATTGGGGCACAGAGTCCAGAAAAATATAGCTTGGATTTGTAAAAGTTGCAAACATTTTCACTGGCTGCTTTAGCCCAAAGCTGAGATCTTGTAGTGATAAGATAAATGACTAATACAGATATCTTCTGAACATACCAGAGTCTTATTGGCATCTTCTGAGTGCTGAACTCTTTGTTCCTTTATGTGAGATAGGGTTCGGGACATGATGGCAGTCCAAGTTCCTTAATTATCTGATTAGGGAATGTTCTAGTCATGGCCAAAACAAGGCATCCAAAACAGCAAAGGCAGTGCTTGAAAATTCTTCGCTGTAACATTCCTTTCTATTTTAGACCATCAGACCTTTGACGTCATACATGATGCAACTTTTTCCATTGGATACCAGAGCCAAAGCAATGCTTACAGATAGAGCAATGATTTCTGCTTGGGGCTGGGTAATTGTTTTATTGGTATTATATTTATGAAGCCTTAGCAGGATTCTTTGGACTTTGACCCTTATTATTAAGGGTATATATATATATGCACACACACACACACACACACACACACACACACACACACGCGCACACACACACACACATATAAATGCTGACATCCGTCTTCTCCAGCAAGATGGAACGTCAACACACACAGAGACAGACAACCATACACACTCACATTCACACCTATGGCCAATTTGAAGTAGCCAATTAGCCTAATCCCCTCTATGCGTGTCTTTTGACTGTGGGAAGAAACAGGAGTAAACAGGAGAAAACACACGCAGACAAGGGGAGAACATGCAAACTCCACACAGAAGGGCCCCAGTCAGCTGCCAGTCTCCAGCCCGGGCTTTCTTGTGGAGAGGCAACAGTGCTAACCACTACACCACCGTTCCACCCTCTCTATATATATACAACCCGAATTCCTAAAAGTTGGGACATTCTATATTATTGAATAAAATTAAAACTAAAAGACTTTCAAATAACACAAAAATGTTCAAACTGGAAAATTGTACACCTTTATCCACTAGATGAGCACATTTCAAATTTGATGCCTGCTACAGGTCCCAAAAAAGTTGGCACAGGGACAACAAATGGCTGAAAAAGC
>JAQMCW010000038.1:5966489-5976739 GCA_030068335.1 Chrysichthys cranchii | reverse complement strand
AGTGAAGAGGCACTGGGTGAGGCAGGCAGTTCTCTTGCCTCAAGGTAGGGGGCACTCGTGAGCCCAGACGTTCTTATACTACAGCTGACAGTGAGCTAGCAACAATCTTAGAGTCCATGGTCACGAGCGAGTCAAGTGCTGTGATATTTTTACCCCTCTCGCCCCGCCTGTTTTTACAATGGAGGATTTTATATCCAAGCTCAAACAATTTTCTGAACTGGACTTTCAATCGAAACAGGAGGTAATAAATAAAGTGTGTGTGTGTATCCGTAAGGTAGACACCGGAAACTGAGAGATTAATGTAGAAAACCAAATGAATGCAGAAATCACGTAACAAAATGCTACTGCCTCACCATCCATGAACCTCACCGCACGTCACTGACAGATACTCATTATAGCCCACAGCCATGTTTCCCATGGTGCTCTACATCACGGTTTTTACACACTTTTAAGAGGAACTGAGCTGCTTTCAGGAACTCTCAGCCCAGAACTGTTGTTGTGTCAGCACTGAAAGGTCACACACTCTTTAGTTCTCATTGTTATGCTTTCCTGTGAGCTGTGACGCGATGTGTTGGTGAAGTGTGCTCTAAGCAGAAGTCATGCTGTGTCCCCAAGTAAGCATGTCACACTCCTCCTCCCCCTCCTCCTCTCAGAAAGCTACACTGTCCATCACTATAGTTTTTTTTTTTCATTTGTGAATGAATGCATTCTGATTGCAGTTTCTGGATGACCTATTTAACTGTATGTCCTCTTCCACATATAGCCAATGTGCATAAAAGTGCACATGTAGAACATTATTTATTGCCAGCATTACAATGGTGGTAATAATCATTTGTGTCCCTTCATTGTGTAATAAGGATTTAAAAGTAGCAGCATGTTAGCTAAGTTTTAATGACAACCGTGTGAGTGCTGGCAGAATACAAAAAGTAAGCTTGTAATCCAGGCTTGTAGTATTTGCTATAATATCTAGTACATCCAAGAACCATCTGCTTCACAGAAAGAGGAAATATGATTGGCATAGTAGATATCCAGTCACAGACGTATTCCTGTACACTATTAGCAAACACGCAAGGTTATGTTGTTTACACACCACCAACTCCTTCAAGCAAAACATTGTAATGACTTTTTTCAGTCCTTATCTTGTTCTGAAACACTCCTTGCATCCTAGTTTACAAAAAAAACAGCACACAGAAGTGCTCAAGGCTAATCAGTTGTAGCATTCACCATTCTGAAGCTTGTGGCTAACAAAGTGTGCAAAAAATATCAGATGCTTATGTAGCTAACTTGACTTGTAGTTGGAGCATCTGAAGCAGAAACTATATAACAAGTATTGAATGTTGGTTTAGCATGTTAGCTCAGTTTTCAGTGACAGTAATGGGAATCAGAGTAGAATATGTAAATAACCTTAGTATAGCTCGTTAGACAAGTTTTAAGAGCCAGGTTTCCACTGCAGGTTTGTGCAAAATAGATATTTTACAAATTTGCACAAAAGACAACTGTAAATGGTCCTTGTTTCCACTGGGTGATCACTATGCAATTAAAGCTGGGTTTTCTCCTCTCACCGTAGCACTTTATAGAGCGTTCTTTTTCAAAAAGGTGCCAATTACATTTGTCCTTCATGTCACATAACGTGACTTAGACACAAAAAGGGTGTTTCCATTTCAATTTTGCTAAATATTTCTTTATCAGTTCATCTGAAAAATCACCTCGTGTGAGTGTATAAACTTTGTGTGATATTTGACAGGGTTTTTTTTTTCTTTCAAAATTTGTGTTTCCATTACACGTTTTTTAGTTCACAATTTCAAATTGTGCTTTTAGCAATGAATCCTCGCAGAATTTAGCAGGTAGCTAAAATTAGTATAGTGTGTTAGCTGAGGTTTCCTGTCAGAAAGTAACAAGTAAACTCATGTTAGGTCAGTTTACATTGACAGTCATGTAAATCCAGTCAGAACATAACAAGTAAAATAACATTAATTGTTAACGTTATTCTCATTTTCGTTATAATAAGTCCTATCAGAGTTTAACCAGCGGCTAACATTCATTTCGCATGTTAGCTAGCTCAGTTTTCACTGGCAGCCATATGATTCCTGTCAGAACATAGCAAGTAACACTTGTGAACTCAGTTTTAATTGGCAGTCATGTAAGAGTTTAACAAGGAGCTAACAACTGTTTAGCAGAACATCCCATTTTTAATGGCAACCATAAGTCTTTTCAGAGTGTAAAAAGTAACTCCCTTTAATTCAGCAATTTAGCTGTTTTTCGCTAACAGTTGTATGAGTCAGAATGTAACAAGTATTAAATATTAATTCAAGATGTTAGCTCAGATTTCAGTGACCGTTACTACACCCTGTCAGAGTTTAACCAGTGACTAAGATTTGTTTAGCAGGTTAGCTTGGTTTTCAATGACAACTTTAAAACAGCCTGTCAGAGAATAACAAATAGCTCACATTGCTTCAGCAACTTAGCTCAGTTTTCGCTGACAATCCTGTGAGTCCCGTCAGAGTGTAGGTAGTATCTAACATTAACTCAGGATGTTATGCTGCATTTCATTTGCCTTGGAAGTTCAATTTGTACTCGTTGGAAAACCTGTATCGACGCCTCTGGGAAAACCGCTATTGTGCTTGCTCTTTTGTCTTTTACCGGTGTTTTACCACAAATCTAATAAAAATATACCCCTAACAAGCAAATCTTATGCTATGAAAAATAACATTCAGGTTTAAAACTGGAATTTCAACTCACCTTTTTTCTTTTCGTTACATTTCACGGGGTGGGGGAAGCCAGATTCACTCACTATCGGGTAGCCATTAGCCATTAATTAGCAATACCACCTGAAAACAACACATTACGTGGTATTTCATGCATCACAACACTGCATCAATATTAACACTAAGATAAAAATTGGAAAGTGCTGTGTGATGGAACGCAGCATTAGTTCAGTTGTCAGTGACAATTATGTAAGCCCTGTCAAAAATTACACCTCCTGTTTTTTTTAACAGAATTTTACACAATTCCTCTATTTACCAGATTATTAAAATGATTTTGCACCTTGTGAGATCAGGTGGAAAATGTATTCACATTAGATTGAACCTATTTCCTCTTCTGATTTTGTAAACATTATGTTGAGTGTGCTGATAATCACATTATTTGCTGATAGTTGAGCTACATGTAAATGTATCTTTCACACACGCTTGATGCTCAACATACATGAATTGTATTTGTTACTTGCAATAAACTCCAATACGCCTAAAAATTTTAATAATGAAGCATAAATGCAGTCTTTCTCACTAAGTCACATGCTATTGCTCTCCCATACACACTGTTTCAGCAGTGCATGCATGTGTGGTGTTAAGTTCATTATAGGTAATATAAATAATGCTTAATGAAGCATGGCTAGCAGGAGTGCTTGCCGCTGTCAAAGTGTGACATATGGGGGATAATAACCACGTTATTGTTGATGATCTCTGCACATCCAAAGCTTGTTTCTTCTCTTACTGAATAAGAAAGGATAACACAATAATTCATTATTATTTTATAATGACAACTCATTCACAGGGATTTGTATGATGGACAAACCATCGAAACCATTTGATTTGATGAAATGTTCTACATGGTGATGTTTATTTAGCATTTGGAAGAAGGCTCCAGTTAGAGGCAAAGCTGTAAGTTCTCTGAAACGAGAAAGTCAGGATGGAGGGCTTTGTGTTTTTTTGTGACATGACAAGCTGTATTTTTGGTGATTTTTTTGGTTGGTGATTGCAGTGGTTCACACTGTCGCCTCACAGCAAGAAGGTTCGGGGGTTAAACCTGCTGGCCAACTGGAGCCTTTCTGTTCAGAGTTGCATGTTTTCCTCCTGCCTGTAGGGGTCAAACTAGGTCAACTGGCCACTCTAAATTGCCCGTGGTGAGAATGTGAGTGTGAATGGTTGTTCGTCTCCGTGTTAGCCATGTGTGAGGCCAGGGTGTACCCCACCTCTCGCCTGAAGTCAGCTGGGATTGGCTCCAACTTCTCCTCAATGGATAAGTGGTAAAGATGGATGAATAGATGGATGAATTACATAAGTCATAAGAGAAATTGATTTGTTTTGCAGCTGTTCCTCAACGTTAAATGTAACCATAAAGGGATAAAAAGTATAATGTGTTATTCATTAATATATTAAAAAAAACAGTTTATGATGATGATTTATGGTTTAAAAATGAATTTTAAAAAAAGCCCGGAAGCTTTGACAAGAACATTTTGGGAACCAAAGCTTGATAGCTGAGAACATCTCAGAACACTCAGGATGTGATCTTGTTGAGCTGCAGTGACAGTCACAGGTGTTCTGTGTTGGAGCTGATTTTAACTGCAAACTGACAGGTGAATTTATGCGTACATTTTGCACGAAAAGCCTAATTCATTCTTACACCTGCAAGTTGATTCGACAGTAGCCACATAGCAACCGAGCAATATTTAATGGCTTTGTCAACAACAGATTTGGATTTATGGCCTTAGGTAGAATAGTACAAATATTATTGCCTTAATCTTAAAATGAAGTATTATTTATTTTAAAGAGCTGACACACACCCTTGTTGGAGGCTCATGGCCACCACAGATGGGATGCAAACCAGAATTTGCCTATTCAAAAGACCGGAACAAGAAGTCCATGCAAAGCAGATATTAGCCTTGCTCACCACAATCCTACATCCAGTATTTCTCAAATTGTAGTATAGTGCAAACCATAGAGGGTTCACCATGGTACATCCCACTGTTACTTCATTATATTTGGTCTTTTTCCCTCTGCGTATTGTGCATCACATACAGAAAACGTACGAATTGTTTTTGGTTAGTGAAACCAATCAATGTGTTTTGCAAATCGGCTGCTTTTGTACATTTTCACATAGCTGTGTGACTAAACAAAATCTCCAGCATGTACTAATAGTTAAGGTCTCTTCAACATGTAATACACTCGTACAGGTGGTACACAGGTCCTGCTTTCGATTATATTTTTAGCACCTGTGTAGTTACACATAAATTATACAGAGAACTGAACTGTGACTACTGAAAGTGTTTGCTCTGTTACAGATATAAGTGCACAAGTGTATCGTGATAACTGGGAATGTACCTCTGTATGAGTAGATTATTTGGAAATGAACAGATAATGTGCCCTAGATAAATACAAATGCAGATATGAATAAAAGGTGCACTCCTAAGTGAATTTTTTTATTATTATGATTTTAACAAGCTTGCCAGAATGATGCAAAGGGCATCTGGTTGAGGACAAAGGTGTGCATCAGGACTGGGAACAAAAAAACAAAATGCAAAAGACCACATTTGGTCAGCAAATGTGCAGAAGCAGGATTAAAAACAGTCCTGCACAATTGTCTAGTTGACAAAAATGATGAATTTGAGTGATGTAGCTGAGGTTGAGGAACTGTTAGAGCCAGAATTTACAGAACATTTCTACGAGTAAAACAATAACAGTGCATAATCCACCAACACGGAAATATGTTTACTAGTAATGCAATTACCTGTTTTTTCCGGTGTTTCCAATTGTAATAGGCTTCAATATTTAATCCAAAAAAAAAAAAATTCTTGTTTAGATCACACCCATTTTGGGTGCAAATGCAAACCGAAAACCATTCATTTTTTAAGGAGCGTAATTGCTTTAAATAGACCTGAACCGTCAGCAGTGTTGATGTTCCTGTCACACAGGTAATTGTATTACTAGTAAATATATTTCCGTGATGGTGGATTACGTGCTGTAATTATTTACTCATTTATTTCTTCAGCATATTATTTCTTCATATTTCTTCCAATGAGTCATTTAACTGGAGGTGCACCATGTGGTTTTCCCTAAATGTGATAACATTTTCTTCAACATGGTGCGCCTGCAGGAGTTTTTTCCTGGCCCCTGTTACAGATACTGATTCTGAGTTGTAATATAATGGACTTATCTACGAGACCTCTTAAGTTTCCAGAATTTAATGACTGGACAAAAATAAACCTGTTGTCAAAGCTGTGCTCTTCACGCATTGTTGTTCGCTTAGCAGGATTATATAAACCTTTGTTCATGTGAAAATCTTCCTAGAGAAAGTGCTTTTGTCAGGAAGGAGGTCAGTGTGTTCTCTTTATTAATACATAACTCAAGCCAAATAAACAGACGTCATATGCTTTGTATCTCAGCGCCTTTGAGCCGGATACTCATATCCAGAAACAAACTTAGGGCACTCTAAGTGTGCACACAGTCATCGTGGCCTTGTTTGACCTCAGATTTACAGCAAGGAAATGTCTTGCTTTCCTGGTTGGCTGTTTTAGTTTTTTTCTCTCCCCTCAGTTTTTGCTGATCTCACTGCTGAGAAACACACATTTGACACCCTCAGCATATTACGTTAGCCATGACAGAGTGCCCCTCATGACTACTGCCTCGTCCAGAATACTGAGTGGTTGCTTCTTCCAGAAAATTGAGTGGCTGCTTCGTGCAGTGTTATTCCTGTAGATTAAAGGGCTTATGTGTTTACTCCAACGAGGCCTAATAGCATAGACCTACATTTGGTCCTGTGTTTTGTTTATTATTATTAATTAGCCATGGGGCATTATGGTGAACATATTTGTGTGTGCGTGTCTGTGTGTGTGTGTGTGTGTGTGTGTGTGTGTGTGTGTGTGTGTACAGGTGTTGGAGAGCTTTAAGATCATGGATTACAGTTTGCTCTTGGGCATACACGTGCTGGATACACAGAACCACAGAGAAGCAGAGGGAAGTGGAGGAGACGGAAGGCGTCCTGTAGGACAGAGGGTCCTCTACTCCACCGCCATGGAGTCCATCCAGGGGGGCGGCAAGGCTGCAGAGGCTGTAACCACAGATGACACGTAAGTTGTTGAGGATAAGGACTGAAAAAGGCTGTGAAAAGACACTACACTACACTTTCTGCCCTTAGCTTTCCATCATCAGTGCATTTTGACTGGCATTTCCTAGACTATCATGGTTACTTCTTTAAGCTCCGCCCACTTGGCACAATCATGCCAGGTCATATATCCCTGAAAGCCTGTTTCCTGCTATAAATATTATAGTTATGTGTCATGATGATGTATAATGGTTTCCTTTATAAACCTTATACGTAGAAGGATTCTTTATTTGATAGATTTTACACTGAAAAAGCCCTGACGAAAATAATTTTTTATAGCACCACATGGTGTTTCCTTGATTAAAACCTAAATAAATGACAGTCCAGCTCAGTTTCTCTGACGAATGTGTTCAGAGGGAAACAAACATTTGAATTCCAACAAACATTCCAAATGCCGGAAAAAAAAATTTTGATATAAGATATGCAAATTTATTCATATTTAGTTAGATGAGGCCTTAGAAAGGCTAATTGATGTATTGTTTTTTTCTGCAGAATGGGAGGCATCCCAGCCAGAACCAACAGGGGCGAGAAACTGCTGATTTTTCTGGGCATAATCGACATCCTGCAGTCATACAGGTAGGCCACAGTGTCCTGTGCGGCACTCTAACACTGTGTGCCTGTCTTAACAGTCAAAACAGCACTGAACCTCATTATGATGAATAAAAAAGCACAGTAGGAAAATATAATGAATATGTAAAGGCCTATACAGTAGCAATAATCACAACTCACTGCTATATTCAGGGCTTTACTTGGAATGAATAAAGCATTCAGTGATTATACAGTGTTCCTCACACGCACCATAGAGCTTCACTTACTCTATCCATGTGCTTTGGATCGGTTAATAGATATACAGTATAGCATGCTATGTTACAGGACATTCTGTCACAGCGCTGTTGGCTATATTTGTGCACTCTTTCTAATATGTTGTCATTTCTTTCGCAAGAGCTCACACAAAGATGTGCATAGTAGATGCTCCACACAAAAAAAAATTGTTGATATGGTGAGGTTTTCTGTGTGGAGAGGTTGATTTAACACCTTTGGAAGGACTCTCCAGTCAGACGTCAGGGAGAATGTGTTTTCGGACATGGGAGAGTCATGTTAACTTAATGAGAGTGAGAAAAAAAGGAACCTGACGAGGGAACAGCTCTTTATAGCTGATATAAGCGATAACAGAAACTTGTTTAGTGGTCTTCCTCTACATCCAATGACATTTCAGGACTTGCTGCTATTGGAAAATATTCAAGTTCGGGGTGGTAACAGTAAGTGTTTCCTGTCAGACCACATCACACCACCCTGTTGTTGATTATTTTCCTAGAACAGCACGTCCCTTTTGTGTTTTATTCCTTACGTGACAATGCCGATGACTCAGTATTTACGCACTGGGTGTATGCAGAGAAAAAAAGAAGTGTTTGCTTTTCTAATATTTTACATAAGCACTTTCTATGCCAAACCAAGCTCTCTCTGCTCTTTTTTCCACTAAGGTTTATAAAGAAGCTGGAACACTCTTGGAAAGCCCTCGTCTACGATGGTGTAAGTTGATAGATTGCAGATCGGCCTGTCCTTACGACCAGGCCCTCACATCGATGCCGTATTACGGAATCAGCCGTCCTGATCAAACCTCTCTCCTTTTCATATCCGTAGGATACGGTGTCTGTCCACAGGCCGAGCTTCTATGCAAACAGGTTTCTCAAGTTCATGAGCACCAGAGTCTTCCGGAAAATTCAGAGTGAGTATCTGGAGAGTGTTTCTGGAGAATTTCTGTAGCACCTGCCCAGTGTTAGAGCTGTGTCACTCACGGTTAAAAATGGCATCAGTATCACAGCAGTGCATTATGACAGTCTCCAAAAATGAAGTAATTTGCATGGATATGCAGCCAAAGTGTCAACAACACATGCAAATGATTTCAAAATGAAGCTTGATGCATTCTGTTTTGGAAATGGATTAAATTGCAGTGAACCCTTTTTTTAGTCTTTCTGCAGAGAAGGAAGTGACAGAAGGAAGTTACAGCAAAAAATACAACACAAAATACACTCAAATTCTCAGTCTAATACTTTCATTCTCACTTTTATTACTGTAATGTGACGTTTATTTATGAGTGGTGGTCTGGAAAAACCCTTTACATGGTGAAATTTTGGCATATTTATTTTATATGAAGTTTTGCAAGCTGCAATTTCTGAGATGTTATTGTGGCTGACTGCCACAAAAGACCAAAAAATCTGGTTTTGGTAAAAACTGGGTTTGTCTGCATTTATATTACACTAACACCTAAGTTTAGAAAGCAATAAAAGTATTCAGTATTCCACCAGGAGGGCACTCTTATAATGGTGTACATCTAAGAACATTGATTTTTGTTTTCACAAAAAAATATGTTGATTTTCGTTTAGGTTTTTTTTTTTTGAGAAACCATCCTTTTCAGAATTTCCATACAAGTCCTAATGCTTTTGCATGGTACTGCTGATCAAACAGTATTTTTTTAAACAACTCCTAAACAATACCTTCCACAGCTTTGCTATACATCCTTAAATACTTCTCTTTAGACTTGCAGTATAGGTAAAGATATTGGTCTATATATCATGTCTAAAGTGCTTTATTACCTTCATTTGCATTTCCATTCTAATATTAGCTTAGTTTCCATGCGCCGTTGTGATACGAGACTTTAGGGACAGATTTTGTATTTCGTAATCTGCTTGTGCATGATGAACGGTAAGATGAACGGTAAATTTCGGAGCATTATTAATGAAAATGAAAATAGTTCTGTCTGTATTTCTCTTATATTCTCGTTCCCTCATGTCCCCTTATTCCACTTTTTTATTTCTATCAGCAAACCGGTATTCTCCATCTAAGAGAGTGCGTAACTCCATAGTCCCAATGAAATCGTCCTCTCAGGAGCTGCTGTCCCCTCAGAGGGAGGAGAGGCCGGAGGACAGGGCCGAGAGACTAGTGGCAGCCCGCAGTCTTGCCAGTCTGGATGGACAAGGTGAGCAAAATCATCATCATGAACTGATACCACTAGTAGGCTTGAAAGTCACAACATCTTCAGAAAGGGATCAGTTAAAATTACTGGCACCGATGGGTACAGTTGTGTGTTACATGGCATGTTACACGGCATGTTAAGCAGTTAGCAACCATCACAAACTGCATACCCACTTAATAGGAAAAAGCTCATCTACAAGCACAAAACAAATATTTCTACCTGGACAAAACACAATGTCAACGAAAGGACAACTCCTGAAGGAACTTCATCATTTCACAGGGATTTTGCACTCTGAAACAGTACATTTCTGTTATGCAGAAATTCGTCTTCGTCTTCTGCCGCTTAATCCTGTTCAGGGTCGCGGGGGGAAGCTGGCGCCAATCCCAGCTGACATCGG
>JAQMCW010000038.1:5896710-5908131 GCA_030068335.1 Chrysichthys cranchii | reverse complement strand
AAATGTTTGAGTCTAATGACTTAAACCAAGCATTAGAAGGTTTATTAGGGATCAGTGAAAACAAGTAATTTATCTTGCGGCGACTCTTCCCATAAGTGATATGGGTAAAGTTCTCCAACGTGTGAGGTCATCTACTACTGTTTTAAGTAGAGGAATGTGATTCAACTGTACCATCCTAAATATCTACTAAGGTCCACAGTGATATACCTCCAGCTCTCACCTCAGTAAATGTAGGGCTGAAATGGAGGAAGGGAGTTGACCGTTCCCTGCACCAGGATCAGTATCTTCAGAATCCATCTGAAATAAAAAGAAATTAAAGATTTGCTGTTAACTCAATTAAATTTTATTTGTATAGCTCTTTTAACAATGTACATTGTCACAAAGCAGCTTCACAGTATATAGGGTCCAATTAAAAGCTTATTAATCTATAAACATATCTATAAGTATATATAAATCCAAATATATCCCTAATGAGCAAGCCTGTGGTGACGGTGGCAAGGAAAACCCCCCTGAGACGACAAGAGAAAGAACCCTTGAGGAACCAGACTCAACATGGGAACCCGTCCTCATTTGGGGGACACAAATACGAAAGCCCCGGATTCACTGTAGTTTAAACCTAAACTCTGTCCTGTTCACCTGATTACTGATGGAGATGACCTTTTACCAGACTCGGAAATATATGGGTGCAAAAGTTTGCACACCCTTACTCTGACATGAGACCATGGACAGCCAGTTCCTGCAGGCTGTGTTGCAGGTTCAGTGGCCTAGTCAGGAATCAGTTCTCGGCAAAGAGGTGTGTGGAACTGGAAACATGCTCGACCCGTAGTCTTTATTTTCATGTAATAACAAGGAAACATCATCTCCATAATCTCGGAATTCCGATTTGTACATAAAACGCAGTATGACTTAAAAGGGACGCAAGCGTTTACACTAATAGGCTCGACTAATTTACACAAAAAGTCGATTAATTCCATCTGTAAGTGACAATTCTACGCAGCGCCACACGCAAACATTTACTTTAAACAAACAAATACATAAATAAATACATACATTTCCAGCTTAGTGTCGTTTGCCGGCTTGTTTTCACCCCCTGGTTAGCTAGCTTCTGCTAACAACAAACAACCGAATCTACCGCCGTCCGAAAGTCCTTGGTCACGTGACGCTAACGTCCCTGGAGCTGAAACGAGGCCACGCCTTCTAAAACGCCACGCCTCTTTTGTCAAGCTGACCATAAAACCGCGGGCTGAATCTCAAATAGATTTCTACTTCCTATATAAGTGTACTACATACCATGTAAAATCATAAGCCAGTACACCCTTCTTAGTGCACTATAGATCCACGATGGAGGTATTTGGATTTCAGCCTCTGGTTACGTTCCTCCAGACCAGTGTTGTCAGTGCTGGATGGTATTTTACAGGCTATAAAGGGAAATGGTTTTGTCGTAGAGAGATAGATATGTTTTGGTAAGGATGGAGCTTTGTTAAATCTGCTTAATGGACGTTAATTAGCGATTTATTCAGATTATTTAGCTCTGGTGCTAGCTGGTTAGCCCGTGTCATTTGTTAAAAGTCAAGTGCATCATAACAGTGCTAGCTAGTTAGCTGGATAATATGCTTTCAAGTATATTTGCTTGTGCAAAGTGGGATAAGACCCTAAATAAATGTCCTATTACGCAAATGTGCAGTATAATTACATGAATAATTGTGCACTCCAGGTGATGCCAGTGATACTGGATTTTATTCTGTATCTTGCACGTGCTAATGTATATAATTAGCAGAAGAATATTTTTAATGTACACGTATTTAATGTATTTATTTATCTTAATGTGTGGTAACATTTCTTATTTAAAAAAAAAATTTTTTTTTAAATTTATTTATTTGCAAAAGAATTTGTCCTCTAGTTAAGTCTAGAGAATGTCAACGGCTGCAGCATTTAACCCGGAAGCAGTTCGCGGAGGTCGCTATGGGAAGTAAAGTTAGCAGTGGCAAAATGGCCGTCGCCAGTCGGGTCGTACAGGTAAATATTCTCGATTAACAATTGAAATTCTTGTCTGGTAGTGAAATGATTTCCCTTGTTCCACTCTGTAGTCTGTATTGTAAGCAGAGAGGCGCTTTAACCTTTTCACGTGACCTTGAGATATAGTTTCTCTCCCCAGTTCCTCTGTGTAATTTACCAAACGTCCTTGTCCGTACACTGAGCTGTATGCACGCTCTCTTCTTCTATAAAGATGTTAATATAGTCACCAGAAGCGTGAGAAGACATTTTGATAAGAATGTGACTCTGTCATTGCAGTGTTTGTGTAATGAACACAATCACGAAGTGCATGACCACTGTATTAACTGTGTGTGCAACAAATCCCAAGTAAACATAAGAAGCTCATAGCTTGTATGTAATATCCAGTCACCCTTCCACTTTCTGCAGGTTGTGCGACCTCATGCACCACTTATCAGATTTCCAAATCGGCAGGGCATGCCCAAGCCAAACGGTGAGCATGAGAACACACCTCAGTGTCTTTCTTTCTTACATTAAATACATTACATCTAATGCATTGTCAAACTCAAAACACCCAACACATCTCATCAGGTTATTAAGATAAATGAGCAAAGGTTGCATTAAGGGACTCCTTTCTGTACAGTATAATTTGAGACTCCATAACCAATATCTACTTTTATTGTTTTGGCTTGGGGTCCCCCCCCCCCCTTGATTCTGACTGGTCAGAAGGTGTTGATTCATTTGTATGCATTCACTCATTTATTGTCATTCATTCATTTTTTTCATTCACTTATAAATGGCAGTGTCGTGCTAGGAATAACCCCCTTTGTCATGTGTTCACATTGAAAATCAAATAATCAGCTTTCGTGTGTTAACATCAAGCCACATGAAGTAACTATATTGCTGATTATTGTCCTATGACCGCATGCCCCAGAGTATTTCGTTCCTTACTGTTAGAGCTTTCTAAAAGCAGTTACTCAAACCGGTTCTGTACTTGCAGCATTTTGACTACATTCATGAATGTAACCTGGATGCAAGTTAATTTGCTTTATATTAAACCTATTCAATTAAAGTGGCCATTAAATTAGGTTTCTAATTACAATACTGTACCCATAACAACTCTAACAGCAGTAGACTGTGACATGGACTGCTGTAACATAATCTTAAAAAAAAATTGCAGAATTTGAGGAATGAGATTTTGCAGCCCTTCCAGCATCACCTGACCCCACTTTGAAAACCACACAGATAGATAATGGAGTGGACTTGTTATGCGTAGTCTTTTGTATCGTTGAAATGTGGCTGGCTGGCTGGCCGGCTGGCTGGCTATCTATCTATCTATTTATTTTTTAAGGGAGTGTGTCAGATGAAAATCTTGAAAGTGCACTATTAAGTATGTACATTACTCAATTCTCTTTCCAAAACTTCCCACGAAAGACAAAAATCTGTGATACTTGGGATGCCACTGTCGAATGCTTTTTTTTTTTTTTTTTCCACAAAAAAAATTCGATATATCCTAAATAAAAATCCGCAGATAGCTGGGGGCGTGAAATGTGAACCGCGATATAGCGAGGGATTGCAGGAGTTGCAGATGTGCACATGAACTACTGCTGCACTGTTCTCAATAACCCTCGACTGTTACTTTAAACCTAGTGCACTTTTCTGACACCTGTTTGCAATAAACAATACAACATGACATAAAACACCTTCATAGAAATGTTTAATATATTTTGATCCACTTATGATTTACAAGTATTCTTTTTTTTTTCTTTTTCTTTTTTTCTTCAGTACAAGACACACTAAAGCTCCTCCAAGGCAGCACCCCACACACAGCTACAGCTACAGCTGCACCTGGACCTGCAGCAGCGCAGTCAGCTACTCCACCTCCAAGACCTGCAGGACTCGCCAGTCAACTCCCAGGCACACCAGACAGCAGCGCTATTGTTAAAGAGCTTCCACAGAGATACCGGCGACGGGCCCTTGCGCTCGAGGAGATGGACTACATTCAGGTCAGTGCTGGAGCTCTCTCTGTGCGTGTGTGCGCGTGTGTGTGTGTGCGCACACGCTTGTGTGCATTTACTCTTCTGCTGAGGTTCAAGAGATCAAATCTGCATGTGTGCGCTGTATGTTCTTGAGGGTTCCAGTCCATTCTCAGTGCTTCCAGGGTCCAATCCACAACAACATGGTGTTGAAGGAAAATAATCCACAGCAGCATAATCTGAAGCAACGTCCACCCTGCTTTTGACTTTGCGTTTGAACTGAATATCAAACCTTTGAATGAATAAAATCAAAAGCAGTTTGTCCATAATGCAGGAGTTCAAGACGAATTCTCGCTCCTTACTTTCTCATGCTGAACACTAGTCATATGCTTTCATCGTCACTATGGTAACTAGTGTGGCAATGCAAGCATATGTGCCTACAGTCTGAATAAATGTAGAAAATTTAGTCTTTAGTCACTTTGGGGAAAAAAGATTGTAAGAAATGAATGTGACTTGCCTTGCTGTCTGAGCATGAGAATCCTGAAGAAAGAATACAAGTCCTGGGTTAACAGTGGTCCTTACACACATGTATCTGCAAATATTGCTGTATTTTCATCATCGTTAACAAGATTCCTGTTCTGTTTGCAGCGCGGCGGGCCTGAGTGATGCATCATCGTGAAAACCTGCCAGCTCCCATAGCTGTTGGCTCGTATTCCCCTCAAGAGGGTTTCTCCTTACAGGAATAAAGAGTTATTGCTGAAATGTACATAGAGGTGGTTTTAAAATAGAATTATTTAATACATGCCTGGACATTTTTCCTCATAAGTTCATCTGCAGTGTCATGCTTGCAGGGGGATCTTGTGCTGTGTTAAGCCAAACTTAGTTTATTAATGTTCTGATTAGTTAGATCATGTCACTGCTTCGCTTCAAAGCCGGGCTGCTCACTTCACACTGCAGTCATTCACAATCTTCCCCATTTGCACGTCATGACTGTGTGTCCATCCTGCACTGTGGGGACTGCGTGTAAATCTGGTAATTAAATTTGTATTCATTTAAACGTGTTCGCTTCGTGTCTTGGTTCAACCTAAAGGAAAAGTGAAGGACTTCCATATCAGCATGTACAATCAATACACAGTGGACCCTCAGCTTGCGAATGCGTTGGATGGCAAACAAATCAACGTGTGAGCTAAATTCCTGAGCAGAGTTTATACCAACCGACGAACCAATCCTTGACTGACAAACCTTAAATTCCGGTCAATCACTTGTGGTGTGAATGTGGTCAATGCATTTTTTTTCTTTGTGTTTCTCTGCATTTTTGCTCTATAAGCCTTCATTATGGGTCCCAAGAAAGTGGAAATGATAGAGAGCAAGAAGCCTAAGTGTATAACAGATGAAATAAAGAAAGAAATAATCACAAAACATGAGAACCGCCACCATATCCCTACACCAGCAACTACGTTTCCACCGCAAAGGTAATGTACATTAGAATCATCTGTTTATTTTTCTATAATCAAGGTTATTTTAATTTGATCCTATGTTTTATTGCCACACACAAACGGATAAAACACTTTAAAAACATGTTTTGAGGGCTGAAACACATTCGTTGTATTTACATTCATTTCAACGGGAAAAAAAAAATTCGGGTCGCGAACAAATCGGGCCGCAGACAGAGTCCCGGAACCAATTAAGTTTGTGCGCTAAGGGTTCACTGTACAGTCTTTGATGTTAAAGGCTTGCCACATGATCCACAATGCAGTTCAATTACTGCCTGATTGGTGTTGTTGAGAATTGTACTGCATTCCACTAAGGATCATTACTTGGAATTTCTGCCGCCTGACCCCGAGTTCAGCGGGAGACAGCGTGTTTTCACGCCTCCTGGCGCCACTGACACTAAATAAAATATGACTGCTAATTTAAATGACTTTGTGATAGTGTTTACCGTTGATCAAATCAACATGGAGAGGCAGTATTTGGTTACATCTGTAACTCTGACCATACACTTGTTTAAAAGAGCAAAATGTACACTGTGGTGAAGTCGCAATCACTACAGTGTTAAGTGGTTAGCTTGTTACTAACTAAATACACACTTTCATGGAAGCTTCCATGCTTTCCCACGTCTTTTGTAGCTTGAATGTGAAATAGTTCACGCTTCCTACTTTGGAGTAAAACAAATGCAGCCTTGGCCTCGGCGTCATCTGAAGCTAAAGGTCGTGATGCAGCAGAGCTTTAGTCTTTTAGTCTATCCAGCTCTCTCAACTCTACTTAAACAGATCCGGCTCCAAATCAACTTTCACACTCATACAGCCGTCATGAACGCCACTGAACTCATCATCTTGTAAATCACTATTGTTTGAGCTGTTTGAGTTGCTGCTGGAACTCTGGTGTTGGATCACAACATCGCATTATGGGACTCTGTGACCAAATGTTTGCTGGTTCCACCACTTTTATCAGATTTCTCACAGATCTGGTTTTCAAGGTCACCTGGAAAATAGTGAGTGAGAAAATAAGCTTTTGTTGGTTTCTCTTCAGGAGCAAACAGCAAAATCTATCTGTTAACTCTGACATTTTTTGAGGTTGTTAAAGTTTTTTCTCCTGTTTAACATCACTGCAACTACACTAGCAATATCTCCCCATGATAGCAGTGTATCAGATGAGCGCAAAGCTCTCACCGGAGCGATAAATACACAGACATCTCACATGTAATTAGACTCCCGTTATTACGTTTTATCTATGTGGACACCACCTGCTGCTTCAAACTTGTTAATATATTATTTTTTCATTTCGGATTACAGTATATTAATTGTTTAGAGCGACTAGCCATGCAGCGAACACCAGAAGCAAAAGAGTTGTGTGATTTTCAAAGAGGGCGTACTGTGGGTCGGTGTGAGGGTGGACATAGCCAGTGTATGATTGCACACCACCTTGGGATTCCTCTTGCCCCAGTCAACAGAGTGATTGTACAATTCAAAAGCAAATGAAAGGAATCAACAGCATCCCACTCAGGTCGACCTGGGCCCTCAGACAGACGTCTGAAATAAATCCCTATTGTAAGCCTGCTGATGATGCAGAGTGACTCCAAGTGAGTCGGGGTTCTTCTGTGAGGGATCTCCATCGACTTGGCTAGTATGGCAGAGCAGCTAGAGGGAAGGGAGTTTCTAGAAATACATTTTTCAAAAATGGTGGTGTCTATTTACTTTTGAGATGTCTGTGTACAGCATCAACCAACAGTTCACAGAATCTCTCAGCACATTACAAATTTAATGTGTTTCAGGCTGGACACTTGCTTCAACATTAAATGTAGCTTGACTTTGGGTGTCAACAGCTCCAGAATTCCTACATTATCAATCAGTTTAAATCTGTGACTGCCTTCAGGCTTCCTTTAGAAGTGAGGTTTGTGTAAACCTGTTCTCAGCACAATGTGAGAGATGTAGAAATTCCCATCTGTGGTAAATGACATATAGGCTACACATGCAGGGGAAAAATGATCATGTTGAGAAAGTTTTAACAGAAATGAACACTGCAAGACTTAAAACTCTCACAACTGTTTCCAGAGCTTTATTTCTGGATGTTTTACATCAAATAATAAAATACAACAAAAAATACAAAATAATGCCTCAACAAATGCAAAAACGACAACAAAAAAAAAGCAATATAATTGTATTTACATGTTATAAACAATATGTTGGAATAATTCAGTTATTAAATGTTACGATTGTCTATATTTCTGGATAAACATTTATAGTTACGTGTCAGTTATTCACAATTGTATTTTCCCTTTTTTCTTTAATGATGTGTTTCTCCCATGAATGGATTGGAGATTTTTCTGCTCGAGTTCAAACAAAATGAACGTGATAAACGCACAAACCCAAAACTACTGGGAATATTTACCAAGCAATCTGGGCATGATGGATATGTGTAACTCAATACAACTTGTACATTGAGCTTTCCGATCATTTTATATAAGATTCAAACATGAAGATCTGGGGTCGTTCCCTCAGTGCACGTCTGACAAGGCTGTAATGCAGCAGTGCACGAGAGGACGCAGGTCTGGACTCCAGCATTAAAGCACATTGATATGACCAGTTGAAACAGTTTCACATGCAACGAGTGGAAAAAGCAACATCTCACTCATCCTAGATCTTTGAAATGGTTTAACAAAAAATAACGCTTACATTCACACTCCAGCAGAAAATCTGGAGTTGGCGCACTGAGAAAGCTTGCATTTGAGGCAGCAGGGATGTTTTTCACAAACACACAAAAACCAAAGCCACGTGTCTTCAGTAGGAATGTCCTTGCCTTGAGTTATCTAGTACATCTTGTATTGTGAAAAATCCCAAACATCTGCAAGACTACTTCTACTCCAGCATGACTCCTGGATGTACACACACACACACACACACACACACACACACACACACAGCAGCAGCAGTGCATTTTATCCCTCAGCTCTGTAATTCTGTACTCATCAGGTGCAAGTTTTCACATTGACCCATAGCAGCTTATTTGATGAGAAGAAACAAAATGCATTTCCACACCCATGTGAGCCGAGGTGAATCGTCTTGCACTTGTAGTGGGGCGTCCTGAAAGAAATCACTAAAGAGAATGTGCCATGCAAATCTCTGTACATCTCCCACTTGGAACATTTTAGTGGTAATTTGCAAAGTAGCCACAGCTGGCGTATACGATGGGCATGTTTCTTACTGCAAAATAATTATTAGAAAGAAGAAGAAGAAAAAAAAAGAGCATAAGGTCTTTAAGGAATATTAGAAGAAATACAACAATTAAACAATCTGTACATATCTACATGTTATTGCCATGATAAACAAGAACCTTATTTTTGATATATTTATATATTTTGCATGAACGGTTTGCAGAAACGCCTTCAGGCCTGAAACTATTAAACAGTATTTTTGTATTCTGGATGCACAGCCCCAGGGCATTTCTGCGTACAGTATACAAAAATGACTGAATATTATAAGGGATCTTTATACTGCAAAGCAAGTCGAACAAATAGGGCAATGCATCTGAATATTTTCAGTACATCAGGTGTAAAGTCTCATTCTGAACAGAATTCTGAATTAATTGCAATAACCAACTAACATTAATTAGGTTTACTATTAACCACACGAGCGACCCGTAACGGCAGACTGGTGTCTGTATTGAAAGAATCCATAAGCAGTTTTTTTTTTTTTAAGCTGGATTTTAAACCTCCAGAGAGCGTGAGAGCCAAGTGTCTTCCTGACGAAGCACATTCACAACAGAATCTGTATAACACAATACCATCACCAAACTTAGGGCTAAGTTCCATGTTATACGTTTTCATTTTAGGGCACGACCCAGGTCGAAGTCAAAAATGACACTTTTCGTAATTGTTCTACTAATTCCAGTGGGGCCAAACCTCCTAAAAACAATTCAGACTGAGTAAAACTGCAGGGGTGGATCCGCTCACTCCGAAAACAAATGTCCTAGTTATAAATAAAGTGTACCTAATGTTTCAGCTGCCTTTTTCCTGGAAATCTTAGAGGAGGGAATAATATTGACACCCTAGCTTACTCATTTCTTCCAAAGCCTCAGCAAGAGGTTCACATAAAACCCTGATATGTGAAGTTGCACATTGAAGGGTGAATTTTTAAAGCCGAAATATACTTAAAACCAGCCAAACTAGAATTACAATTACAGCTACCAACAAAGTGGACAAATACACAATCCTCATATAAAAACACTAACATCCAGTGGCAATCTCACGGTTCCTAAAAAAAAAAAAAACGCAGGCAGGGGACACAGCATGCATGCACAGAGCAAAAAAGAAATAAATAAATGGAAAAAACAAACAAAAAAAAAATGCTAAAAAACAAAAAATGAAAGCCAAACTATTCTAGCTCATAAGAAGTGCTCTTCATTGTAACAGATGTGATTTTGCTGCAAATCCCCAATTTTAAGATAAAAGTTTCCTGATGTACAAAATGCTACATGTGCCGAACCCCCGGTGTCTCTCGGCTTGTGTAAACATCAATAACAGTACCAATTTAGGAGGGGGGGGGACCTACATATGATAAAAAGATAGAAATCAAAAAGAAGTCAATGCAGTTTCCGGCAACAGATATTTCTCACGATAAAATGAAACTGAAGGCTTCGGTTACAGGGACGAGTACATGATAAGAGAGCAGCCGTCGCAGCTCTCTACCTCCAGCATTTATGTTCAACTGTAAATCGATGTTGATAGAGTGATATTATCTAAACAACCAGAAAAATAAATGGATATTTAAACTCTTGATAAATCAAGATTCCATAGCTCTGTACAATAAAGACATCACTGATGTCATATTACAAAAAAGTATATTTATATATAATTAAAAAAAGAAACTAAGGTTCAGTCAGTCGGTGGATCTGTACAGGTTGGGAGGAGGTGTGTGTGTGTGTTTGTATGAGGGTCAGTCAGACTGCAGTGCAGTGTGTTGTTGATGATGACGCGAGTGTGAGTTGATGAAAGCGTTTGGGTCTCCGCTCGCTATGCTGCTGAAGTCTGTGAGCGACACGGCCATCTTGGCTCCCGTGATGCAATGTGTGTCGCTGATGAACGAGTCGGCGAGGCCCATCCGGAGGCGTTTAGAGGGACGCTCGCACTCCTTGCTGCTGCACACACTGAGCTGGCCGAGTTCCGAGCGATACAGAGCTGAGTCGAGGACGCCGAGGCAGCCAGTGTCGCCGCTTGCTCCGTAGCCCAGAGCAGCTTCGTCGTGAGTCAGCGCTCCGCGGTGGAAAGTCTCCAAAGGGGGGAAGTAGGACGAGTCCAAGCAGCTCACATCAGCCTGACTGCACACGGACGCCACGCTGTTACTCAGAGCTGGAGACAGAGGTGGGGAGAAGTTACTTATCCTGAACTTGTCTGAGGTGGTCTTTGTGTAAGTTCAAATAAGACTACAGCTCCTTTTTGGCATCTGTGATAAAATGTACTGATGTACTTTAATGATGAAATGTAGTGATTCAAATTTAAAACTTTCTAAGGCACACTACAAAATACCTAGAAATAAAAACACCTGTTTATCCTTCAGCCATTTTTGCTTAAAACTGCAGAAGAGGAAAAAAAAGCAAACATTCAGAATGCACAAAAGGCACCATATAACATTATTCAGTTTTTGGGCCAGGCTGCTAAAACTCAATTTGAAAACAAGTTGCTATATCCTAATAAGCTAATATATGGAATTGTTTCTTCTCAAGCAAGTGCAATAATATGAACTACATAGCCAAGATTCAGTAGAGTCTGAAGCAATACTTATTTATTAATAATTTTCTATAACAGCAGCTCAGACAGTAGTGTTCTCATTCAAGCCAATGTTTCTACCGTAACACCGAATTCACAGAGACTTGTATTAAAACCCAAAACATCACTGCTCTAGAGGAGATCTGCATGGAGGAATGGGCCAAAACACCAGCAACAGTGTGTGAAAACCTT
>JAQMCW010000038.1:5845880-5858988 GCA_030068335.1 Chrysichthys cranchii | reverse complement strand
CACACACACACACACACACACACACACACACACACACACACACACACACACACACACACACACACACACAGACATTAGATTTTATTGCATATACTGTAGAAACCACGAAACATTCAATTAGACTGCAACAACCGAAATGAAAAACACAAGTCAAATTTGTTTTTGTATTTAGACCAGTTTTTATTATTTAATAAAAAATAAATTAATATTTACATAAATATTTGCTAATATCTAACAAACGAAGTAGTCTCACACATACGCACACATTTACATGCAAAAAACACTGATAGTCTCATCAGTCTTTCTTTTTTTGCTTTAAATCCACCTTTCATCTCTGACTTTCCACAATCCTGGTTACCATCCTCTAGTCCCTGGTTCCAGCCCAGCCCCCATAATGCTACATTCATTTATTTCTCCTTTGCCCTATAACCTCCAGTATCTTCATTTCACAGCACCTACTTCTATCCAGCAAAACTTTCTCTAACAGTCTTTCAGCATTAATTACCACTTCACTAATTAACAGTTCCAGTCTGCTTCTGTGCTTTAGCCAATGTTCAGTTCGCAGATTTTTCTTGTGCTGGCACGCATACACATGCACACACACACACACACACACGCACACACCAAGTCTCATGGCTCTTTTTTGCATCTCTGCTGGAGCATGTTGAGCGCGTATTCCATGCGGCTGCGCAGCTCCGACGTGCAGCCGGCCCTCAGGAGTGCGCTCAGCTTGAAAGTGGCGGATGTTCGCTCCTCGTTGATGTACGTCAAGAGGTAGTCATCCTGCTGGGTGCACAGGATGAGTTTGGTGTGGTCATGGTAGAAGTTTACCTGTTTGGAGAGACAGAGACATCCAGTTTGTCATCCAGAAAATTGAAACAGGATGTGGAGCATTGTTACGCTAGTGGTGAGTCACTGTGATACTACTGTGTGCGTAGGCTTCTTCTTGATCTTAAAATAAGCTCACCGGATTAGCTATTTAAGGCAAGAACACTACACAGCACTTGTAGAAGGAAAAATACACAGTAAGAGACTAGGAAGTCATTTTACATGTAGAGCTGTATGCTGAATGAAGCTTGATTACTAAAGACTAAAAGTAATAGTGGGAGAAATAAAAAAAATCTCAAGGACTTATTTTCAGGAAGCGTGATTCAATAAATATGATTCTAAGAAAAGGTTGTGAGTACTGCTGCAAACCTTTCAATCAGCAGACCTATAGGAATGAGTTGCTTCCTGGATACCAGTGTATGAATGAAGAATAGGCTGAAAATGTTTCTTTGATTACCTGGAATGTGCCATCATTGAAGAGCATCATCAGGGCCCGGTCTGACTTCAGCCATTGCAGCAGATAGAGTCTGGGCTTTTCAGCATCTGTGTCAATCACCATATCACCTCCCTAATGACAAGAGGGAATGTTAATGTTAATATAACAAGCAAAACATGTTTAGTTCAGCAAGCACCCTTACAGTTGGACTTTACCGCATACATTTCTAAATAGAGCTCTTTGAGAACTTTCCAAACTTATTCATACTATAAATGAAGAATCGTACACAAAAGCAGAAATGATGGTTGCTAGCAAAAATTTCCCGAGGCCTATGGTTCAAGTAGTTAATCATCTTTAATTTCAGAACCATTCAGTGTCACCAGTCCAAGCCATCAAGAAGAAATGATGATTCCTCAGTTTAAAGCCATAAAAAACGTAACTTGGAAGATCAAGCATTTCTATGTGGTTTCTATCTATCAGAAGTTTCTATCTGATTCTATCACAGGGATTTCATGGTTTCAACAAAGTGCACATGTAGGTAAACATCCACTCACATCCATCAGGTTTTCCTCCATGTAGTGAGCAAAGTACTTGAGAATAGTGACCTGGCCCACGCAGTTCTCAGGAACATCTGTTGTGTACATCACAGCACACTGACCCATCTCAGCATGCTGCAGTACAGTCCTGCTCAAGAGAGAGAAATAAAAGACAGACACAGAGACAGCTTGTTAAAACAGTCGCCTAAAGAACATAACATTATTTAAGAAAAAGTTATTTATGTATCTGTGTGATCTTAAAAAGATCTTTCTTCTTTGTTGTTTTCACTCTCGATGTATCTAACAAAGAACGATTTTCTACAATTACTTGGTGATGTTGCCCACTTTGCCTGGTTGTGAGCACTCATGTGCCTCGCATATTTACATTTTTCTGTTGCCACAGCAATGCAACTTCCCTCGTGATCAACAAAGTTCCAACCTACCTCTCTACATAACTGTCTACCTAATCAATGACCTTGTTACCTAGTAACTACCTATCCAACTACCTAAGAACCTAGCTTACTATCTACCTGTCTATGTACCAAGCTACCCAACTGTGTAACTGACCTATCTACCTAATTATGTAACTACTTACCATATTACCATACCTACATACTTACCTATGTAACTACCCTAATTACAAATCTATCTACAGTATTTAGGGTTCCCTAAATACTTAAGAATTTTTGAGTAGCCACAATCTACCTAAGAATACGAATTACCACCTACCATACATTAGTATCTACCTAACTACCAATTGAAGTACCTACCTACCTACCTTAGAACCTTATTAGCTTATGACATACCTACCTTACTACCGGTCTATGATCCTTTGTACATTGACCTCCCATGTATGCACCTACGCATCTACCTATGTATGTAACTAACCTAATGACATAACTACCTACCTACATACCTACCTACCTGAGTACTGAAATATGTAGCAAATTAAATACTTACCCACCCACATAACTTCTTAACTGCCCATCTACTCTACACACTACCTACGTGGTTAACCAACTATCCAACTCTCATACTTGATTTTAATAGAAAAATGTCATTTTGTTCTTTATCCCAAATCCTTGTCCTTATTAAACCAATGTAGTTTCCGGTACAAGATGTTGTGTTTTCCACATTCAGGTGTGCTCATACATTCAGGCCATTTATCTGCACTATTCACATTACACTACATTTATTCAAAAGAAACTAACAAGAGTGTGTGTGTGCGTGTGTGTGTGTGTCTGCCACCAGAATCCTTCGAAACACGTGTGTTGTGTAACTGTCATGTCGCGTGTGACAATCACAAACGACATTCAACACTCGACGACAGCACTCATTACATCAATTGATATGAGTTGGCGACTGAACAAGCCCTAGCACCTACGTTTTGTCAGCTAGGAGACTCATGTGCGTTCCGCTGTTGAAGAGGACGCCCACCGTGTTGTCGGCCAGTTGATAACCAAAGCCATATTTGTTGGAATAATCCACCCACTTTGTCACCCACTGCATGCTGCTGCATCCGCTAGCCTTGGGTAATTTCTCAGCTGTGGAGGGAGAGTGGATCATTATTTACATGTGAATTTAAACTGCTTTCCACTATGAATGGATTTGATGAATATATGAATACAGTGTGTGTGTTTGAAGTACCTGTGGGCATGTGCTCGAGGCAGCCTCGTAAAACACTGGCGATGGCTTCTGCCACAGAGCCTGTCGTACTGTCCTCCAGACCTGCAAATCAACAGGAACGCTCTTAGAATCGCTAAGGAAGCACTGTGAGACAAGAAAATTACTGACAGTTGTCAGACTGATGGAAGACACACACACACACACGCTTACATTCACTGCTGCTGCTGTAGCTCCCGAGGCTGCCTCTGACGATCATGAGGATGGTGTCTCGGGCTTCAGGCTGTGTGACTGTTGCCTGGGAAACAGGCTTTCCGGCCGGTAGTGACGGAGTCCCTTTTTCCTAAAAAGGCAAACGGAAGAGAGAGGGGGAATGTGAGTACTGCAAATCATTCACTCTGTTCTGCTCTGCAATACACTGTGTTCTCAATGAACAGTGAGATACCACAGCTCACCTCTGCAGATGGTGTGGCAGGCTGCTTATTAATAGAAGTCATAGAAGTCGTCTTGAGGTCATGGCAGAGTTTGTAGATGTCGTCTTCTTCTTTGGCTGTTTTATCTATAAGTGGAATGACTGTCTTAATTAAAGAGCTTCTATATTATTTTAAGTTTGTATATACTCAGTAACAATGAGTCTAGTACTTACTAAGGTTCTCAAAGTACTTGGCTTTGTCTCTTTTCCCACCAAACAGGGCAGCAGCAGCCTTCCTGAAAAAGCTCTTGGCAGGGCTGGAGATGTGGAAGTCGGGAGCAGAGAGACAGCAGCTGGAAGGCAGTGTCTCAGGCATGAAGCCCTGTGTGGACAGAAAGTATCAGTTAAGATCTGGATGCTAAAAACATTGGGCATTGGAGATGCAAAGTGCACAAAACAAAAACTGACCTGTGTGAGAAATTCATGCTGTGCGATCTCGTCGAGCCGCGGGCGATCTGCCGGGTCACGGGAGAGCATGCTGGCAATGAGCTGCCTGGCTGGGAGTGACAGGGAGGACGGCAAAGAATAGCGAGCCTCTTTAATACAGCGATATGTCTCCTTTAGATTATTGGTCTCAAACGGAGGTTTGCCCTGGAGCAGAGTGTACCTGCGGGAAAAGGGGTGAATATTAGTCAGATAAACTCAAGTACATTTGGTGCAGTTGTTCTTTTATCATGAGTTGTTTTTTTGGTCATGCATTGTTGGTGAAACATGGTTAAATTTTGGAGTTGTGCATTGTGCATTCATTTGTGGCAGTGTAAAAGCAACAGAGGACTTACATAACACAACCCAGGGCCCAGACATCCGATTCCCAGCCATGGCCCTGTTTATTCAGCACCTCTGGAGAAAGGTAATTCGGGGTGCCGCAGATCGTCTTGCGCCTGTTGCTCACTGGCTCCAGTTTGGCAGCCAACCCGAAATCTCCAACCTTCAACTCCATTGTGTCACTCACAAACAGGTTCCCTAAAGAATAAATAAAATAAAATAAAATAAAATAAAATAAAATAAAATAAATAAATAACTGCCCACCAGCTTTAGAATGGCATCTACAAGGGTTTCAGTGAAACGCCTGTTGTATCTGTATTATTTATTATCTTTATATATATGTGTACCAAGTTTGAGATCTCGATGTAGGATGGCTTGATCGTGCAGATATTTCAGAGCAGACACCGTCTGCTTCAGGTAGTACCTCACCTCCGGCTCGGTTAGCACTTTGCGTGCCTTCAGGATGTGTGCCAGTGACTGAACAAAGACAGAATTGACAGAAAGACACATTAGTAACGGATTCACATGCCAATCCAGCTACCCTTTTTTTTGTTAAAAAAATATGATAATATTATAGAATATAAATATTATAACATAATATACACATATTCTTGCTCGCCAACCAACATTTCTCAAAATTCCCTAAAAGAAATATGCCACTAGTGTGTGTGTGTGTGTGTGTGTGTGCGTGTGCGTGTGCGTGTGTGTGTGCGTGTGTGTGTGTGTGCGCGTGTGTGCGTGTGTGTGTGCTTGACTGTGCCAGTGTATGTGCTGTAATCTTTGAGAGGGGGATGACTCACTCTTCTGCTGCAGTACTCCAGTAAGATGTAGATGTTATCTTTATCCTCGAAATGGTGATAGAAATGAACGATGTGCTTGTGGCTCAGTCCTCTGTGCAGCTCGATCTCCCTGTTGATCTGCAAGGCGGCATTGACACTGGGCATTAGCTCACAGGTTGGACATGAAGCACACATGACTGAGTGACACCAAGCTCTGGGCGCGCGCCTTCTTCGCTCACCTTGTCGCGCTGGTGCGGCTTGGCGACGCGCGCGTGCGGGATGATCTTGGCCGCGTACACCTTCCCGGCGGACAGGTCAGTCAGCTCGTAGCATTTCGCAAAGCCACCCTGTGACACAGAGCATGCATTAACACCATGTAAAGCACAATATATATATATATATATATACACACGCACACACACAATACAACAAGGATATCGCGAGCGCCGGGTGTGCGGTGTAACCCCGCACCTTTCCCAGAACTTTGCCCCGGCAGTAACATTTCCCAGTGACGGGGTCGGTGATGATGCGTGAGAACTCCGCAGTGTTGGCACTCTGCTCTTCTTTCCTCCGCCGCTGCTCGCTCGGTTTGTTCTGCTCGGCCGTCCTGTCGTTATTAGTGTCCTGTGGGTTAGAAGCGCTCCTCGGGCTCTCCATGGCTCGTGCACGATCCCGACTCTGACTCTGTGTCTGTCTCACTCTCTTATTGCCGCTCGGTTTTATACACAGGACTCCTCCTCCTGTCTAGACTCCCAACGCAAACGCTGATTTGACGTCATAAGCGAAGACATCATCGCGCACGCGCATTTACGCAGCACTTCAGAACTGTGTGGTGTGTTCCTACTTTGCTGTTTGCAATAAACCGGTTTATATCCTTTTTTAAAATTATTATTATTATTATTATTATTATTATTATTATTATTATTATTATTAATCAGGATATATTCTGATCCTTCACTGGAAATGAACAAAACCGAGTATAGGCCTACAGAGGGGCCCCAAACATGTATACACACTTCAACAGGAAGAATATCTTGCATAAGAGCTATACTGTATTACTAGACTTCGAAGAATAAGTCATGTTTCACTCTCACGTCTTGGTGGGAGCGTGGTGGTGTGCCATCTTGTTTTAAAAATTGATAAGGTATAGATAACCACTGGTGAAGTGTGTATGCATTTTTTATTTTTTTTGGCCCTTCCGGAATCCCCTGCCCTAAGTAATGAGTCACCTTTTATGCATGCCATGATATTCCAAAAAAGAATCTGCAACAATTCGGTGACATCCTCGGCCATAGAGCTTAAATTGTAATGTGATCGTTAAAATATTTACTCAGAATATCACTCACTGATCTTCTGCTGCTTTATCCTGTTCAGGGTTGCGGGGGAAAGCTCGAGCCAATCCCAGCTGGGCGATCCACCACAGGGTGACACACAGAGACAGACAACCATTCACACTCACATTCACACCTACAGGCAATTTAAAGTAGCCAATCAGCCTAATCCCCTCTGTGCAAGTCTTTGGACTGTGGGAGGAAACCGGAGTACCCGGAGAAAACCCACATGGATATGGGGAGAACATGCAATCTCCACAAAGAAAGGCACCCTGATCAAACCCAGGGAATGAACCCAGGACCTTCTTGCCGTGAGGTAACAGTGCTAGCCACCACACCATCATGCTGCCCCACTCAGAATATCTATATTTTAAAATCTTTTAGCTAATCCATTCCATTTCCGTGTGGTTATTCTCTATGCAACAGACCCTAACTGGCTTCAGATATCTTACAGGTGGCTATGATGGAAAGAAAAGGAGTATTTTGTTCAAAGCTTGCACATATGACACTTATGACCTGTAAGAAGAAATTTGAGATGGATTTTGAAGGGATCACTAACAATGAATTTGCAGAGGGTTTGTTGAACGGAGAGCTACTAGGTAGCGTTCACGTGCTTTCAAAACAAGAACAACTCCTTGAAATGAATTTAAATGATATTTACCGGATATTGAAGACACCCTTAGGCCAGGATCAGACTAAAAAAAATCAGCCATATTTTGAAATGATTTTGTCATGGCTGACAATTTCCAGCATTGAGCCCAAATATGAATGTCAGTAATGACAAACAGGCCTTGTAGTGTGACATAACTGAAAAACAGCACTGAGATGTGTGTGACACTCCATGACACCCTGAAAAAGTCTAGCATGTCAGAATCTTTTGGACAGTATATTCTCACCTAGTTTGACAGCTCCTATGGAGTGCTCTTTGGTGTTCTTTCTGAAGCCATGATTGACAATTTCTTCACCACTCTTCCCCAATGATATGAGCAATGCTTGGTCGGGGTCAAACCTGTAGTGTTGCCAATCTCCCGACCAAGACAAGGCAACAATTTATAACACTCGGATTGCCTAATCTAACATGGTGACTATTGTGAAAGACAAAAACGGTGTGTGGTGTTCACTATCAAAAGCAGATCCTCAGGCAACTTGAATACATGCCTGAGCAAGAGCTAGGGTTCAGTTTTTGTTTGAAGACATCCAGTGACTCAGCTGTTCAAACAGCTTGGGAAAGTTCATTACACCACCTGTGTACCTGTACAGCAAACAGTCTTGACGTATGTCTTCCTAGAACCTTGAGGGACGGTGGGTGCCGTTGAGTCATTCTAGAGACTTGATGGGAGCAGGGTGCAGAGCATGGTGTGAGAAATGCTTTCAAGTAGTCTTTGGGCAAGCATCAGGCAGCTACAAACATCCAACAAAGAGAATGCAGAAATGGGGAGACGTAGGAGAACTTGGCAAGATTGAAAACAAGTCATACAGCTGCATTCTGGAAGGGAATGATGGCACAAGGGGCAGATCTGCCAAGAGTAAACTGTAGTAGTGCAGTCTTGAGATGACAAGGAACCGAACATGCACCTGAATGGCCTCCATGGATAGAAATGGCTGCATCTTTCTGATGTTATAATGAACAACATGCACTAAGAGCTATTTTAAGTTCAAACATTTTGTATAGTGATGTATAGCACATATTTACATGCAAGTTTTTTTAAGTTGTGCAATTCATTAATTCATTAATCTTCAGTAGCTGCTTTATCCTGATCAGAGTTGTGGTGAATCCAGCATGAGGTAGAAATACATGCTGGATGGGGCATGTTATGTAAGAGGAGAGATATAATAGTATCAACAAATTTTTCTAAGCTGTTTTAAAACATTTTCCTGAAGGTTGGCAATGGTTTAAACTTCAGTGTGTTTCTTATCAGATACATCAGTGGTTCTCAGTTCTGTCCTCCTATCCTGCTCTGCTCAGTTCTTAACTAAACTCAAGCAACAGAGCATCACCTGGTGGTTAATGTGATGTAGGGCCATATAAAAATGCCCATTCACTTACATACTTTATCATGGACTGCCATAGAATTCTAGGTTTCTCCAATTTCTAGCAACACTTTATTAGTAACTTCCTATCCTAGAGCATGCCTAAGACCTGCTGTTCTGCTCAAGTATGACAACCATCCTTATAGTCACTGACCATTTCCCAAAAACCCTGAGACCCCTGCAAGCTCTAATCACAGCCTATGAAACACCTGAGTTGTTGTTCTTACATGTATTTTGAAATTTGGGTGAACCCTAATATCACAAGTCTTGAGATTGTTTATGTAGAAATTAAGAGTTTTGGATTGCCTCACGTCTGGATATCACTCAGTGTTCAATAAGAAAGACACCAACCAAGGGATAGGCCAGATCATGAAATAGATAGAACTTTCTGTGCAAGCCGGCCTGAAGAATGGTCACAGTTTCTCTCATGAAAAGAATACACTCAAAATTCACTCCACCACACCAAGTATCCTTTCCCAGTGCATATACCTGGCCTAAAGGAAAATTCTACTGTTTGGAAAGGGGTGAATGGTTACTGTTGTGCCAGCATGCTTGTCCATTAACATTTGTACTTAATCATATTACACTACACATGGTTTTCAGCCAAGCGCCAAGTCAGTGACTACATCCCATTATCAATCAAAAGAATCACAAGCAACCATTTCCTGTTCACAATCACCAGAATTCTAATTTAACACAGCAATTTCTGATCCTCACACACCACTCATATATATACATGCTGGAATGTTACTTTGCAAAGCCTGGCGTCAGCATTTGCACCAGTGACAGAACTGAACAGTTTTTATTCCTGTTTCTCTCTGGTTTTAACACTAGCTCTGCTTATTATTTTGTTCATTTGGATTTTTCCTGTTCATCCTAGTTGCTGATTGTCTGACCTTTTGCTGTTTTTGTTTGCTTACACTTGCATAATTTTTTTGTGAATCATGACTGCTTGTCCTCCATCTGCACTTTGTCTCTGTAACTTTTTGGAGTTGTGTCACTGCACCCACAGTGATCTAATATCAGTTTGAATTTCATCAGAATAAATATGATAATTCTAAAAAAAATTTATGCATGAGGGCCTGGAGGCAGCAGATGGCCCATGGATAGATGAGAAAACAGACATGCTGAACTGTGTCTGCCATGAAGTCTCTGACAGTGAAACTGCCTCCTGCCCTGGGTCATGCACGTGAGCTGCACCACTTGGACACTATTCCAAATTATGTCTATTTGTTTTGATTTTTTAGGACTAATAAGTTCATAATGCTTTACTTCTGCACTAAGTGAGCACAGGATGTTCTGTAACATTTATTTAACTCCATTTTCTGACAATTTAATGTTGTGCCACTTACTTGCTAGCATGTGACAGCTACCGACTGAGGAGGGTAAGTGCTAACACGTGTCCTGTGAGACACGTGAAGCCAGTCAACACATGGCTTTTTTTTTTTTTCAGATCGCTGCCCACAGGGCAACTGAAAACCCTCAAAAGGATGTGCTAAATGCCCTCTTCCACATACTGTATATGAGTTCACATACTTGTTATTGTTACTCACTATGATTGTCAGGGCAGAGTGTAAAGCCATTCCTCCAAGCCACAGAACATGACCAAATCTACTCTCTTGGACTCCATGGATTGCCCTGGCATCCTTGGGATAGGATCAATGCTTTTCAGTTGCACCAACTGAGAACCTTGCTCTGAAATCTGTTTAACCCTTTAAACACATTTTTCTTTTTTTTTTTCTTAGATTAGAAATAAAGTCAAAGTTTGCAGTCCAAAAGAAAGCCATCATGTTACCAAGCTTTATTATTAGGAATATGACTAAATGCATTACCAAGCTCCTCAGATATTAATGTAGACTCAAGTATGTTTCTCATTCACTACTCCGCTCAGGCAAATCACTGTTATCAAGATGCTAATACCATTTAATGTCGATTCATTTATGTTCATTACGACTGACTGTATTTTAGGTTTTCACACATCTCTATGAGATACAGTATTTATACATGTAATCTTTGTAATCCTTTGAGAGTGAAATGTTACTGACCTCTCAGCTACAGAGTGTAGAACGTATTGAGCTGAGCTAATGGTCCAAGGTATATTAATAGTAAGATAGAAGTAGGTCATCTTGGTTATGTAGTTATGTGACCCTATTTCTGAAAAAGGTTCAATAAAAAGCTAAGGACTGAAAAAGGTTTTCGAGCAGCAGGAGATCCATATGGACCATCAGAGTCACGTTCTCTAGCTCCTATTTTGTGCTGTGACAGACCCATCAAAATCTGGACGTGCTCAAAGATTTATTTCAACTTCTTATTTATTACCCATTTTATTTTTAAATGTGTGAGTGCATGAGGTTTTGGAGACAGCAGATGGACAAAAGAGGGCGAGCTGTGTCAGAGTGAGGTCTCCCATCACTCAGAAAGAGCAAAACCAATTTTAGCTTGTGAGTTGCTCTCAACAATTTTGTATTTTGTATAATTAACCTGCTAAACATAGTAGTCACAAACAAAAATCCAGCCCCTTATGGGACTCAAGTATTCCTAAACATAATACTAGCATTAAAACTAATCTATCTTGACTGTTAGAAATAATGCTCTGTTTTAAATGAGGGAATCATCCATTCAAGATGAGCCACTGAAAAAATATAATATTTCT
This sequence comes from Chrysichthys cranchii, assembly GCA_030068335.1. NCBI lineage: Eukaryota > Metazoa > Chordata > Actinopteri > Siluriformes > Claroteidae > Chrysichthys > Chrysichthys cranchii. Next base: position 5,847,534 of record JAQMCW010000038.1, on the reverse strand, counting down.
AAGTTGAGGTGTACCATGGCTTACCATTGCTCATTCTCTGTCCAAACATAACAATTTTTGCAGGCAAGACAAGGCTAGAAAGCATAAATAAAGTATCTTTAAATAAATACATTTATTTTGAAGTAGAAATATCAAAGTATATCACTGGCAGAAAAAAAAATACTGGAATTCAAATTTCTTATAATTTTTTCGACATCTGACAGGTTGCTTTATATATTTAACATGAAAAATTCAAACTTAGATTATGCATGTGTGCAGTATTATTTTCACTTCCACTTAATAAAAAAAACAACTTTTATTAAGGTCACGGCTTTAATCTTGTAAATCAAAGTCAGCAAGCTCAATATGTTCAACAATTGCTGAATATTCAATAATTTAATACTTCTTGTGCTATTCAGTAATTGTTGTGGGTTTGTAAATAGCAATTTGGCAGAAGGGAAAAGGTCTACAGTGATTTGTTGGTGCTCATGTTGTGAGTTTGTGAACTGCGGCCATGTCATAGGCCCAGGCCTGGTCCAGTCCTTGTCCCTCTGATGCTGAAGCATGCCAGTGAGGGAACGGGAAACGACAGGCGATCACCCTGGCATCATGAGCCAACTCCTGCTCCAGCTTCCTGCCTAGTACTTCCATCTGAGAAGAAGCCAATAGGGGAAAAAAATAAATAAAACAACATGTGTAAGTATTTGTGACTCATACACCAAATGTTATTACTGAGGGCTATTTTAATAAACAGCAGATGGGTTTTTTTTGCTGTTGCTTAACTTTACTCCCAATGATTTCCTTGGATTCTGGCATATGTTTTGTAAGCACAAAATGGCAAATCCACCTGCTTATACATACCACTCCAGGCGCCAAGAAGACTGTCAAGTTCTTATATTGGGACAAATCAGTCTGGGAAATGTCAAATAAAATTAGGCATACACTGTATTTTTTGGTTGTAAACCACAGAGTATTTAAACACACACACACCTTGTTCCTTCAATTTGTGGTTTACCCACTAGAGATGCATTATATGGCCAAAAGTATGTGAACACCTGACCAATACACCCAAATAAGGGTATTCCCCATATAAACCAATTTTGGAATGGAATATTCAACATATAGTGTTTAAATACAATCAATTTAATAATAAACACAATCTATTTAAACCAGAATTTCTGCACTTAACATAGTTTTCTTTTCCAAAATAAGAGCCAAAAGGAGCCAAAGAAATAGATATTATGACACTACACTATTAATTATAGGCGGTTCCTTTTTGCAGCAAGAGACAAATACCAAAAAAGATAGCAATATGTATAAAATACCTTCCAGAAATCCTCTTTCACAAATGTTGCTGCAGCAGTTGGAATTCCCTTCCACCGAGCTCGGGCTCTGGCATAGCCGATCAGCATGGAGTTTATTTCAAAGCCAGTACACTGGAAACCCAGTGACGAGGCAGCAAACACCTGCACAATAGGGAAAAAAATACACTGAAGGAGAACACGAGTCCATATCTGATTTACTACATATACTGAACAAAAATATAAACGCAACACTTTCGGTTTTGCTCCCATTTTGCATGAGCTGAACTCAAAGAGCTGAAACATTTTCTACATACACAAAAGACCCATTACTCTCAAATATTGTTCACAAATCTGTCTAAATCTGTGTTAGT
>JAQMCW010000038.1:5801224-5812044 GCA_030068335.1 Chrysichthys cranchii | reverse complement strand
AAATATATACACACACACACACACACATATATATATATTACATACATATATATGGACAATCTCAGACCTGAAAACTGAAGTACGAAAAGCCTTGGCGCCATTTTATTGGCCACTAACATTGGTGGATCCAGTTGTAATGTCCTGAATTAATGGCGCCTGTGGGCAGGGTTAGCAATACCATTCACTGCTGATTGGTTACACATACTAGTAAGACAGTATAAACAGACAAACCCTGAATAAATAAATAAATAAATAAAAATTTTAACAAGAGAGAATAAGACGGAACCATCACGATTAAATGAAGATTTGGAGCATTTTTATATTCCTGTATAGTTCTTGTTGCAGAACCAGGACTTGGACCCTAACCCCTAACTCCCAAAACGCTGTGCAATACATTAAGCACACTTATCTCGCTGAAATACACTGAGTAGCCACCCCCTTCTAGAACTTTTTGGCTCAACTTCTTCCCGGTAGGAGGAGCTGGACCAGGTTCGACTCCACCCCATGGACGTCTTGTTTTACATCAAGAACTACTCGCAAGTTCTTGGTTTCTCGATTCTGATTGCGCAGAGAAAAACTGCGCTTTGCAGAAATTTGCATGCAGCGCTCGAAGCTGTAGGTGGTTCAGTGGTTAGCACAACTGACAAGTAGTTAAAGGCCTACAGGTTCGATCCTACTGTGCATTGCCTTTATACCCCTGAGAGAGGCATTAATATCCTAAGTGGTTCCTATGGTGCAACCGCTGTTATATCATTTAATCGGGGTGCATCTGTAAATGATTAAACATTCCCGTTAAAATTAAAGCCTCCTATTCATACCCCCCTCAGGCTCCTATCACGATTAACTTTCCATGATTTAAGGCATTAGAAGCTTTTGTGCAGAATAACTGCTCAATAAAATTGTAATTCTTAAGAAATCGGACAGCTCTGACACTCACTGTGTCTGCTCTTCTTCTCAGGGAGAGGTGGAGGAGACTGAGGCACGGAGGCGTTCTCAGAGGCGACAAATTCCGCCCCATATCCGATCACCGGGGTGAAAAGAGGGAACAGAGGGAACGGTGGCACCGGCATTTCCTCGTCTGTGACATTGTCGTAGTGGGAGTGCAGGCGCTCGAGGTGCGCCCGAGACGGCAGGCCATCGAAGGGCGTCTGAGGGTTGGCGCTGCGCCGCTTCTTTTCCGGCAGAGCAGGAGGGGTGCTGAGGGCGTGCGGAGGAGGACCCACAGAATGATGGAGAGAGGGAGAACCATAGGGAATCTGGCCCGGAGACTGGGAGGACGATGACTCCCGATGGGATTCGGGAAGGGGGCTGAGACAGCTTCCGGCAGGCAGTGAGATCTGATCCACACTGGACAAGTCCTCCCTGAGGAAGTCGTAGTCTGGGTCATAGCTCTCTGCTGTATCTGAAAGAGAATGCAGACGACAGTAAGCGACGTGTATACTCATAACAGAAGTGTGTGTTTGAAAGAAAACGCCTCACCTAGCGTCTCACAGCTAGTGTTACGGGAGCACTGTCCACTGTCCTGCTCCAGAGAGGACAGCTGCTCGTCCGATTTGCTCAGTTTACCCATGCTACCACAGGGAGAGCTGCGCGGTGACTCGCCACCGTACGAGTGACTGCCACCAGAAAAACGCCGCTGCAAACCATCTTCATCATAGTCCTGAACATGGACATGACGACGTTAGATAAGTGTGCAGAAATACAGCATGTGAGTAGTAAATTATTATTAAGGTGGCGCATGAGGTTTCCTCCTACCAAGGTTATGTTTGTTGGGATCACATTGGCCATGCTACTATGGGGAAAATAATCAATGTTTACCATTGCCCCCCCAAAGTTGATTTTCCAATTTATTTCAGTTTTTTTTTCCTTTTCCTTTTTTTTTTTAATCGGAAGTCTTTTTCCCCCCCCCAAGCAATTTCAATCAGGAAGTGAAAGCAGAACTACAGTAACAATCTAAAAAAAGAAACAGCTCCTATCATCATGTATATACCGGTCTGCAGATGCCGATAGGAAGACTCGATCCACTCGTGGCACGGCTCATCGGAGCAACAACAGCGACCCGGGTAGGAGACGGAGCTGACTGGCGCTTCTTAGGAGGCAGAGCTGGGGGACTAGAGGCAGAAAAAAGACAAATTTAATTACGTTTGGTTTTTATTTGTATATGAAGATGCAAAAACCAGAATGAAGTGCGCGAACAGGATGCGAACACGTCAGAATCAAGAATATCTTTAGCTTCAAGAATGAGATAAAAATCAGCTAACGATGGCAATGAGGTCAGATTTTGCATCAAATGTTGCAGATATAGTCTTAGTGCCTAAAGGATTTCCCCTGCTAATTTATGAACAAGAACTAACTAAAACAAAAACCAAAAAAAAACCCCAAAATATATACGCAATCAATTTAAACAATTTCAAACAAAGCCTGTGTTACACTGTATGCTTACTACAGTCTTTGAAGATTATTTGTAGCACCGTAAGAGATTCTCCTAATAAAATCTTGGCCAAAATCCACAACAAAATCCTATTTGCTTGCTTAAAGGGGCTAGAACACTCTTCCCAGAATCCAATTTGTTGTTTTTGGTTAAATAAGGACTCCTCTGTTTTGAAAGAACGTGACGGCTACCCCGATCGCACTCTTTGTTTCTTGGCCTCACCCGGGAACAAGTGCCGCAACTCCCATTCTGAGGCATAACAGTATATTATAAAGCCTTATCCACAACAAAACCCAAATTGTTGCAATCAGAAAAAAGGAAAGGAAAGCTTCGAGCTAGGGCGCTGTTCCCCCAGTACAACGTGCCCTTACACACAGAGCAGACGCAGCCAAACGTGGCTGCCATGCACTTTACTCACCCGACTTGGCACCTATTCGTTTCCAAAATGAAATCAGCCTGGACATAAAAGGGACAGGTTATCAGTTAAATACCTATAGCTCACCAATCCTACCAACTTGCGAACTTATGAGATTAATACTGTGGATTAATACTTGCTTACTGATCAATCATGACATTCTGTAGTGTTATTTCAGGATAACTGACCACTGCCATGAATGACAGACCACAGCTATGGACCATATCATTAGTAGCAGTAATAAAATCATTTTTAAGTCTATAAAAACCTAAGTATTGTGACAAAATGTGTAAAAGTTCATGTTAAATTCGATCCTCTATAACTTAAGATGCCGTTGCATCGTTTTTCAATTATATCTGTGTACGACTGATGGCATCGGAAATGGCGACTCGCTACTTAGCGCAGAGGCTTTTGCCCCTTTTATAAACAAACATTTTGTGTTTGGAGTTGGCTTAATCCTATGCTGTCCTCCAATTGATGGCTTTTAAAGGAGTGTCATATCAGCACCATCGCAGTTTTTTGTCTCAATGCCACTAAATCGGCCACACGTCACATTACGCACGTTCTGACCGTGGGTCTTGTGCAACTTCTATTGGTGACAGCAACATCAGGCCAAATAAATCAAACCTTATAAACCCAGCTTAATGAAATTTTAACCAGTTACAATTTTTTCATGGCTAAAATGACCAAGTGTACTGCAAAAGTTGATTACCCTTTTTAGAAATACACTCTGGGGCAAAAAACAGGCCAAGACTCTTTTTGCCAAGCAAGCACTGCACACAATATCCTCCATGTTCATACACCTAAATATCCAGGATGAATAAAAGAGAACACCACAACAATGACAAGACTATATTTATGCAATACAGTTACATTTGAATTTTACAGCTTGTAATTAGTAACCTAACCTCCTTGCGTCCTAAGGTTACAGTATAGTTGTGTCATACACATAACGCTTAACATTTTTCATCACACTGTATAGGAATTACAGTCGACCCTCGGCTCGCGAACGCATCGGATGGCGAAGAAATTAACATAAGGATTAAATTCCCGACCAGATTTTGTACCAACCGATGAACAAATCCTTGACCAACGTACAGACAGCCAACCCAGCCAAAGTGTATAACAGTTGAAATAAAGAGAGAAATAATCGCAAAACATGAGAACCGCCACCGTCCACCTACACCAGCAACTACATAGCCACCTCAAAGGTAACCTGCATTAAAAAATCATCTGTTTATTTCATTTAGGTTTTGTTTTTCTACAATTAAGGTTGTTTTAATTTTATTCTATGTTTTATTGCCACACAAACATGTTTTTGAGGCTTGAAACACATTAATTGTATATACATTCATTTCAATGAGAAAAACTGATTCGGGTCACGAACAGAGTCTCGGAACGAATTTTGTGAGCCGAGGGTTCACTGTACCCTTTATATATATACTTGCGCTACTTTTTTTTTCTACTTTACCATTGGACACTTAACGCTTCTTTTTAAGCTTATAATCCCCAGGATGTATTACAAACCATTTACCTTGGCTTAAAACTACATTTTTCAATTTGGGCTATAACCATCACCAGTGCTATCTCCCCACACATTCATTCCAGTGTGCACCACGCAGTCCTCCAGACAGACGAATAATTAAAACGACATAGTCTTCATTCCAGCCTTAATGTCTTCCACAGAGACATCTGGATCAAATGCAGCTTCACTTTAAAACACAGTCAGATGTGCAACTGGATGTGGCAATTCGTTCCACTGTTTATCATTAAACAGGCTGGAAATAAATACCCTCCTCTCTCCTGCCATAAAGGGTAAAACGCTGGTCAGGGTGCTGTTAAAACCCTCACTGAAGCCATGGCAAACACTCTGCAGCAGCATGTGCACTGAAAAAGGAGAACCTGCTAGGACACGGCCCACAAAATGTCCGGAGGGCACATATTCAATTTCAGTTAGATTGGATATTATTTGCATGGTGCTTTTAAACAACAGACATTGTCACAAAGCGACAGAAATCCGGATGTAGAGTTAGATTTCTAATGAGCAAGCCAGAGGCGATGGAGGCAAGGATATGAGGAAGAAACTTTGAAAGGAACCACACGAATAAGGGAACCCACAGCTGATAAATCAACACTACACCACGCTATTTACAAAAAAAAAATGTAAATTAAAAATCCCCAACAGTATTTAAAACAGAGTCACAGCAACCCAGCAGTAGTTGGCATTTGTCCTGAGATAATGTATGTGGAAGAGGGCGGACAGCGGTCGTTCTCTGAATGAGTTAAGCTCCCCTGAGAGGCTTCACATGTCTTCATGTACTAAAATGTTCTAGACCTCACCCTCTCTGCTTGGCTCCTATCTTGTGATCGGAGAGTTAATGAAACAGGGTCAGAACTGGGTTGATTTTACACTTCAGTTCAGCTTCTTCATGTAGGATATGATTTGAAAACTATTTCAAAAACACTTCTACAGGATACAGTGTGCAAGCTCACTTCATTCCAGCCTTCATCTGACACTGCATCGCATACCATTCCCCCTCTGCAGGAAAGAAGCACACGCTGCTACAGAACGAACGACTTTTCTTAAAAAAACAAAAAAAACCCCCAAACATTTAAAACACCAGAGTTTTCAGAGGAAGTGAAGAACATACAGTCAGGCGTCTCTGCACCTCTACAAAGACACAAGTTCTAAAGAAGCGCACTATTTATAGCAGCCTACTTCACACCTTCCCATTTACACTTCTTCTAAACAGTTACATTTGAGTGAAAGCGCTATGTAATCATCTGGAGAGAATACGGCTCTACAGGGCGTCGCTGAAGCCGCAGCCTGCCTCACTTCGAGCCGCATCCAGTGAAACCACCAAGCTCTCAGTGTGCGTCCAAATAGAAACCAATCAACACGATAGCACTGAATGATCGTTGGCACACACGAGGCCGGCTGTGCAATCTGCCCAGATATACTGAGGGAATTGACGGCAGTTTCCTGAGCCGAAAGTGAGAGAGACAGTGGGAGACGGGAATCGGAGCCAGCTCACTCACCAATGCTCGGGCACTTTGAGGCCAGGGAGCGGGGGTTTGGGAGGTGCCGCTTCTTCGGCGGGGGGGACGGCGGTCAGAGCCTCGGTGGACCGATGCAGCGCGGAGGAGTTTGTCGAGCTCTCGTCTTCTGTCTCGATAACAGGAGGCTCTGGAACACTGTAATGACCGTAATCACGTTAGTGCATAAACAACGCATGACACAATGACTTCAGTGCACTATAAGCACAACTTCACAGGTGCAGGAATACTCACATGGTTCATTTGTCAATTATCAACCCACACACACAAAAAAAACCCTCACAAACGGGGCAGCATGGTGGTACAGGGGTTAGCACTGCTGCCTCACAACAAGAAGATTCTGGGTTTGAACCTTCCAGCCAACTGAGGCCTTTCTGTAGGGAGTTTCCGTGCACTCAAATGCTACCGTGCACAGACAAGCAGACTGGGATAACTGGATACTGTACTTTGCGCAAAGAAGAATAAGGCCAATATGAGTGTGAACAGTTCTTCGTTATTGTGTTAGCCCTGTGACAGACTGGCGACAAGCCCAGGGTGAACCCTGAAGTCACCTGGGATTGGCTCCAGCTCTCACATGACCCTGACAGTTAAGCGATATACATAATGAATAGACGGCCCTCGCGAAGATGTGGGTTTCCTCTGGGCACTGTGAGACCTTCAAATAATAGCAGAAGACGGCTAGAAAGTCTTTAACACAAGTCAGGGATGACGTCAGGGATGAACAGATTAAGTAAAAGCTGCTGATTTTGAGCTCATAATTGGTGCAACAGAAAGGCTTATCATAAGATGATCACAAAGTTTCAATCCTGACCATCCTTGGTTGGAGGCCAAGGGTAACTCTCAACACGATGCTGCCACCACCATGCATCACGGGGGTATTTTCAGGGTTATACTGATGCAAGGCATTGTACACAAGGCTGTGCCGTGTTGGTGTCCCTCACCTTTCTGAGCTGATGACTGTTGGGATATTTTTGGCTGTGGGTGATGTCGGGGAGGGAAGCTGCTCTTTCTCCGAGACCAGCTTCACCAGTTCCTGCGGGAAACCACAGACAATACCTTTACTAGCCCCATGACTTCAACGTTACACAACATCCGGTGGAAAACTGATTCAGGTGAGCTAGAGAAGTGTAAAAAATAAAATACAGGGGGACAGAGAGAGAGAGAGAGAGAGAGAGAGAGAGAGATGACGAAGAATTACCTTCACACCATCCAGCACTGCTTTGATGATGCTGGTTACATTGGCAACGGTGTCCTTCTCCTCCAGGTCCACTCCCTCCAGCATCACCTGGTCAGACCAGCGGATGAGGTTCGCCAGACTCTGATACACTCGGCTGAGGCAGGACGACACTGAGGAACTGCACAAAGATGAACTCCGAACGTTATACCTCAAGGAGCGGGACGAAATATAGCCGTGGCGTCATGGCATTGAGCAATAAAAAAAAACGACAAATAAATCATATGCAAGGGTGGAATTTGTGGCCCTGGCCCAGACATGTGGTGCACAGCTGGAGCAGATGAATCGGACACATCAGACAGCCTCTCATATGGGAGAATGGATATGGCTTGGATATGGCTTTATTTTTCATTTCATGAAGATATAAACGTCAACATGAAAACGTCCCCACCTTTTCAGAATCCTGGGGTCAATTTGCACTACGGGCACAATCGCCTCCAACACCGTACTGGCGGAGCCGGGAAGCATTTCCAGAACTTTTCGGTCCACCACCATCTTATCGATTATCGTCTTGAAGTAGCGCAAGGCGTGCACCACTTCTTTCTCCTTCTCTTCCAACCGGCTGAGATTCTAAAGCCAGAAAAGGTGGAGGTGGACTACAGGTCAGCAAAAGAGTCCCAAAAAATAAAAAATAAAAAATAAAATAAAAAAAATAAAAAACTTAACACCCAGGGTATACATACAGGGCACACAAACCTACCTTCGTTTCTTGCTTCTCGGGAGCCTTGACTATTCTCTCTATTGACGGCTTTGATGTTTTCTTTGACGAATGGACTCTTTTTGGCTTGGGGGAGTGAAATCGGTCTATGAGCCTCATTGTGAAGGTCTGCAGGTTGGAGCGCTGGGAGTCTGAGAGGTATAGACAGAGAGAGAAACAGAGAGAGAGAGAAGTAGAAGATGAGAAGTAAACTCAAAAAAGAGAAACAAGAATGTCTCGGTGAGACTGCAGAACGATCATTAAAATGACATTCAGCAAAATGATCTTGTACCAAAAACAATATCCACTAGAAGTGAACTAACTAATCAGTAGCATGATCACCTGGGACGAGCAGCGGTGCAAAAATCCATCAGTTCTCTCATTTCTGCATCATTCTGATTCGCAGTCATATCTGCTGACGGTTTCTTTCTTCGTGGTACTGAAATAGCTGCTGGTCGCTTTACCAAAAGTCACTTTTAAAACCATGCCTCTAAGCATGTTGCTTTCTCGCAAGTGCTAATAATGGCGCCAACACACGCGCACACACAACACTCTGAGATCTTAGCAAACATTTCTGCTTGCTTGGTGTGTGTTTCTGTGTGTGTCTCTGTGTGTATTGGCGCCTTTATTAGCTCTTGGTGAGAAAGTTCTGTTGCAATATCACTACCGGCAAAACGCGACGACCGGTCACAAAACATTCATGTGATGGTTCCGATTCCCACTGAAGCTGTGGCAAAAGATCTCCATTAATGGCACGAGGTCTCCGAAGGGTCGATTAATGTTCTGATTTTACCATTTCGCTCCCATTACTACACGGCACCCTTATAGCAGAATGGTAAATGAGTGCAAGTAAGCTTTCAGTGTCTGTGAGAATGGGGTAAGTGAGAGCAACATTGGCTGTGCTTTCTGGGGGAAAGGGGGGAAAAAAAAAACCTTAGAAAGTGAAACTACTCTGCGAGGTCAAATGAGTGCAGAACAGCTCACTGTGTGTGTCTGTCTCAGCAAGTTTAATACAGACCTACACCCCTTTTGGTGCGATAACTTTAACTCAAACACAGCCGCATAAAAGGCTGTGCACTGTACCTCGTAACTCCTCCTAGCATGTAAACAGACAGAAGGAGCAGCTTTCACGCTCGGGAGCGGCGTGAGATTTCAGCCCTTTCTGCTCTTCAGGAACACACACAGGGGAAGCGGGAAAAAGGGACAAGTGTGTGGCCACTGCGTGCAGTCAAGATCCTCCTCTGTGACCTGAATCGCCCGCCGCGGCCCCGCTCGCTCAGCCGAGTTCTGGCGATGCCACCATTGTGAAAGAAGCCATTTAGGGGAAATTTCCTCGACTCTTTCAAGTGAACTAAGCTTGAGGTTAGTGTGGGTGTTCTGTGGAGTTCACGTCAGAGCCCACACGTAGCACCTCAGAGCGAGAGTGCTAAACTGGTAGCAGCCCACATGATACCTCACGCCCCAAGTTCTCCACAGTTAAAAGACACCATAAAACACCAAGTAAAATTCATAGCTCAGCTCAAGCGGGCTACAGAAGAACATGGTTGGTTTTACGATAAGCGGCTCATGCAGGAGGGAAGTTCCTAAGAAGCGCTCTTAGCCATAAGGGCACTAACAATTACACGAAACTGAACACATGACCTATTTAGTTCAAGGCCCAGAGGTAACGTTTTGGAGTGCAACAGTCGAATATTGCGAGCTACACCGAGATCTGCCCTGGTACCGACTTTCAGCGGTGACCATGACACACTTCTAACTGTGTCGAAAAAAGAGAGGGAAGTTCCCAGACTTATCACTGATCGTTCTGCCTGATAAAATCATTACAGTTAACAGGTGAAATTACCCATGAAGGCCGACTTCCTCAAAGTCTGAGTTAGCAGCCGACGCACTTGACTAATGAAAGCAATAGTAAAAGAAGGAAGCACCCGAAAACAGAGGAAGTACCACAAATACAAACAGATTTGGCTTCATTTGGACTCTTTCTTCTTTAACACTACAAGCTGAAATGTCCCTTTAGTCCACCGTTCTTGGATTTGGAAAGGGCCACTGATTTACAAACAGCACATTTATACAGAAAAGTCCAAGTCTGTGTCAAAGCAAAATATTTTCAATAAAACTTTATGAAAATAGCTTAGAGTCAACAGTATCGATTTGTTCGATGTTTGGTTTCACGGTCTATCTAAGGTTAAAATGGTGAACAAAGCACAAAGTCAGGTGTGTAGAATTCACAAAAAATTAAATACATTGAGAGAAAAAAACCCTCAAGTGCAGAACCTGGAGGCTGTGTTTAAGACGTTTTGGGTAAAGGTACCTCTCATTTAGTTACTCTTATTTTCCTTCACTGGTCCAAACATCCAGAATTCTGCAAAGCTCCATCTCTGTCCTTTGGTTCCTCGAGGTTCAGTTCAGCAACTTGCTGAATCTGTTTCTCAGTACGATTCACATGGTACTGGACCTCGCTCTTGGACTGGTTCTTCTGGGCCACTACCGAGTGTCATCGCTGACGTCTCGTTGGCAATTAAACCACAACAAAAAGATAAAGGGACCAGGGTCCGACTGAAAAGATGTACACACCGCGTATGTGAAAGCACCCTAAAAGGGGTTTGGTACTGGAACGTTATCAGGGATGCCAGATATTCACAGCGCTGAAGCACTATAAGGGATTGAAAAAGGGATGAGTGCACAGATCAATATAAACACTCCTAAATTAATACTAATAAGCTCTCTCCTGAGTACTTGAGCGGTGATGTACAGGTAATCCTTTCTCTTTCTCTCTCACACACACACACACACACACACACACACACACTGACTCATCCAAAGGTGCACCAAGACTCAAAACTAGACTCAGACTTAGACACAACTCATGATTTGATTCTGACTCATAAATAAAGGTGAAGGTGGTTAACTCTGATAATACATCTGTACACTCTGAAGTCAGTTTCAAAAATGTATTCTCATGTATGTGTGTGTGTAAAATATATAT
>JAQMCW010000038.1:5765069-5779968 GCA_030068335.1 Chrysichthys cranchii | reverse complement strand
TTAAGACGACATCAATAGATTATTTGAGCGGATTGTTTGATTTTTTTCCTCAATAATTGGAGATTACAGACATCGATCTGTTATCTCAGATCGTATTGACAACAATTAACCTCCTCATGACTGCTTGAATAACTTTGGACTTTTAGCGTATGTTTTCCAAAAGGTGGCGCTAGCCGTTTGCCAAAACAGATAAGGAATGTTACAGTGGCCTTACCAAAATGGCGTCCACGGTGGTACTTCTGCGTATGACGTCAGTAATCCATCTCGCTCTGCTCTAAAATCTTTGATAGTAAGTACAGAAAGTATGGATATTGGAACGCAGCCTTAGTTTACTAGCTGTGACCTAGCTAGCTAGCTGAGTTGGTTGGAGGAGAGCAGGACATTGAACATTAAATTGTCATTTCTATTGAGGGTAAAAATGTCCTGAGGTCATTTTCTTAAAATTGTTTAACAACTCATTCATGTGCATATATGATTTTAGGGAGGTGTTTTAAATTGGACACATTGGATTACATCATTTTTTTTTCGACCTGAGGCAAACTTAAGGCCTACCGAAGGAGTTAAATCACCATCTCTACATCCTCATAATGTATTCCTGGCCATTAAGCTTTGCTTGAAAACTTGTAGGCAAAAGCACTGCAGCGAAGGCCACCGTAGCAGCGTGCGGTTAACTTATATGCACAGTGGCAGGTTGAAGACAGCCATGTCACTTCGGTCTTATCTGATTGACTTCCTGCACGGAAAAAGTGCTGATTCGTCAAATCCTGCTGGCCTGATTGCTTTAATGGTCTGCGCTCACTCAGTCCCTGATTCGGAATCCCAAACGGCTTCCTTTTGCCTATATAAGTGCACTAGATAGGGTATGAAATAATGGCTTCTCCACCGGAGGCAGTGCACCTTATGTGCTTTTCAGAGTCATTTGGGATTCAGCCAGGGCTTCTTGGGGATACAGATTAGTGTATAACAGAAAGTGACTGCCACTCTTTCCTACTTTTAGCACACTGAAGATTAAATTCAACAGAACCCTGTGATTTGATTTCGAGGAAAGAAAAGCATATGGCAAAGAGCTGCCTGGCACTGAGAGGTTACCTCCTAGCTGGGTTTTTCTTTTTTTCAAACCTTAATTTATTTCATTTCTTTTCCGTGTCCTTCTGGCCAAGGCTTGGGCTTATTCTTGTTGCTTCTTTTTTCCTTAATAAGATGTGCTTTTCTCCATGGATGACCATGCATCTTTTCCGGAACCTTTATGAAAGGATTAATGCATAAATGTAAATCTGTCAGTGAACTTTACTTCTAGGAAAGGTGAGTCAAGGTCAACGCATCAAATACGTCTTCAAAGGTTTATATTAAGCACAGGTTTTGAGCACGTTAGAAAGGAGTAAAGGACAATGAGGAAGTCGAAACGGTTGAACGTATTTAAAAGGGCAATGGGATGAAGTGAAAAAACAAAACAAAAACAAAGGAATTATAATGATCTACAAATTTAGTTGATGCCCAGGAGCACTATACTGCAGCTTTCCACACCAAGAAGCAAACCTAATATGCTCCCACGCTTGAAGCCCTTGTATTTGGGTCTATGGTATGCAACCAACCAGGAAGCTGAGTAGAAAAACCTCGAAGTTCCATTACCCAGGAGTAGAGAGAGAAGTAGAGAAAATAACAATCCAGGTTTAAATGGGGGGCAGGAAGTCTCTCCGTTTCTCACGGCCCAGATAGCTGGCCTGCTGCAGCCGCCATTGATTGGCTGATAAAGCACAAATTGATCTGCGCACACTCATTAGCATCCTATTAGCCATGACCTATACCTACCAAGACACAAAACGCTCCACCTCAAATGGATTAACAAGTGCAACAGTTCAACCTGAGACAGAAAATCTGTGCGCGGTCGCCCGAAGCCAGATATCGAGTGAATTTGATCATTTACCCCCAGCGGATAAGCAACTCACGTTCATATTGTGACCTTCATTTTTCATATTCCATTTTTTTTTTTTTTTTCCACTTTTGATCATAGTTACAGTACGGCACGTGGTCTGGTGTTGGATTCCTAAAAGTTAGTTCACATTATCGCTTATAGTGGATGGCATTGTTGTCAGAGCGCACTCACTCCCTCATCTTCGTCTTCCGTCGCTTAATCCTGTTCAGGGTCACGAGGGGATCCTGGAACCAATCCCAGCTGACTTCGGGTGAGAGATCGCCAGTCCATCGCAGGGCCTGCCCACGGAGACAGCCAACCATTCACAATGACATCACACTTACGGGCAATTTAGAGTAGCCAATTAGCCTAATCCCCTCTGTGCATGTCTTTGGACTGGGGGAGGAAACCGGAGTACCCGGAGGAAACCCACATAGACACGGGGAGACCTGTAAACTCCACACGGAATGGCGCCCAGGTCGACCCTGGGGATCGAACCCAGGACCTTCTTGGTGCGAGGTGACAGTGCTAATCACCACATCACCGTGCCACCCCTGTTGTCAGAGCTGGTGCTTTAAATTTAACCAGAACCTTCATAGATATATTAAGTAGGGTATTCATCCCCTAAAACAGCGGTGACCAATCTTAACCGCAAAGGGCCTGTGTAGGTGCAGGCTTTCATTCCAACCAAGCAAGAGCTTCACCTGATTCCACCTGCTTATCCAATTGATCTTAGGTTTCAGTAGGTTCCGATGAGGCCCCTGCTTCGTATTGATATACGTTATAAAAAGGTGCTAAAAAAATTATGGTGCGTCGAAGTGGGAACCAACACTAAGTAGGAACATCTTTTCATCTTAATTGTTGTTCATCTTAATTAATCATCGGATATTTTCAGCACACTTTTCCCCCACCAACCTAATGCTTTCTAAGAGTTCGACGACATCGAGGCACCTTGACATGTTTGAGCACGTAGCTTGATATTGTAGGTCACAGCCGCATGCCGCTTTCTTCGAAATAACGTTCAAGGACATTTTCTCCTTGTTTGTCCCACTTCTAATCTTGTTTGACATTAGATAAATGATCTGCCTGTGCATTTCAACCTCTGGCTGACTCTTTTGTTTGGAAGATAATCTGGATTGTATTCTGTTGCTTCATCCAAATTAAGTCTTGATGGGTTCAAGACCTTGCTCACCCCATGTGTGCTCCTGCATGTGGCCTGAATTTTCTGTGTCCCAGAGCACTATAAACTCATTTTTCATATAACTCATACACCTGGTATACTTTTTTTTTTTTTTTTTTTTTTTTTTTTTTTTTTTTTTTTTTTAAATAGAACACACATTAGAAAGTATTGCCATTTGAATATGTCTAATACAAACAAATCATCTAAAGGACAGAGAACCAGAGGAACCAGAGCTGATATTCACTGCTGTAATGAATTCTAATATACTGTGGTTCAACAGGTCAGTCCCTCTTGGTCTCCTGTATTGTCTTTGATAATCCTTTTAAATAACACTGACCTTCCAAGATTCCGTTTTACAGTTATGAACTTATCTCTAAGATAGTTACATTCTTCCTAGTTGGAGAATGGTACTACAGATATTAAACTATTTCTAGATATAGGGTGTGTCAAGGGAGGTGATGGTGTATAAGTGTAAAAAATCTGAGGAGAAATGTCCATCTTGGAAGCCAAGGAATCAGTCGCACGATATGATATTAATATAAATATTTATTTCAAAACCCCCTTGAACCATTCCATATTATCCAGGGTAACAACCTGGACCTGAGCTGAATTCAACAGTTGATTTATCCACCAGGTCAAAGTTTAATTTTAAGTTTAAGTTTAAGTGTAATTATGCTGAAAAGCAAATATTTGTTGGTTGCCAAAGTATTCATTTACTATTAGAAGATCGAAAAACTGACTTTGGTTGCAATTACAGCTCTCTTCTGGGATGTCTCGCTCAGGTTTGAGCATCTGGATCCTGATATTTATGCCCTTTCTTCTTGGAAAATTGCTTAGATAGAGACCTCCAACAGCGAGTTTGACACAGATTCTCAGATGAAGAATAGTCTTGAGGTTGACTTGAACATTTTTATGCAATCAGGTTCTTGATTTTGAACCGCAAGTTTCTTCTAGGAATCTGGAATGCCTCTATTCATCTTGCCCTCAACCCTGGGCAGTTTCTCCATCCCTGCACATGAAAAGCATTTCCAAACCATGATGCCGCCACCACCATGCTTCCCCGTGGTTATCGTGTTCTCAGAATAAAGCGTAGCAGTGTGTTTCCCCGTAATGTAATGCTTTGAGTTTAATCTTGAGTTTAAGAAAATCTTTTCACCCAAAGCTTTGTGGTGTGTCAGGGCTGTGGTTGTCCTGTGAACCTCTTATCATCTCCTTCATAGTTACCCTTGGCCTCCCAGTCGATAATTAATATTCATTGGCTTACTAATAGCTTTTCAAGGAAGGGAGAAGCATTTTGCACTGAATACATTATGGTTTGTTTTGGAGGAAAAAAACAAACAAGCAAAAAAAGCATTTCCAGTGCATTCTATTCATCTGTATCAGATACATCCCACATAAAAGATATTGTTTCCCTTAAGGGGCGTACACACAGGATGAGACCAGCAGCGAAGAGGCGACAAAAGACCATGGAATATCTTTGAAATTCAGATACAAATTAAGACACTTTCTTCTTTTTCTGCTCAGCCTTTACATGAGAAATGGCCCTGTACATCACAGTCACACTATCCACACTTTGGCTTTGTTTGTGCAAACTTACTAGATTTTACTCAGATTATTTGCTATGAAATAAGATCTTGTTGGCTGCAGAATATTTTTATATTAATCCAATTTGGCAACCCTGTCATTAACCGTCTTGTCTGCCGCTCCTATCCGAGCATGGGGCAGCACGATTCATGCCCCAGTGGGGCGCTATTAGCTCTTGTTGCAGTTCCTATTCTTTACCACTAGGTGTAATAATAGCTCAAATATTACGGTGCAGACTTGTAAACCTCTGCTGAATGACTGATATATATGGTGCCCCACCTTCACCAAGCACTGGAGAGGCTGTTAGAGGACAAAAGGTACAAATATTTATTGTGGCTTTGCAACTTTGTTTTACTAAACCATGGCTGAAGCGTTCGTTTTCAACACATGTTGAAATAAGCTTAAAAATTGTAAACTCTAAAAGCCAATCATGTGCCAGTATGCAAATGAAGAGCATGTATCACTGATTACCCAGGGGGAAAGGGTGGCCATATAAAGCTTTGGAGGTGTTTACCAATTTGCTAAATTCATATAATCTATCTTCATGCATTTCCTGTTCCCGAGGAGCATTTTCATTTGCGGAAACGTCACACGTAATTTATTATTTCATTTAGAGGAGGTAAAAAAGCAAGTTCTAGCTGACTTAAATCCACAAATCAAGTTCATCGTGCCTCCTCTTTAGGTCAAATGAGAAATAGATTTAGAAGCAATGCTCACGCTCCTAAATGTTTTACAAATCCGGTTTCTGACTAACAATGTGACTCACACCAATCCGACTCTGTCTAAAGTCTGCGCTCAACTTTAGTTCATGAGAAAGTTGTTACCATCTGCGATGAGCTGTTAAAAATTCTGCTTCCTTGTGTCCAAGAGCCTCCGAGAGCCTTTGATGCATAGTGGGTTTTGTCACTAGCTCTAACGGTTGGTGATTCAACGTGCCAAGAGGATGAGCTCCATAATTTCAGACTGAAGCGCGAATCTCGGCTCCCCGCACAGATCAGATGACACATCGGCGCAAAGGCAGCGTCTCCGTGCCAGAGACGTTCAAAAACGGAGGGAATAAATCATCCTAATATCAGACCATCATTGTTGTCTTTAACAAAATCGCCACTACAATATTTCTTTACCACATACGAACCCTGGCAGGACTCTCCGTGTTTTGTGTGCGTGAGATCGCACGACTATGCATATGTCCTCTCTGTGTGTGTATTTACGTATTTCGATTTAGATCAAGCAGGAGCACGGGTCACCCATTGCAGCATGGCCATTTAATGCACTACTCAGAATGCGCAAAGGGGAGTTGCCCTCTACGACGGCCTTAGGTGTGCGTTCGGTCAGGACTGCACTGTATGCAGCAGCTAGCGGAGAGGTACATGGAACAGATGGAACGTGGATGCGGCCTGCGTCTGAACACGGTGCTGATGTACACACCTCCCACGCACTCCCGGGCCGCTTAGCATGGAGAGCTTCCAGACCAAGGCTGGCACCGAGGAGGATCTTGTCACCATCTGTCTCCCAGGACGACCTCCTAACACAGAGCCGTTGGCCCTCCCCCCTCCCCCCCTCGCCACCCCGAACATGCTGGTGCGAGAGACTGAGAACCATGTCACTTAGCTATATGAGAGGTAGTAGTGCATGACTATTGGCAGCGAGCACCACCATTAGACAATTCTATTTGTATCTCCTGTGTGCACCACCTGCTGAGTCTACGAAAACAGATGACGGAACGTTTATTGTTGGGACAAGACTTCTAAGCCAGATTCTTGGCCTCAATATTAAAATTTTGAAGCTTGCGCTAGTTGAGATAAACAGCAGTTGGCTGTAACTATAAATGCGGCTTTATACAGTATGCAACTGAAGGCCAAAATCTGGTGTGTGAATGCGTGCTTTTGTAAGATTATTGCCCTGGTTTTTGTTTTTGTTTTTTTTATGGATGCTTGCTTTATGACTTCTACAAATGGACAGTTATTATCAGGCCTGCTTTATTTTATGTTATGTTGTCGTGTTATGAGATCTTGCACTTTTAATACCTACTGGTGTTGATGCATCGCCATGAGGGATGCTTGGAATACGGCAGGTAAAATTGATTTTAGTCAGAACAATATTTAAGATATGACCGGACGAAGACGGCCATCTCGGAGTCACCAGCCGTACACAAAGTTTGACTTTTTGTAAAAAGTAGCACCTTAAGGGTTTTTTTTTTTTTTTTTTTTCTCATTTGTCAAAAGTTTGGGGGGAACTTTGAAAGATTCTGAAAGACTTCCCTTTTACACGTAGTTAAAATCTTTGAATTATCCAAAAAAGAAAAAAAAAACCCTGGAGGTATAAACAATTTATAAAAGCGTACTCTGGTTTCTCTCTATCGTTTAACATTTGAGTAGTATCCTTTATAAATGACTTCCAGTCATCGCTGTCTCCCGGTCAGTCTCAAGGTGGAGCCTGAGCGTATCCCAGGCACTCGACGTGAGACAGGAATATACCACGGATGGGATGCCAGTCTGTTTATTTACCTAAACTTTAGGGTATCTAAAACAGTTTGGTATTGAAGTTTAATGGCAGAGGTCTTATCTAGATTCCAAAGATTTCTTCTTTGTTTTGCCCCATAGGGGAATCCTTACTACAGGTGCTCCCCGAGGTACGATAGCCTGACGTACGATTTATTGAAGTTGCGATGACGATTGGGATGTGCTAAAAATTGTAAAATATTGAGAAAATATTTTAAATTCGCGGGCAGGCATCGCTGGCAGGCCATCGTAACAGCATATGATGTATGCGGACGTTCGGACGACGCCCAGAAATACACGGACGACACCCGGAAATATGCGGACGATGCCCGGATCACTCGCCTCGTGCAATGCCTCTCTCTGTCTTGCAACTCTTGTGTATTGTGTGTCGGTTGTCTTGTGTATCGATGTACTGTACAGTGCATTACCGTGGGTTTTTTTGTGCTTCAAGAGCTAATTTTAATTCAAAAGCATGTCTTCTACAGGAAAAGACTCCTGGGTTGGCTAGGCTAAGCTAGGCTGAGATACCCAAGCTAGGCTAAGTGGTTCAACACAGCGTTTGACTTTTGGCTGATATTTTCGACTTACGATGAGTGTGGCGAAACGCATCTCCATCGTAACTTGAGCACTACCTGTGTTCATTAATTATGGCAACTAGCCATGCCAAAGACTCCTGGGTAGGCTAGGCTAAGCTAAGCTGAGCTAAGCTAGGCTAAGCTATGTTGAGATACCTAAGCCAGTGTTATGTGCCGCGACACATAAGTGTGCCGTGAGAAATCATCAGGTGTGCTGTGGAAGATTATCCAATTTCACCTGATTGGAACTTTAAGCAAGCGGCGTGTAGTGACTGGCAGAACAATTACGTTCTTATCCACTAGAGGCAGTACAACTTCTTGCGCCAACTAAGTGGGTTGCCAACCGCCAGTAAAATAGAAGAAGATGAAGACATTTTGTTGCAAAACAACATTTTGCCGACGCCCCCCGGCAACATTTTAATGCCGCCACCCCCCAAAAAGGTCGGGAAACACTGACCTAAGCTAGGATAAGTGGTTCAACACAGTGGTTCGACATATGATATTTTCGACTTACGATGGGTGTGGTGGAACGCATCTCTATCGTAACTTGAGGACTACCTGTAATTCTACAGAGAACCCAACAACAAGGAATTAAATGGAAAATTTAAGCAAGCCTTGAGGAATAGTGGGTCGTGTTGCCACCTCATGCCCAAAACTATGCGTGTAAGTCGATTGGCTATGATAACTTGAGCATTTTTATGAATCCCTGCCTCACACCCAGTGAGCTCATATTAGGCTCTGGATCCAGTGAAACTCTGATCAGAATAAAGCTCATGCTGAATATATACCCCTTAGGGTGCCATTTTGTTTCGCAATCTCTGTTCCATTGAATCTGAATATTTAGCATAAAATAGTTTTCAGGATACATGCAAACATGTCGAAAACCTGTCGCTGAGGAAAAACCAGCTGGATTCGAACACTGCCATTCGTTGTGTGTGTTGTAGGACAAGTCAGGAATCCAGCAGAAAGAACACAACAAGGGAGCGTCACCCGTGACGTGAGATCACTTGTGATTGAGGAAATGAGCCAAATGGTATATAAACACCAGATGGGAATAAGGTCTAATGTTGTAAAGCACATCGTGAGTTTCATTAGTATACGTAAGAACATATTCCTTCCATCACCTTATTCTTTTTCCCGAACCCAAAGGCCAGAGATTTTCATGCTAAGGCGAGTTCGAATCCAGACTATTACCGCAGAACAAAAATCAAAGAAGAAGGGTGGGAGGCAATCATTTTTCAAAATGTTCCATTATTTTGTGGGGGGGGGGATTTAAATGTCCATTTCCTTACATCCGTATCGGGACATTAAATCCAGCTCAATTCAAACATTCCATTCACTACCAATCTCTTTACAGCATCCCATCTTTCATCTTCAGCAGACTTTGAGGCATTGAGCGTGAGGCATTGAGACTCGACACCAATGGTTAACGTCGGTCGGGATCGGTAATTACGCGTTCAGAGGGGAGGCTGTGGAAAGAGCTGGAGAACGGAGGCTAATGAGGCCACAGCTCAGAGGCGGATGAGCGACGGGTACAGAAAAAAAGCCTCGCGTGCACGTACAGTCACATACTGGGGGAGGATGAATAAACAACCATAAGAAGGCACAAACACCGGGTTGAAGGAAAAAAAAAAACAGTGTAGAAAATAGTCATAAGATCAGAGAAAACAAAACCGTGTGCTAAATAAATTCAAATAATTACTTAACACAGGGCCAGTCCTGGTCAAGGTGGCGGAAATGCTGAGTGGGGCTGATGGTAGAGTTGCATTTCTAAACCACCGTAGTATTTAATATGTAAGGAATAACACTTCGCGATGTGCCATAATACACAAGCCGTGGTTGATTGTTTTCCGATAACAGCATGTCCCAAAGTGTTTTATTCCTCTTTACCCACAAGCATGTGAAAATGCCGGCAGTTTGTATTCAATAAAATTCAAAATGTGAAAAAAAAAGACAGACTTTTCCCCCCGGCTTTTATCCAACAGTTAACGTGCTGAAACGTTCACACAACACAAAACGTTAGTTCCTGTTATCACTTTAGTTGTAGTAGCTATAAACAATCATTCCCTCCCAGGCCTCGTTTTTTTTCTTTTTTTTTCTTAGTATCTCACAGTTAATATGACAAACATAACAGATGTTCAGGTTTCTGGGAAACTGGAAACCGCAAAGTCCTCTTTCCCAGAAGACTCTCCTGTGGCGGAAAAGCAAAGCACTGGAGACTCCTTCCATAAATATTACATTAACTTCCCCTCACACAAAACTTCACCACATCAACAATTGTCCTTTTTTAAAAAAAAATTATTATTATTATTATTATTTTTTTAATAAATAACACTGTTTTTAAGATTACATATAACATCCACCAAACAAGTTCTTGTGAATCAGTTGGTAGAAAGAATAACGCGCTAGGACAAGTCCGTTCACCTAAACGTGATTCGAATTATAAGCGGAACGGCTATCGGAGCTGCTGAAATCGAAAAATCAAAAAATAATAGACACCTCCTGATTCACGAGATTTGCGGATACGCTTCGCCTGTGGTAGGAATGAAGACTAAAGAACATGCTGAGCAGTTTTCGGCATAAAAACTACGCCAAAACCCGAGCGAGTTTTAACCCGAGCGATCGGATCACGAAGCAAAGACGATGCTACTACAGAGGTTGCACGGTGCACTAACCGATATCTGTTAATCACAGTCCAGCTGCTTAAAACGCTAAAGCACTGGAGAGCTGAACGGATTTTACATTCCTGTGCCGAAGCAGACGCATGGTTAGTGGCTCCGAGAAGTAGGTGAAGCCTCTAGATCTCGCCGCATTCTTCCAGTCAGACCTGCAGGCAATATGCGAACAGAGCGACTCCAACGCAGCCATGTCAAAAGACTGAGAGGGCTGCTTCTCTCCCCCCTAACTCTTTAAGTTTGTCAGCACAAGACTCCTCATGTCACCTTGCGTAGGATGGGAACTGAAGTCACTTTCAGAGAGCGCACAAAGTCGCACAGAGCTCTTTCATTCCGGCTCTTGGAGCAGCAGTGCAGGGTACTGTAGCACGCTCCATGAGGACAACCGCTGATTAGTGTGAGTAACCTACACGAGACCTACATCTAGCACAAAGTTAAAGAAAGTTCGAAAGCCTTATTGTCAATCGCATAACACTGGATTCGATGCCTTAGGGGACATTAAAGGTAAGTTTTTCTCAGTTTTTCCTCAACCTGATCTCTGTGAACTGTGTAGTCGAGGCGTGCTTCCCACATGAAAAGTTTGACATGTTTCCTTCTCCTGAAACCGACATATCATAGGAGCCTAAGGACAGTTTAAGAAGCAGTCAATCAGTGTTTTTGCCAAACTATTACATTTGCACGTTTTCACAACCGCTTCACTCGAGTCTGTTTGTGAATAAAACTCAAAATCAGCACTAGTGAAGTGCCCATAAAATGGCTCACGTGGCAGGATTTGATTCCAAAGATCGTCATACTTCCTAAAACACAACAAGGAAAATGATCAATGACAGGCTGGTGTGATGCAGTCGTGACGGCACGTACAGGACCTGATGATGATGATACCAGCAGTCCCCAATCTTTTTTGCACCACACACCGTTTCATATAGACAATATTTTCCCAGACCGGCCATCAGGGGATTACATCTGTCACATGTCCACAACAGCGACTAGGCCTATGTGTTTAGTGTAGCCACTTTTTCATAACATTTTAGCTTTTAAGGAGGTATAACAACATGATATAATAATATCATGGGCATATTTTTTTTTTTTGGAATGACTGAATGACCTTGCTATAAAAACATTATAAATCTCTTTATCTCCCTTACCCCTTCCAAAGAAGCTCTCCAGCGACATTTGTAAAAGTAGTCCTCAAGTTACGATGGACGATGGAGATGCGTTCCGCCACACCCATCGTAAGTCGAACCACTGTGTTGATCCACGTAGCCTAGCTTGGGTATCTCAGTCTAGCTTAGCCTTGCCTACCCAGGAGTCTTTTCCTGTAGAAGACCACACACACCCACTGAAGACTTCATTTAAATCGCATTTCTGTGAAAAGAGAGAGTTTGTCAGAGAGGCTCGCACCTGGTGGAGGCAGCAGCATCGTGTCTCTGAGCTCCATCCAACTGCGAAATCCCACTACACAAATACTGAGTTCCGGTTATAGACAGCCGCCGCTGAAGCTGTTCCGTTAAAGATCACAAAAAAAACCCTGAGCTAATGCGCTGTACAGGACACCGATACACAAGGTAACGCCGTGAGTTGTGGGAGAGAGTGAGGCATCGCGCGAGGTGAGTGATCCAGGCATCGTCTCCAGACTTCCGGGTGTTGTCCGCACATCTGTTTACGTCATACGCTGTTATCCTGGCCTGCCTGCGAATTTGAAATATTTTCGAAATATTTTCCATTTTTAATGGATCACAACAGTCATCGTAACTTCGAAAAATCATAAGTCGGGGAGCACCTGTATTTTTTTTACTGAAGTCAGCAAGCTAGTATGAAGTTAGCTGTAAAACAGCTCATGCAGACCTTAGTAAGTGATGAACTCTTGGCCCGTGCATTACTAAAGTTCAAAATCTGTACACTGATATGGACAAGACAGAGATATTAGTGTTGTTGGCTGAAAGACTGCACAGTTTAATATGTAATTCCTCTAAGAAAAGGCTATAATAATAATAATAATAATAATAATAATAATAATAGGCAGTTATTAGGTTATTATTGTATTCTTACCAATTAAAAGGGATTATTATTTAGCTTTTCCATGTGGGCCCGGTAGCGAACATGCCGTGGCCCGGTACTGATCTGCAGCCTGATGGTTAGGGACTACTGATCTA
This sequence comes from Chrysichthys cranchii, assembly GCA_030068335.1. Classification (NCBI taxonomy): domain Eukaryota; kingdom Metazoa; phylum Chordata; class Actinopteri; order Siluriformes; family Claroteidae; genus Chrysichthys; species Chrysichthys cranchii. Next base: position 5,767,388 of record JAQMCW010000038.1, on the reverse strand, counting down.
TACAAGAGCAATTTACCAAAAATTACACATTTTAATATATTGATATACAAAACCTCAAGCTTTTTAACCATTTATTGTTACATTAAATGTTGTGGAATGTCTGCAAGCTCACTTAGTTCCTGTTACCACTTTTCTTATAGCAGCAATAAACTGTCGCTCTGTTATTCAATTCAGTGTGAATGGTTGTCTGTCTCTCTGCGTTAGCCCTGGGACAGATTGGTAACCTTCCCAGTGGGGAACCCAACTCTCTCCCGATGTTAGCAGGGATTGGCTCCGGGTTCCTCGCAACCCTGAGGAATAAGTGGTATAAATAAAGAATGGACAGAGGGTTACTAGAGTTCACAAAGTTGTAATAGGTACACTATGTGCCTTGATCTGTTGACCTTGATCTTATTCATCTTCAAACATATCATAATTTGAAAACAAAAAAAACCATTTTTTCTATGAAGGCACTGTCAGACAAAAGTTTTCAGATTTATGCTTCTGAAGTTTCCGCTAATGCAGATATGCCGACCCTCGACTTGAAACCAAAACACAGTAAATAATTCAGATGTTGACATACAGCAAGATCACATACATTACAAACCACCAAACTACCATGCCAGCTTATGGCTTATTAAACTATATCCAAGTTCTGTTCGCTGCCTGCACAAATCCTGCTTTACTTTTTCACCTTTAGTTAAATTATGCATGACACGAGAACTAGGAATATAATTTCTAGGTCACAGTAGTGTAAAAATGCACTTAACTCCTGAGTTGCAGGCTTGAGGCACTCTGCATTCGTGCACTGAAAGTGTGTTGATGTTTGTTGTTTCCTCACGCACATTTTAGAGAAAGATAAAAAGCAAACTGCTACAGGAACGCTCGGGTTTAACATAGAAATCGTCAAAACCAGCAAAAATGATGGCACCGACGCGTACGGCAAAGGCATGTATATATATATATATTTTTTACATTTTCCTATTAGTAGAACTGCCTTAAAAATCAGGCCAAGAATAGAATGGAAACGCAGAAAGGTTTTATTACATCAAAACTGGAATACAAAAGGGGGAAAAAATAAAAAAAAACCACCTCACAAGCAATTTCTGTCCAATCACAATACCGCTGCATGTTCATAGAATAGGCTACATGTGAAGTTATGACCTAGTTGTAGCAGTTGACTTTTTTTTATTAAAAAAGAAGAAGAACAAGAAGAAACATTCCTACTTTGAGTCACTCATGAAATATTGAGCATCTTTTCTTTATAAACGGAACTACAAAAAAAGCTCACAAACAATAACAACAAAAAACGGTGCTGCCAGACTTTTTGCTTTGGAGTGGTTCACCGAAGCAGGGTTAAAAAAGCTAAGTGAAAACTAAGTAGGACACAAGTTTATAGAAGTTTGAAACACTAGATATGAGCACAGGAAGTAATGTTAATGTTAACTGGCAATATGGTAAGCATTGGACGGCTACTTGGACAAAACTGCAAACAAACAAACAAACAAACAAACAAACAAACAAACAAAAAGTCTTTCACAAAATGTTTTCACATACAGATCTGTCTTTATTACATGGAGACTGCATACAAGCATGTCATCGGCATACTTAACTTCTTGGCCATGCCCAACCCTGACTATGGAAGTCTTTCCATTTGGCCCATTTGATGCAACTTTAAAAAGTCTTTCAATACAAGCAGGGTCATCGACCCACATGCTTTGCCTTTGTTCATCACTTGTCCAGTAGGATGCCATGACTCGTGTAGAGTTTATAAATTCACTGTCTGCAGGTATCATGGAAGGCCTCGAGGGTACGGAAATCCCTCCAGGTGGGAGGCAAGCCGTCTTGCAGAAACTTCCCGCAGCGCTGACACGGTGTCTGGAAAAGCTTGGTGTAACTCCTGAGCCAGGTCTGCAGGAAAGCGAAATTAAAAGTAAGACAGGCTCCCAAAACAATCATGTGGGGGAAAAACTTAAAATTAAAATTCAGGCTCTTTACCAAGAGACTGTTGTTCAGCAAGTGCTTTCTATACCCAGCATAATGTATTAAGACTGCCCAAGTTTCTTTCTTCAATGTTGCCTCTGGTTGCGTTTAAATCCAAGCCACTACTTGCTTCTCTGCCGTTCCACATGTGAGACACTTGAAGGCATCTCATCTTCGCAAACTTACCCACATGTATTGAGATCAGGCAGATGAATGCACTTGGAAAACTGTGCCAACTGCCCTCCTTCATATGAGCCAACAAATGCGTACGACTTGGCTGATGTACAGGTCCTTCTCAAAAAATTAGCATATTGTGATAAAGTTCATTATTTTCTGTAATGTACTGATAAACATTAG
>JAQMCW010000038.1:5754349-5764767 GCA_030068335.1 Chrysichthys cranchii | reverse complement strand
GTCTAATGTTTATCAGTACATTACAGAAAATAATGAACTTTATCACAATATGCTAATTTTTTGAGAAGGACCTGTAGCTCTGATTGACAGGGGAGGGAAGTACGCCCCCCTTCCCCCCTAAAAGACCAACACCAAATTGGGCTCTCCCAGACTCCTGCCTCGTGTATTGCCTCGTGGAATTACCTGGATTAGACCTTGCTCTTGCAATCTCCCAACGATAGGGCAAACACATTAACGTGCCACTTCGGAGAAAATGTCACGCGCTTATTATAAATGAGGGACTAATTGTAGGGCAGTATTTCAGTTCAATATGAGAAAGTTCAAGATTAGCGCCAGGCTTCAAGTATCTCAGAGGACACCTAGGACCTGCACATAAGGCCAGAAAGAACAAATTCCTGATTTGCTGACAAAAAGCTTACACTCGACTGACTGGCCTAATCGCATTGGTGTAAGCAGCATGACCATGGTATGGGGCCAGGATTCCTCACAGCAGGTACGGGCACATACGTGTACGCCCCAATGATCTGAAGCTGGCACTTCTATGTCCGAAGTCAATCGACCCAGCACAATCCTGTGTCCGTTTACTGCCCTGATCTGAAAACCTACTGACTAGTTCAAGACCCCCCCACTGGCCTCAAACATGACCTCACCACACAATGAGATTTCCCATCACCCTGTGTATGTATGTATGTATGCATGTTATAATGTCTACTCAGATAATAACCAGGTAAATCAAACTTAGTGTGCATTTAGTAGAGACCATAAAATTCTAGGATTAGGAGACGTGGTTGTCCAGGGACCCACAGGATCCATCCAGATGTTTCCAGTCTGAATTCTGCACCTTCTCCCATGTACTACACATTTTTGTTCTCCCAGCTCTAGCTCATTCAGCTCAAGTGGTATTTATCACAACTGTCATGAGCCAAGAGAAGAACTGAGAGGTGTGAGACTGAGAAACAAATTGGTCCTAAACTGTGCTTAGTCATGATCTCTGTTGAAAAGATGCTGAAAGCCTTCTCGGAACAGCTGACGTATACTTGAGGACTACACAAGTGCCCACATTCCTGACTCAGACACACGACTTTTTCTTTTTTACCACATACAGTTGGACAAAACAGATACAGAAACAGAAGCGCTTTCCACTAATGTGTGTGTGCGTGTGTGTTGGGGGGCTGATGGCAGTAATCGGTTTTGTCCTACCTGTTCCAGTCCCCTGGAAGACAGACCACCGTGTGCTACTGGCCAGATACAATTACTGACATCATATCCATAAAAACGACACATGCTATCTCAAGACCCAGACATTTCAAAGAAACATAAGGCCTTTGTTACGCTCAGGTGTTGACTTTGGGACTGTTCTCTAGATGATGAGTGAAAGACAGAACAGGGAAACCTTGAGAGGGTTAGGGTCAAACTTTCATAAATGATACTCAGAGATGTTCTTTGTGTTTGTGTACATAGACAACGTACTGCTTAGTTCGTGTTCTCTTTATGAACATACATGGCATGCTGTGTTAGGAAAGTGCTCACAAAAAACCATAGTAGTCCACCAAAAATAACTCAGGGTTTGGACACCAGGAACTCTTGGTCATCACCCTGGTCTAGAGAAATGGCAACGCTGGATGAAGGGGACGTGTGTCCATTTCTGGCGCACCAGCTGGCCTTTCTGTGTTCTTTCCGAGTCAGTCCTGTGTCCCATCACAGGTCATGCCCGTGTTTACCCTAGAGCCATCTGCCCAATTGGCCAGCTTTATGCTGCTCAAATTTGTACTGTTGTAATGCGATCCAGTCCTAGTACTTGGAATAACAATCTTGAGTCCTTTCATGCCATGTGCTGAAAGTTCAATTCTGAACCTCTGGGATGTCCTACGGTGTCTGGGGTAAGTAACCGGAAAGCATCTCATTCCCAGTTTCCAGATAATAGAAGCAAGCTGAGAAAAGGAAATCCATGAAAGCAATGTTATTCCATGTCGCAGGTGATCTAGAGGCCCACTGAGGAACCTAACCTGAGTGTTGTCCTCACTGAATATCTATGTGCTACATTTTACGAGCTTAAGACTCAAACTTTGGCGTTTTGGGGATGCAACCAAGCTGTTGACCTTGCGGAGGTTCATCTTCATTAAATGGTTGACCTGAGCCTGGTTTCCTGTGACGCTTTGCTACTGTGCTGATTTTATGGATCATTACATCCTTTCAGACCACTGGCTTGACAAATGCAACTCACATATGGTCAACAGGGGTTGTGTCATGAGGAAACATTTGCATCCTGATGGGAGTGGCCTCTTCCAGGGCTCCACGAATGGTTTGGTAACTATGAAAATGACGTAAATCATAAAACCACGGCCTTAACCGTCACCAGATTTCAACCCAAATAAACACCTATGGACAATTTTCGGGAGATGTATTAGACAGCATTCTCCAACACCATCATCAAAACATCATCAGTCTCTTTTGGAAAAATGCCCTGCCTGTTCCAGAGACTTGGAGACCCTATGGCAGTGTGTATTAATGGGGGATGGAGGCCCAACACCGTACTAAGCCACATTATTTTGTTTTTTCCCTTTAAATGGTCACCTAACGGTATGGTGTCAAAAGTGAGAAGAGCCTGTGCAGGAGCACAGCAGCATGACTAGGACAGAAAGGTGGAGTGTAATTAAAAAAAACACCAGGAAGAACTCACCATGAAGGAGCGCACCACCACGTCGGGCATCTGGGGCAGCTGGTAGTGCAGCAGGGCTGTGGTGGCATGGTCCGTCACCTGGGCATGAGATACATCAGGATATTTTATGAGCACAGGAATTATGTTTCAGGGCATTGAGCAAAGTCGTATAACTGCTGTCAAATTCTCTTTTGTCAGTCTGGCTTTCACTTTAACTGGATTTTAGAACTGTGACTGATTATGTTTGTCATTTCAAGTCACTCACTGATGATCACAGCATGTATTTCTGGGCACAGATTTGTAATTCAAACCCCCACCCTGTGTAAATGATCTATAAATATAGATTTGTAATAGCTTATCTGGCTCCAAACATCAAGACAAAGTGCTACGAGCGTGCTTCAACAAGAATAGTCATTAATACATCCTGGCTCTCAAATGAAGTTGACCTTGAGGAGATTTTTTAAATTTATTTATATTTTTTATCCCGTCAACATAGTACAAGTCATCTCGTCAGATATCAGTGTTCCAAGTAGCACAAACCAAATAAAAGTAGGCAAATGTTCATGTTTCAGTGTTCTGCCTATGGCTGAATAACTGTATGTGCTGGAGAAGCAGTTACCGATTTCATCCATTATAAAAAGTCAACCATATCGCAGAACACCTGAACAAGGGCATGGAGCCATTTGCTGAAACGTTAAACCCATTTCCAATCTACATCTCAGACACTGAGATTAATGTTATTGTTTCATTTCCCCAAAGCTCCCCATCTCCTTATTATTTTCTCCACAGCCTCATCTCCCATCACTAATGTAACCGTCGTGAGGTACTACAAATGAACGATTTCGTTCTTCCAGATCGTTTGCGCCCGGTCATCATTCACCGAGTAAAAGCTTGCGGACAAGTCATTCGGAATACCAAGCTCACTTATGCTTTCAGTGCATGATACGGTATAGCGTACACTCCGAGCTATTCAACACGCTATAGGGCTGTAGCGAAACCGATACCGGTGCTGGCTGTCAGTAGGATTCCATGCTCATCTATTCATGTTCATTGAATTAAAAACCTCTAAAACGATTCAATATCAACATAGCAGATTGCAAACGAAAACATCCAGAACGCCCTATACCTACAAGTATCCTGATAAAACATCATATGCCATTTAAACATTATCTTTAACTGGAAGCGGGAGGCTGGCTGTCAGAAAGCATGCACGGCACTATGAACAAGGCAGTTATTAAAACTCATGAACGTGAAGCAGTGAAGTGAGCATGCAGAGAAACTCCAGTAGGCAAGAGCGCTTCAGTTCAGGTCTGTAAGCACCGAGCCACACTTCCTTTCCCCTAGGTTGGCAATGTCTACACTTTTCTTAAAAGTGCAATCCACAGGACCCTGTGCTCATTTTTAATAAGCACGCTCGCCGGGACACCTGTGTGCTTTCAGGACAGCCACTCCTGTAACCTCTCTTTCTTAAGTGCCATGACGTCTTGAACATAACTTAGCATAACGAGGACTTCATTGCTAGCACCCAGCATAAACAGAGTTAACTAAAATGTTCTATGATGCACCTTCATACTAAGTACACAATTTAGCCAAACGTTTGTGGACACCTGACCATCGCCTCCACATTTAAGTCTTTCCCAAACTGAATTGGAAACACACATTCGGCAAGAATGTTTCCGAATGCTCCAGCATTACAGTTACCCTTGAATGGAGCCAAGACGCCAAAACCTGCTGCTCCTGCTTGACAATGTTCCTGTGCAGAACATGAGCTCCATGAAGACACGATTTGCCCAGGTTGGAGCAGAAGATCTTGAGTGTCCTGCACAGAGCCCAGACATCAACGCCAGACCTAATTTTGTGAGCAAGAAGAACCACAAGGGTGAAGCAAGGAGGCGGGTGCTGCCCTACCATTTCAAGCGGCTATGTCCGAATGATCATGCACAGTAGGAGAAACGAACAGGCAGCGCCTCAGATTAGCCCTTCCAGATGAACTGCAACCGTTTTCTTGGGTAAAACCTCTCCCTGTGTTTCTACTATAAGGAGGAGGAAGCCATACTGACTCGTTCTTGTGCTCTCACTCTCAGTGTAAGCTGCAGTTACTCCCTTTCTGTCAATCCCTTACTCGATCTCTCACTCTCTCAAAAGATGTAAGCAGAGAGCCAGGCACAGGAGCTCCATCTGCCCAGAGGCTTCCTGGGCTTTAATTCTAGTCTAATGAGATTCAGAGAAAGAGGAACATAAAAGGAAGAAAGCAGCGGACTCAAACCCAGGGTGGGGGTGTGCTCAGGGGTGCAGGGAAAGTGGTTTGGAGTAAAAAAAAAAAAAAAAAAAAAAATTAAAAAATAATACTTAAAAAAAAAAAAAAAAAAAAAAATCAAAACTACAAATCCAAATGATGGCTGAGGGATAAAAGGAGGCCCGGGCATTGGTGAGGGAGACGGAAACGTGACTGCCATCAGGATGAAAGATGGATATCTAATTAGGACCCACTGTAAGATTCTACTGATGAATGATTAAAGCTTTTCGCACCAGCAACGTTGTCAGACTTCGGCAAAAGAGGCGAGGCCAAGATAGCGTTGCTCTCACAGGCATACACATCGCCTTACTCTCACTGTGCGCTCATCAGAGCTGACTTTAAAATGCATTACAGCTTGAAATATGGCCCTTCACATGCCTGCTGTAATTAAAGACCACACTCAGACTGAAGTGGGGATTAGTGCAGGATCCCACCAGCAAAATTGACTTTTTCCTCTTGTAATATATTATATATAATTAGGCTCGGTGTAGACTCCGTATGCACGCTGGATCACTCACCTTTTGAAATGCCTGATAGTTGGACTTTGACCAGATATCCAGCTGAAAAGGGGAAAAAGAAAAAAAAAAAAAAGTTAATTCATTTCCATGTATTAATCCGTATTAATCCATCACACAAAGAGATTCACAGGTTTTATTTAAAAATGTAGATCTGGAAGGGACCAGAGGCTGGTAGATTTGTTCGCACATCCAGATTCTGCACAGTCAGAGTCATCAGGCTCTATCCTCTCGGTAAGGAGAGAGCTGCTAAATCTGCTCGCAAACTCCGTCTTTTATCTCTGCTCACCTGCGATGGCTCTTTTATGTATGGAAATATGAAAGTATGGAAATACATCACATCACCGCCATGGGTTTCAGATGCACAATGCCACATTTAACATTTAACAATGTGAAGAACCAAAGCAAAAGAAAAGTTTTACTTGGAAGAGCTACAGATAAAAAGACATAAAAGCGGGATGTTACCCATGTTACGCGGAGCACAAGGAATCTGTTACGATATCAACTAACGGTTTGCGGCGTTATGCAGTCTGTATGGATGGAGAACAACCGTATGGAAACTAGTCAGCGATCTTCGAGCTGTGCGACGACACTTTGGCAGTAGTCAGTTACCAGGTTCTGGATCAGTCCAGGGATGTGAGATGGTCAGTATTGGCAGACGGCGGGGTTGAGTCGTGAAGCAATCCCACTCGTCTCCTCTGAACAACTAGCATCTGTGAACAGCTGTTTTATTGGAGTTGCTGGGGCTTCACAGAAAAACTGGCTAACTTAATTTCTATTTCTCTTTACTTACACAAGAAAAGCTGGCTCTAGATAGCAGAGAGGTCCTCAAGAAAAAAAAAACAACAGCAGCAGCATGAATTTGTGTACTTTTGTCCACGTTTCAAGCAAATGACTGACCACCACGATATACACTGATTGGTGAGAAAACTGAAACCATTCCACAATCAAAAGAGATCCTGTTTTCCTCCATTCTGATGTCCGATGTGAACTCTAAATGAAGCCACATGATGGGTTGACGGGATAAGTATTCCTATTAAAGTGGCCTTTGATATAAGGTTATTCACATAGGGATTTCAAAAGTAAAACAGACACCATACATTTTGAAAAAATGTATTTCTAGAAACTTCCTTCTAGCTGCTCTGGCATAGTACTCAAGTTGATGGAGATCCCTCACAGGAGTACTCCGACTCACTTGGAGTCGCTCTGCGACATCAGCGGCCTTACACCGGGGATTTATTTCAACAATCCGCTCGACAGTCTGAAGACACGTGTCAGAGGGTCCGGGTCAACCTCAGCGGGATGCCGTTGATTCCTTTCCTTTGCTTTTGAATTGTACAAATCACTGTGTTGACTGTGTACAAGAGGAATCCCAAGGTTTTGTGCAATCCTACGCTGGCTAAATCTACTCTCAGACCGACCCACAATACACCCTCTTTGAAAATCACACAACTCTTCTGCTTTTGCTGTTCGTGGCATGGCTAGTTGCCATAATTAACGAACACAGGTGGTCCTCAAGGTACGATGGAGATGCGTTCCGCCACACTCATCGTAAGTTGAAAATATCAGCCAAAAGTCAAACACTGTGTTGAACCCCTTAGCCTAGCTTGGGTATCTCAGCCTAGCTTAGCCTAGCCAACCCTACCCAGGAGTCTTTTCCTGTAGAAGACATGCTTCTGAATTAAAATTAGCTCTTGAAGCACACAAAAAAACCTGCGGTAATGCACTGTACAGTACACCGATACACAAGGTAACTCCCTGAGTTGCGTACTTCTGGGTGTCGTCTGAACATCCGCGTACATCATACGCTGTTACGCTGGCCTGCCAGCGATGCCTGCGTGCGAATTTGAAATATCTTCTAAATATTTTACAATTTTTAGCACATTGCAACCGTCATCGTAATCTTCGTAACTCGTCAAGTCGGGCCATCGTAACTCAGGAGGGCACATGTGTACTGTAATCTGAAATGAAAAATAATAATATATCAACAAGTTTGAAGCATCAGGCGGTGTCCGCATAGATAAAATGTAAATGTGTGTGTGTGGGGGGGTCTATTTACTTTTGAGATTTCTATGTGCGCGTTAGGGTATGTTTCATGGAAGGAGTTGAGACGAGCTCCGGTCTATGTCTTTTACAAGCCCAGTTTAAAAAGAAAAAACTTCTCCTCATCAGCCTGTTGTGTTAAGGTCATCAGAACAGGTTCAAAGGCGATAACAAATCAAAACGTTCCCTGGATCTAATATCAAACAGGGTCGGTGTCAGCGTTTATTAGAGAAATCAGATGCCATCTCCCCACTGTCCCCCGACCCACTCAGACACGCTGATGCCCTTTGAAGTAGGAAGAATGCCCGATCGCAAATTACCCAAGAGATGTCAGAGAAAGTCTTTGAAGCCCCACTTTGATAGTGCAGTTTTCCTTCTCCTATCTTTCTATCTCACTCACTCACTCACTCATCCATGCTCCCTCTTCCTGTATTTCTGCCTTCCTCTCCCTCTCTCTCGTTCTCTTTCCCTCTCATCTCTCCTGTGAGGCTGCCTCATCAGCCTCTGCTGGGAGTCCTGCGTCGGGGATTAATGGCCTGTGTGGTAAAACCTGATCCGAGGGCTTAAGGTGGTAAGAGTGTGAGGTGCAGGCAGAAGGCAGTCGATAAGCACAGCTGACTCCTGGAGCTTGCGTTCCCTCGGCCCAGGTCACCTCTGAGTCACCTGCAGCTTCAAACAGCGAGCCGGATTACGGGCTCTTCCCCGAAGCCTTCTCAAAGACTCGGCTTTGTATAGAGACATCTTGTGTAGTTATGGTCAAAACTGCACCGTGTGAAGAACTAATCCCCTCAAAGACTGCTTTTTGTGCAAGATAAAAATATTAAGTGAAAGCTGGTAAGAGCCTAAAGACCACTTTTAATCCAGCAGAGAGACAACACGAAGTGGACGATTCGCAAATAAATAACTGCTCATGCTGCACTACGGGATTACAACCTGGATGGGACGCCAGTCCGTTGCAGGAGACCATCACGTACGTGCGCGATCACAGACGCATTTGTACCTCGAGGCAATTCGGAGCAGGGATTCGAGGACGTTTTGCAGCCAGGGAGCCTTTTGAGCCTAAAAGAATTTACATGGACTATAGCAAAGAGTCAACTCTTTACGCAATTGCGCAACACACAGACAGAAAATGAGAGAACACTGGCGCGTACGAAGCGGAAAAGGGAAATGGCCGGGGCTGTGTTTTCTCAGCACCCGATTATTTGCTCGTGACCAGTTGCAAAATGTTGGCGAATTTTCTTTTGGTCGGGACCCGATTTGTTCGTGTCCGGAGGCGTTCGTGACCAGAGGTTCCGCTGTACTATTAAAATACCTGCGACGATCGAAAACAACCACCCGCTTTCAATTTCATCTTCTGGAAATCTTTCTAAGAAGATTAAGCCACAGAAAGTCCTACGGGTTCCCCCATGTCTTTTACGCATAAGATGCAATTACATGTCCAATTTAAGCTCTGAAGTTGAGTAGACCGCATACAACAAAGACGGTTCTCTTTCAAGAGATAAATACGACGCTGGGAAGGAGTCAATAGCATTAGGAACGCTTTAACCGTGTGAATCTTTCATACAAACCAAATTAGCCTCTACCCTTTGTGAAACACCCAAACAAAACGATTATATTTTCCTGACAACTACAAACCGACGTATCGCATCTCGGCGCGGTTTAAACACTTAAACGGCACCAGGCACAAAGAAATAAACACTTGGAGAAGTTTCTAGGAGGATAAAGGTGAGCTGCGTATGGTGCCACTTGCAGTGCGAGTAGCCCTCTGTGCCAGCAGAGGTTAATCATTATTGCTCACCACACACACACGATGGCCCGGCAGCCCAGGGCAAAGCAGCATCCTGACAGCGAGTTCACACGCTTCACTCTGGCTGCCGTAATTAACGCTGATCAAGGCTGTGCACGGCTTTGATGGCCGCCTCATATTAGTGTCACCTCGGCGCGTTCAAACGGCTCGGCTCGCCGGGATTGTGAGAGACGTGCATCACCGTGTTCAAAATGAATGAGCCGGTAATGTTGAAAGTGACACATGGGGGTAGAGACGATAAATGGTGGACGACGTCTCACATCATTTACGCTCTTTCCATTGCGACGGGAGAGCTCTGAACATGTCTGAATTATTAAAACGCGCCACAGAGACCGGTGTTAATTTATAAAAAAAAAAAAAAAAAAAAAAAAAAAAATCTTCAGATTTCATATTGTTACCTAAGCCATAAGAGTCGGTGCCCTTAGAAAAAATATCAAAAGACTCCAGTATGTCAGTATGACCTTGCACACACACACACACACACACACACACACACACACACACACACACACACACACACACACACACACACACACACAAAAAGACCAGAGAACATGCTGGGAATGAGAACCATAATAAGTAGCTTAAAAAAAATAGAAAAGGTATGAAAAGGTAGAAATTAGCCCAGGCCTGGGCAGCACAGCGGTGCAGTGGGTAGCACCGGTGCCTCACAGCATGAAGGCTCGGGGTCAAACCTACTGGATGCCTGGGCCTTTCTGTGTGGAGTTTCGATGTTTTCCCCGTGGGTTTCCTCTGGACGCTCCAAATTCCTCCCACAGTCCAAAGACAGGCACATTAGGTCAACTGGCTACTCGAAATTGGCCGCAGGTGAGAATGTGCGCGAGGATGAATGGTCATCTCTGTGTTGGAACTCAAGGTTTTTTTTTGTGTAAATAAAGAGCCGGGATTTTAGAAGGAACTATATGCACTACAACGACAACGCAAACGCCATTAACAGCTCAGTCATCCCTCGTCTTTTGTGGGGACTATGTTCCAAAACGTCCCGCGAAAGACGAAAATCTGCGATACACGGACGCCACCCCCAAGTGCTTTTTTTTTTTTTTTTTTTTTTTTTTTTTTTATATTTTTAGCCCTAAA
>JAQMCW010000038.1:5731937-5742551 GCA_030068335.1 Chrysichthys cranchii | reverse complement strand
GCACCAGCCTTGCTACTCACTTTCTTAGGACCCATGATGAAAATACAGGGTACAGGACAAATAAAGTTCCAAAACGAAGCGAGAAAAGCTTGACACGTGATCTGTAGGTCGGCTTGGGGCAGACTGGGACATGGGAACGCGTCATGGCGGCGGGCCACACGAAACGTGATGAAGTCGCCAGTGTCGTATCACAAAAAACTGTCGTATCCCAAAGCAAAAAAATAGCCCGACATCAACCTCGTATCTCGGAAATGTCGCAACCTGGGTCGGAAGTAAGTCAAGGTACCACTGTAGTTGTTAAAGAAGAACAAGAAACAAACAAACAAACAAACAAACAAACAAATAAATAAATGATATGACCATCCTCCACACTCATACATGCACAGCTTTTTTTTTTTTTTAAATCAAACATCATAGCCATCACTGCACGAGGTATTGCAAAACAAGTCCTGTTCCTGTTCCACAATCCGGATAGATTTTTAAATGTGCAATATTTCTTTAAACAGCACGTTCTGTAAATAGTTTTAGGAAACAGTACACAGCCAGATTTCAAATTCATCATATTACACATTCATGCAATGATTTTCCATAACTGGTCAGGCTGTGGTGGGTCCAAACCTTATCCCGGGGACACTGTGTGCAAGGCAAAAATACCCTCTCGGGAGTGGACAAATACGTAGTCCAGGACAAGCAAATTTTGTGTCTTTTTTGGACAACACTACGGATCAGTTCATTACACGTGAGAACAGTTTTACAAAGGGAACAAGCACATGCACCTCGAACGATATTTGTGTAGATCGTGCGGGTCCGTGTGGGCAATGAAGAGGCGGGGATGCAGGCGTGCGAAACTCCAACTGGGTACGTTTGTTCAAGTTCCTTTCTCTTTTCAGCACTTTAATTTCTCTTTTCCACAAACGACACACAAACACTCTCGCCTCTGTGGCTCTTAGCTCTCTCTGTGTGTCTGATGCGGCTCCCGTTTCTCTCCTCATAGCTTCTCACCACTCGCTGCAACACAGAACACTCATTAGTACTAATCCCTCGCAGGTGAAACTCCTCACCACTCGCCTCTTCTGGTTTCGCTTTCCGTTCCCAAACCGCCACTCGACCACGCCCCCGTTTCCACAATTTGGCTCTAATAACATTTAAACAGACTGCCGAAACCTACCACTACCTACTGTATTTGTCTGTGGGTTGCTCATTATACCTCGTTCACCTCATGGGTAAACATCAACCGGAAATAAAGACACTAACCAGGGTCAAGTCAAACTTTTGGCCATGTACTGTATCTTCAAAGTGCGACGCAAGGACAGAACACCTTAGAGCTTTAACTTTGGCCAACAGCTCATCATAAACTTTGAGCTCCATTAATGTACTTAACTTGCTAGGTATTTTTAGCATACGGAGTTAGGTTTCTGGGCAACAAAAACACTGGACTGGGCAGCACACTGGAGCTTTTACTTGTCCAATAAGGTAACTAATCAATTTATCACGTGTCTAGCCCTGACACTGGACAGGCATCCAATACATTACAGGACAATGCACACACACACACACGCACGCACGCACGCACGCACGCACGCACGCACGCACGCACGCACGCACGCTAAAACATTCAAACCTTGGAGTACCCAAGATTTAAGGTTCATTATGGGTAATAATCTAATAAATTACAGTGTACCCCAGAACTTAACCACAGTACATAAATGGCACATTTCCTTCCAGTGATCTTGGTTTAGCATGCATGCACGTTCCTGTGAAGCTAGATCTCTAACCCCTGCTGTGTGATGCTTTGTGGTGGCTCTGCATTTGTGCGTCTTTTGATGCACGCTGCCAAACCAGTGACAGGCTCTAGTTAGTGGCAGCGCATGAAACGGCTTCTGATCGCACTTAAAAACACTCCGATCATCAAGAGAAAGGAGCTCAAGACATATACGTTCCAAACCCAGCATGCAAGAAACCCAACATATTGGTGGGGGTGGAGAAGCTGATGGTATCAACTGGGTGATGGAAATGAGGAGAAGGCCTGAGGAGGCGGCATTTGTCACTCTCATTAGCATCCCCTAATTATGGTTGGGCAGGCTCGCTTGCGAAGGATCCGGAGTCTGCAGAAGACCAGCTCCTTCCTTTGGCCTCAATCTTACGCCCTAGTTAACACTACACCACTGCCATGAATGCACATCTAAGACTCGAGTCTCGTAGCAGGAACTTATTGTAGGCAGGACGGGGTAAGACAGGACATCTCTGTGTATTTCGTTTGGAAATGTCTCTTATCGGGCCGTCCCCTTGGATCCTATTTACATCTGGGCATTTTGTGCCATTTTTATCCTGATAGGATTTTAACTACATGCAGTTACGCTCGTGAATTTGTTTGCACAAGCTCTTTTTTTCCTCAAGCTGGCCCCTTTTTATGAACACAAAGGACGCGAAATCGTATCCAAGCTGACATCTCAAATATCTCTTGGTCCGGGTTCCGTGTGGTCATTTTGTCTGCTGTGATTGCTGTGTACATCTCATTAGCCAGCACCTTGGCGTCAGCTTCACACACAACACATACGAACAGGAATCAACAGCCAACAAGCTAGAAGCCAATGGACAGCTTCCCAACACATCTCATGCTAAATATATAACTTGCATTTCTGGAAATAGTCTGGGAATCGTTGGCGAATTCGTTAGCCTGCCGATGAAGCGTCGTATACCATTATAACCACCAGCATTACGAAGAGTCACAAAAGCCCTTATGAGAGTAAAATATAAAAGGGCACCTACCTACTTTTCCCCATATCCAGTACTCCTTTTTTCCATTTTCGATATTTTTGTTGGCAGATTATGAAAAAACAAGCGGCGCAATGGACCGGAGTGGAAAATATCCCAAATATGATCGGACGTTGATCCAGGACTTCAAGCCAATATTGGCCCTGATACACAGCGTCGGTTCTCTAGACCCAGATGTTTCTATTATTTTCCACGCACATTTTTTGATTCTGGTTATTGTTTGTAGGGCTGATGGATATCTTAAGGCAGTGCTTATTTTAAACTTGAGAGGCCGCTCGGTCTCAGCAGTGGAACGTGAACCCTTGTCCTGACTTCAAAGCGGTGCTATGTGAAGAAACAGCAGGAAGCACTAGAGAACACACGAGGAGCAGCTCCGTCTGCACATACGAAAGAAGTTTGCTAAATTTATCCTTCAAATTCATCTTTGAAATGATTACATGTAATGAAGTGTGGCACGGGCCCATGGGTGGAATTTGGATGTTGCCCAAAAAACAAACAAAAAAAAACCCACTAAAAGCCCAAAACACCTCACTTTCTTTGTACAAATAATGTCCTGTACACTTTTGGAGAAATGCCTTCATGAGCAGTGCAGGTTAGGCTTTAATCTGGGCTAACTGTATTTTGTCTTTAGTCTAGTTTGTTATTTAGGATATTAGCTAATTCTTCTCCAATGATTTGCATTTGGCACGTATTGTCTAATTTTCTGAGCAGCATGGTGGCTTACACACTGTTCTAAATTGCTCCTAGGTGTGAATGAGTGTGTGAATGTGTGTTTCAGTATCTGTATCTGTTCAGTGCTTTCAGTGATTTAAACCTGAAGTAGGTGTGGCTTAAACTAGAAGTCTATTAGTCTTCGGTCGCTTAGTGCTGTTCAGGGTCGAGGGGGGTGGAGCTGGAACCAATCCCAGCTGACTTCAGGTGAGGCGGGGTACACCCTGGGCAGGTCACCAATCCACCGCAGAGCCAAGACACAGAGAGAGACAACCATTCGCACTCACATTCACACCTACGGGTAATTCAGAGTAGCTAATTAGCCTAATACCCTCTGTGCATGTCTTTGGACTGTGGGAGGAAACCGGAGTACCCCGAGGAAACCCATGCTGACACAGGGAGAACATGCAAACTCCACAAAGAAAGGCACCCAGGTCGACCCTGGGGATCGAACGCAGGACCTTCTCGCTGTGAGGCGACAGTGCTGAACACTAAGCCACAGTGACGCCCTAAACTAGAAATTTTTTTTCATTAAAATGTAATTTCATTGAAACAGACAGGTGAGTGAGACAGCCCACCCCGGTTTTATCTTTATAATAATTATCATTTTGCGTGCACCTTCCTGTGAAATATTTGAACAAATTTAGCTAGTAAACATACCTAGCCTAAGTGAAACCATAGTAACCCGGAGCAGGCAGTTACTAAGGATGACTGAATGCCATAAACGCACTGTTCATATTAATGAATGGGGTCTTTCTTTGCCCTGCACGCTTCATACGCATTTTCTAACTCGTGCCCACAAACTGGATATCAAACCGCTTGCCTACACGATGCTAAAACTTCCATTTGCTTGACTTTTTCTTCACCCGGCATCCGGTCTATTCCCGATCCTTGGATAGGCTACGAATCCTTTGCAACTTTACTAAAGATGAAGGAGTGGAATTTTTTTTTTTTCACTTTTAATATAAGCGCTGATGTTGTGTAATTAAAGGAAAGCTTTAAACATAATTCGGAGAGGCCTCAGAACACAGACATAGCCCACCCATTAATGAAAATCTTCAGTTCGTCCCGTCACACTGGGGGATTTGGCCAACGAGACCAGGAAGTCCACTTCAAATGAGGAAAAAAGTAGGTCGGCAAAGCACTCAAAGGGGCTCAAAAATCAAACAACAATATTGGGTAAGTGTGCGTTATGTTTCTTTAAACACGCTAATTAGGCAGCACAAAGCGATGCAGATGAGCGAGGAGGGGATGTTCATGTTCCAAGCTTTGTAGTGATCTGTGGCACGGCCCCTGCCGTGGGGAAGCTGACACTCGAGTGACCCCCCTGTGTGGCCCAGTGTGCCAGCCTGCCAACTGGGCCATCTGGCAGTGTGTGTGCTGTGGGCGCGAGTTGCTGAGGTCCCATAGCTGGGGAAGGGGTATTTGTAGTCTTTCTGGCACTTCTGCCAAGATTTCTCACTCTCTTTCTTCCCCTCATCTCTTCTTTCTCTCGCCATCTCTGTGCCAAAAACATGATCTTACTGGTAAAAGACTGAGACTGCACTGGAGGAGATGATCCCAAAGCTGAAGCAGATGATAGATGTTGATTTGAGAGTCTTGGCTCGCAGTGTTGCTTGATCAGATCAGCTTAAAAAAAAAACCCCAAAACAAAACTGGTGCAGAAATGCAAAGACAACGAGACATTGTAAAACCATGACAGATTTTTAAAGCCGTGCCTTCAGTCTGTGTTTGTCTTTGGTGTTTGTTGTCGCTAATACATTCAGGTTTAAATTGCGAAATAGAAAAAAAAAAAACCCACGTTTCTTCAGATGTCCTGCATGCTCCCTTATGTTTATGTGGACAGGCTGACGACACAGCATGCAAGAGTGAGCCTATTTCCAGGAACAATGGTCGCAAGTTCTCAAACGGACTTCAACAGCTTTCTAAGTGCATGGACAAGACGGGACAAGACACAAGGAAGCACTTGTTGCAGCAGATTTTGGCAAGCCTGAGACTGTTTTTTTTCCTCACTCACTCATGCACCACATAGTGGTTTTGTCTGCCAGCACATAACTCTCAAACAACAACCTGTCTGGCCTACACTAAGTTTGTGGACACCTGACCTTCATACCCATTGGTGCTTTCTGAAGAACCCAGTTCAGGTTTAGTCCTCTTTGCTGTTATAATAACCAGCAGCACTCTTCTGGGAAGATTAGGGCTGCGTTCCAATATCCATACTTTCACGAGTACACTTACACGTAGTACACAGTCCGCACTTACTAAGTGCGCAGATTTCAGTAGGTAAGTGGTGTTTCAAATCGCCTACTCCATGGTGCACTTACCGGACATTACGATCACGACTGTCGCCGCAGCTCGTCATCCCGCCGAAAATCATCCTCTTCCGCTATGTAGCTAAGACGGCGGCCCTTCAGTGTGAAAAGTGTACATCGTTCCACGATCCAAGATTCGACCGTTATGAGGGCACCATCCGGGTCCTTTCAGGACACTTATTTTCACCGCAATCGTAATGGGAACGCCCTACGTACTTAAAGTAAGCATAGCAAGTACAGAAAGTATGGATATGGGAACGCAGCCCAGATTTTGGAGAGTAGCTGTAGGGATTTGTGCCCATTCGGCCACAAGGGCATTACTGAGGTCCGGCACTGATGTAAAGCAAGGAGGTCATTCATTCCAAAGGTGGTCAGTGGGGTGGAGGACAAGTCTGTTAGGTCCACTGAAGGGGAAACTGTAATTCTACAGCATACAAAGACATCCTATACAACGACGTAGGGGAACACACACATATGAGTGTGATGATCAGGTGTTCACAAACTTTTGGTCAAATAGTGTGGTTGGCCTGAAGACAGTTATATTGTGGCACTTGCTTGGAAACCCAATTAAAACATGGGGTAGAATTTGGATTTTGGAGGTGCACTGCTTCTTTCAAGGGTGCCAATATTATGGGTACTAACAATAATACTGTTCAATATATTACTGTTCAATGCAGTGCATGCAAGGACTATAATAACTAATGGAGTTTTTTGCCACTAATATCATGGATCATTTGACATTTCTGTAGACAACTGACGGTGTTTGTCGGCTGATGCTTTTATCCAAGGACACTTAAAATGAAAAGAGGATACAATTCAAAAATTCTTACTCACTTATTCATATTCTGCTGCTTAATCCTGTTCAGGGTCGAGGGGGGAAGCTGGAGCTAATCCCAGCTGACTTTGGGCGAGAGGCGGGGTTACACCCTGGGCAGGTCGCCAATCCACCGCAGGGCAACACACAGAGACAGACAACCATTCACACTCACATTCAAACTTACGGGCAAGTTAGAGTAGCCAATTACCCTAATCCCCTCTGTGCATGTCTTTGGACTGTAGGAGGAAACCAGAGTACCCCGAGGAAACCCATGTGGACACAGGGAGAACATGCAAACTCCACCCAGAAAGGTGCCCAGTTTGACCCCAGGGATCGGACCTGGGACCTTCTTGCTGTGAGGCGACAGTGCTAACCCATGCACCTTCAAAAATTCTACATTTTCAATATTCAACACTAATAACTATATATATATATAAATAAAATCCTCATAATGATACAAGTCATAATAGGAAGTAATAGAACATTCTGGAAATGTTCCCCAGCATAATACAACCACGAATTTAAGAATGTTACGCCTCGGTCCTAGGGAATGACCTCTCGTACCCCTATATACTTGTGTTTGGTTGGTATGACAAAGTCCAACTTGACTTGACTTGTCTCATACTATAATAAATAAAAAATCCAAAATATTAGAAAATCTTGTGGTATTAGAAGAAAAAAATAATCACTTCTGGATATACTGTTCAATTAGGGCTGGGAAATGGGCCACCCCACCCCGTTGGTGATTATTTTACTATAACGGCATGCCATGTTTTATTCTTTACTGACGTAAAATGTCCTTAAGCTTGTGATTACCCGTGTCAGTCTTCTGCTTTAAAAGGTTTAAAAGTCATTTGCAAAAATGTTTGACAGACACTCACCAGAAGCACAGCTGATGTCCCGTTGGGCCGGAAGAGCTCGATGGACATGTCTGGAAACATACGGCCGATCCTAGAGATCACGTCATCCACGTATCTGTTGAGGAAGGCCATAAAGGCAGTTCATATTCACATCCATGTTTATAAACCTCCTTTTTCTTCAGCAAGAGCTAAAGAAAAAGGACATGATTGCTGCCGTTCGCAAGT
The DNA here is from genome assembly GCA_030068335.1 of Chrysichthys cranchii. Lineage (NCBI taxonomy): Eukaryota > Metazoa > Chordata > Actinopteri > Siluriformes > Claroteidae > Chrysichthys > Chrysichthys cranchii. Next base: position 5,734,851 of record JAQMCW010000038.1, on the reverse strand, counting down.
CGATGCCTTTTTTATTAAGGTAACAATATTGAAAAAGCTGTGCTCTGTTGAATTCAATACTATTGACATGTTTGTGTTAAATTGGTAATGCATTCCTGGGCCCCGCCCTGAGTCATCACATTGATCTACAGCTTGAGACTTTGACTAATTCTCTCTTTACACTTTGGTAACTTACAGTAGAAGACACTGATTAATCTATGTGGGAACGTGAGGATGTTGTTTAACACAGACCTTCTGCACTGGGAACAAATGACCACTCAGATGCATGAATTTGAAATTTGTGTAGACATCAGCAAGCACAGATGCTGTAAAAAAATGACTGCTCAAACCGGTGAGGGAAACAAGCCGGAAACATTGTACTAAAAAGACTTGATTCTGACTGCTCAGAAGGTAGCGATTATAGTTTTTTTTCTTCAAAACAGCAGCTCAGGGAGTAGCAAGGAAAATCACAGGTTTTTATTACTGCACTCATTTTAATGCATCTTTTTTTTTTAATAACAACAACAACAACAACATGTATGATTACGCTCCCCATGAACAGATAAAAAAAATATATATATCGTTGATATGGAGAAGTTTTCTGTGAGAAGGAGTCTCCATTGACGCTGCTTGGTAACTCTCAAATTTAAAGCTGTAACTTTACGTTTTCCGACACGGGAAAGTTTTCAGGACAAAGGTCTTCACACTTCGTTAGGCATGTAATAGCTTTGTTTAGAAAGCAGAGGGTGTAATAATATACAACAGCGGGAGAGCGCCGGACACCATTGTAGCTGGGTGTAACACAGTGAGAATGCCTCGAAAACTAAAGAAAAGAGAGAAGGAAAGAGCTTTTGTAATAAAACGAATATTTTAATTAACAGGCTATTGAATTTTACTCCGACCTTGACAAATGTGTGTAAATAATTATTGTGTGTTATTAAGGAACACACACACACACACACACACACTCTACATACAGGGTGGGCCATGAAAAAGTAGCCCGCCTCTCTTTGAAGGAGGCTGTAGCCCCTTTCTCTCCGTCTGTCGCCCCATGTGTAGGTGCACAGACGTGAACGGGGACCACTTTCAGAGTCTGTTGTAACTTTTGTTTAAGCGAATAAAAACAATTTATTTGCTCATTCATCTTATCTTCCTATCACCAGAGACAGGCTACTTTTTCGTGGCCCACCCTGTGTATATGTGAACTGGGTTCATTATTCGATTTTTCCACTATAAATATGTTTTAAAGTAAGTTCTAACAGATTTTATTGGCAAAAAAAAAATGCAACATTTATATTTTATATATATATATATATATATACACACACACACACACACACACACACGGGCATGAAAACTTGTATTCCTTAACATTTTAATATACCACACGACGGCATGTGCAGGTATAACAGGGCCATGAAAAAGTAGCCCCGCCTCCAATACCAGTGCCACGCCCTTTGGGGGAGGCCGTAGCCCCTTTGTCTCCGTCTGTGCACCTACACATGGGGTGACAGACGTGAACGGGGACCACATTCAGCATCTGTTGTGACTTTTGTGTAAGTGAAATAAAAGCTATTTATTTGCTGATTCATTTCATCTTGCTATCGCCAGAGGCAGGCTACTTTTCCGTGGCCCACCCTGTATGAAAACAGTCCAACTTACCACCCAGAATTGGATACTATTCATGTTCTATATCTTACATTTACGAAAGAGTATTAGGGCCACACATGAAGAAAATTTTTTTTTTTGCCAGGATGAGATTAAACTCAAAATGTCGACTTTAATCTCGATGTTTAAAACTAGTTCGGAGAGAGCAACCGCTCCACAGCTGCAGTCTCAGACACACACACACACACACACACACACACACACACACACACACACACACACACACCCCTGCAGGATCGAGCAACTTGACCAGTTGTCTTATTGTATTTTGCGATCCAACATAACCTCTCTGTATTGCACGCAGGTGTACCCATCGATATCCTTGCATCTGCCCATTTCCAGCAATTTCAGTTTGCAAGAATGTGGCCAGTTCTTCCAAGTTTGTATGATTTCTCCTTCTGAACAAATGAAGTTTTCGGCACGACCTTTTCAGTGTCCTTACACTAATGATCACACTGTGGTTCTGCGCTAAAACAGCCAGGATTTCTTTATCACTAAACCCGACTCTGAAGTCCAGTTTGGCCAAACCATCTACACGAGGCTTGTTGAGTTGTCGGCCAAATGATCGGTCTTAGTTCAACTTTATTTTCGACATTTCGAGTTTAATGTTGACTTTAATCTCATGGCAAAAAAAAAATCAATTTCTTCATATGTGGCCCTAATACTCCGTCATATACATTTTTAATCTCTTCCTTTTATTTAAATATTTTTTGAGTGTTTTGGGGTTTTTTTTGTTTTGTTTTGTTTTGTTTATTTGTCTGTCACTCCTGCCTGCTATGATGTGAAGCACTTTGTGCCACCTGGCTTGAAAAGCACCATGCATAAAAATTATTACTAAATAAGAGCAAATAGTGGAAGAATGCCAGTTTACAGCTGCTGTAGCATAAGTGACAACTTGTTTCACAACTGGATGAATGAATGGATAAATGGATAAAAAGTATGAAGTTCTTTAACGAATGGAAAAACTATAATTGTGGGAAATTTGCTGTAGTATAAGAGGAGTAAAACACTTCAGAAACTGCTGTTATAGGAAAGTAATCAACTTCAGGATGGCGACAGTACTGCTGCTTCTTCACACCTCCCCATTGTTGATTAGTTTCCTATACGAGCACAACGCGGTGGTTCATCCTCATGTATCAAGTGTACATGTATGCAGTGACATAACCCATTATGTTTAGGGGTTGTTTGTTTATATATATACAGACGTGGACAAAATTGTTGGTACCCTTCTGTTAAAGAAAGAAAAACCCACAATGGTCACTGAAAT